>CM031235.1:409699990-410299990 GCA_018340775.1 Taxus wallichiana var. yunnanensis
ATGACACACTTCCCGATGACGCACTCTACTTCCACGGTTCATACTTGACCGCCGAGGGTCTAAATCTAAAAATGAACCTCACTCACTCACTCACTCATTCTCCACACTCTACATTTTAATGATCATATCTTGCTAGCACACAATTCAAACCATTTCTCGATGATGCACTCTTGTTCTCTGGTTCATTCTCGATTGGTGAGGGGGCATTTATAAACGAACCTCATCTCATGCATACTCATTCGGACTCACTCGGGGGCACGTTGCTCATATCACACTCACATTGCATTTCATTCCATTTACATTCACAACATACTACATATCTTGGTTGCACATTGTTCTTGCTTACTTATTCTCGCATGTACATTTTGCTTACTATGTTAGCTAGATATATTATATGTCATTATCTTTTCTATACACACATGCACATTCACTTGCCTTCTAGTTATGATCACAAATTTTACACAGATCGTTACACGCAACATGGATGCTTGGCATAATACCTTTTACCAATCCTACATCAGCTCCTAGGGGCATCCACTTTCGTGTACACTACAAGTGATATTGTTTCATTTTTCATAAAGACATTACTATGTCAAATTATACATGCTTTGACATATTTTATATCTTTCTAATATGTTAATGATTGCTTAATGTGCAACATATTCTTTGTAGGAACTCTTTGCTATCATGGTTGTCGATACATTACTTGATATTATTTTCTCTTGTCTTATTCTTTGTCATTATTTTTCATGGGCTTTCCCTTTTTCTTGTGTGCACATTGACGCTTTTTGCCACTTTTGCCTCAATTATTTTGTGACATCGTGAATAATGTCCCATGTTTACAACCTAATTTTCATGTTCTACATTGTCTTCTTGCTTGCTAGCTTACACTTTGTATTTTACATGTGTGTTTATCTTGTTTGCACTAACACTTGTTTCTAACCAATTGTTTGCACGTGTCTCGATTTCTACCAAGCACATTCCGTCTTCTCCTGCAGGCTTTAGTTTTATTTCAGCATTTGGTCCTCTTTGGGCCACATTCTCTTAATGACGCCGCATACACCCCAATTGAGGGGGAACATTATTGGGTGAATCAATCACCCCATATAACAATTTATAGTCACATTTTAGTATAGTTCAATACCGGTACAACACAGTCTTGATCTCAAAGAACGACCTAAAAATTAACTTGGGTCCTCAAAGATAAGCACAATCACCAAAGTGCCCAGACACGGACAATAGCACCTAGGTTCCCTTGACCCTTCCTAGGTACATGTGACCAAGGGGCGGCGGTACACAACTTTTCTCACCAAAGATGATTCATAGCTTGATTTACATAATAGATTTTATATGACAAGTAGTCCTTCAACACTCTACATGCATGCATTACACCTTTTATATTTTCACGTTGAATTGGACTTGATCAAAATGGATCAGATTTGTACACACCATATGTAGTGGTTTTTTCTCTTTGGGGAGCAATAAAAGGTTGGAGAATAACACTAGACCTTTCTCCCTACACTTCTTCCATACTGCACAATTGGTGTGAGAGCACCCAAAAATTCGTTCTTATACAACATCTTCAGGATCCTTTCTATCTCTTTCACTCATCACAAATCAGGTGCACATGTTCCTTTTCACATTTTTACATACTTTCTTACATATTTTTATGCATTTTTCATATATACATGTATTTGACTACTTGTTCGTTCTTCTCTTTTGTAGGTCCATCCTTATGGGAAGCGGTAGTCACATCAATCACATATCATCACACATCAAGTGACATCAACAACAAGTATAACATGACATCTACACATACACTCTCACCCTAGGGTCATCATCATCATTTTTCACTTCCTCTTCTCTAGCTTCCATGCTTCACATTTTTATCACTCCATGCTTTTCCTTGTCTCTCGGCACACTTTTTTGCCATCGATCTACATGGTTATCAAGTATGCATATCTTATCTACTTTATGTTATCGAGCATTCACTCAACAACATAAAGTGGGGAAAATGTAGACACTAAATCACACACTTTGGGTATTTATTTAATCTCGATCACATAGTATTGTTCATGTGATTCCTAAGCAAGAAACAATACTAAATTACCATTATCTTGGGCCTCTTTACTTTCTTTATATTTGCCTTCTTGGCTCACACACCTTCTTTCCCAAAGATGTTTTTCCATACTTCGACATTTCGACTCAATACCATCCTCAGCCTGGGATGTTAGCACCCGCGCCCCCATCCCCTCTAGGTGCCCCCAACCTCTTTGTAATTTGCTCGCATCTTTTGGGTCTATTCTAGCCGTTTGGGCATATTTTTTTATTAGTCACCTTTTTAGTGGTTAATTATGAAATTGGGGCAAGGGAATCATATAAATATAAATTTATGTGGTAATAATAAAGGAACAAGCACTAAATATCATCTATCACCACCTAAGGTCAGCATCCAAAGGTTTTTACAAGAGCATTCAAGCATCTATCTACCATCCACACAAGGGCAAGGGACTACATTATTTTATGTACACTTTATAGGAGGGGAAGTTCATTTTTCCACGCACACATCTATTTACATCTTTTACATCTAACTACTTGCTTGTTATTAAGTGCGACTCGCACAATCGCCACCTGGGGCATGATTTCTTCACACACACATAAATGCATTGGTCCGAGATATAGTGGAAAGCTCGGTAGTAAGTTCACTAGTTTGATATTCGAGGATAGTTTGACCTCTCATTTGCATTATTTTCTTTTTGGGATTTTATGTGTTTTGGGGTTTTATAAGTCATTTATTCATTGCAGGTTATAGGTGACATCTGCGAACTTAGTGCGACATACTAGTGATAGGAAGCAAAGGATAATGAACATCTTACTGAACCCTACAAAGCTAGTTTTTCGAGCTTTTGAGTAGTCATGGGCACCTAGAACAAGTCTCTCGGTGCCCAAGGCACCCCTAACCCTACATAGGCACTCCGGTCTCGCATTTCCAACATTTCTGCAATTTTCGGGTTCGTGTGCAACACTCGAGTTCTTGTTCTAGTAATTTTCTAGCTTGGTATACCTTCAAGATCATTACAAATCAGCTAAGTATTTTATTCCCTTCATTTGCAACTAAGGTTTTTAATTTAAATTGCTTATTTGCTTGGGTCAAATTTGTACCCTATTGTTTATATTCAACGTTGTTACATATTTAGATTAACATTTATTTATTTCAATATTTCCTTAATCATGAATGAATTTCAACTCAAGTTCACATCTAGATACAAAGTTTTTCAATTTTTAAAATCCCAAATTATAAAAATACTAAAATGTAATTTTTAGCCCTCGAATGATGACTATTGGACTTGAAATTTTTTTACCAAATTTCGGTCTTTGGCTAGCGCCAAATATGGTGGCATAGAACTTTTTGAGATCTTAAATTTAATAACAACAGACTCAACTGATTTCTCAAAGCAAAAGTAATGGCTTATAGAAGTTAGGTTGTGAAATCACTTACTTAAGGAAAAAATGTGAAGAGTAATTGCCTTGGGCCTCCCAGTTGTTGGATATTGTGTTACATATTAGCAATGAAATCAGGATCATGTTGTTTATATAGAATAATAACCATTATGAGGTGAGAGAGTACTTAATCCTCTATTTATTCCTAATAAAATGAAAATAACTAAATGAACTTCACTCGTGCCTTCTCTTGGTATAATCATGTAGAATTTAATAGATCATTGAAAGAAGAAATTCATATAGATAGTAAATTAGAACATAATTGTTCCTTAGATTCATGTGTGATACTTGTTATTAAAATTATTTAGAGGGATTTGCATATATATATTTTGGAATCCAAATTAAGACCTTTTTAACATACACGCCAACCCAAAAACAAGATGAAAATATGACATAAGACATGAGAAACCATCCAAAATATGCATAAGGGTCAAAAAGGACAAGAAAACATAGATGACCACTAACGGTGATTCTTAGTGGTCATGACCACTAACAACACATGAACTATGGGATTTTTAATGGTTATAAATTCCACCATTGGTCATATTATAAACCCTAAATAATGTTTTTGATATTCTTAGAGCAATCGACATCATACAAGAGTAAATAACCTGTCTTTTACAAGTTTTCAAACTTCTCATAATGAATGAAGGTATCATCATCGACCTTAAATGAATATAAAGTCAAGTACAAGGAAATCATAAGGAAAGGGAAGTGTTTTAATTATATTAGGGTTTTAGTGCATAATGAATTAAGACTAAAGTGTAATTCAAAATAGATAATTAGAATAGATCTTGATCACACAAATATATATGGGAAGTCTAGTTAATTGAAATTTAAAAGAGAAACATGTGAGCATGAGTAATGAAAGACCCACTTGATCTTATTGATGAATACTTTTATATATGACTCAAAATACAAGAACATGATCATAACATAACTAGAAGCAAATATTGAAAGGTTGATCACCGAAACCCTATATAAGACACATGCGACCAAGAAGACAAGTTTAACCACCAAACTATATTTCAATGCCGATTCAATCTCTATAAATAGTGTAAGCTTTGAATTTTGTGTGCCCATTTGTTTGTCTCTACTCTTTGGGAATTTCACTTACAATTTATGCGATGCAATGTGATATTTTAAAATCTATTCCCCTTAGATCAAATTCTAGTTGTATGTAAGCTAATATGGTCAATACAATGACGTTCTCTATAAATTAGGACATAAGACCATACCAAAGCTAACACACGAGCACTTAAACAACCAGGTGTAAATAGTTGTGTACCTAGAAGAGAGTAATCTACACTCGATATCAAAGGTATTTAGTTCAAAAGCTCATATCTAAGACATAGGGATGGAGTCTTACGCAGATTTTAAGGGTTATAAGCAAGAGATAATCCTCAGAACACTTGAAATTTAGTTAGAGAACTTGTAATATGCCATTTGGCACTTACTCGCATTTATCCCATTTATACGTAAATGTTTGATGTAAAGCATCCATATGTTCTCTCTCGTTTCATAATCTCACTAAATAATAGTTATTCTCTATCTCAACTCTTTAAGTAATCAATGCACCTACTATAAAACATCTATATATACTCCCTTATGTATCATAATTGATTCCTTTCGCAACCCTGGATAAGATCATTAGTCTATGACAGTTCATCGACAAACCTTCCAATCCCTCATGAACTTGTCTCATGCACTTAAAATGGTCCTTTTTCGTAAGGGGTAAATTATCTTAGTCGGCCCGAGATAGGTTCATAACTAGGTTCTCAATCAGTAGGGATCCAATCTAAGTTTGGACACACTTTGTAGATATAAAGATGCTTAAAAATCACTAGCGTCATAATTTTAGAGGATAAAGACCCTAACCCTAGGATTACTATAGGTTTCTAAGGCCTATATCTAAGATAAATATAAGTATCATACGAGGATATAAAATAAGATTAACTAAGGGGTGGATAAATCCAATGAGCATAATATAATAAGACAATATAAACATGCATCTATATTAGTCTATAATAATGAATGACAACCATACAACATACATGTGCAGGATAAAAGACTAAGAAGGGTTAGAAATACTTACATGTAGTGTGTGTGTGTGTGTGTGTGTGTGAGAGAGAGAGAGAGAGAGAGAGAGAGAGAGAGAGAGAGAGAGAGAGAGAGAGAGAGAGAGAGAGAGAGAGAGACCATCAATGCATAAGCCTCCCCTGTAGACAATAAACCGATAGATAATCATTGTGGGTGGAGAAGGGGAAGTCTCAACAAGAAGATCTCCAGTCTCAACTCACTATGGTGAACCAAAATGCACAAAGGCGAGCTCTTGGACTTCAATTCAACAAGTAGATGTGAAATAGTGTATTAGGTAATTTTTGGTAAATGTTATTAAGTGTAAAAAGTACCTAAAACTCGAAAAATAACAAGGTTTAATGATACCTGCATCAATAGTCACAATGTTGGGATGATACGATATAGATAATGAACCAACACTCCTTTGTCGAATGAAGAGACCTACAAATACAAACAACTAGGCAAGAGATATTAGATAAATATGATGATGAGTTCCTTGGCAAAGGTCGATTCCAAGAATCCAAAGGGACTTCCTTGAAGGATTTCAACTTGATTTGATACAACTAAGTGAAATTTGACAAATAAGATAGATAATGCTCGAGATAAGGAAAGTATAACTCAATATGAAAGGGAAGACCTGCTCTGCTTTGTAGGTGTCCCAAGCTAGGGTGGCAACGATATGAAGATCTTCAAACTAATTATACCAAAAATATTCAATTACTTGTCGATTTCGTCAAGGATCTCACATTGTTCTTTGAGGTTCGATGCAAATTAGATGGCACACTAAGTTAGTTCATGGAGGATGTTGAATTTCTCCCATACATGCTCACATAATTGCAAGAAGACATATTAATTTCAAATATAAAGATAATAAATGATAAAATGTAATGATTGATAAGGAAACTAATTTGACAAAAATTGTATGTGAGTAGGGATAATCGTTGGTGATTGGGGGAATCATCGGTATTTTGTTTGGAAAAAATTGATTGTTTAATAAAATGTAAAAGTGACTAAAAACAAAGACCTAAGTGATTGTTTTGTTCTTTGTTTTGATGTATAACCATAATGGAAATAAGAATAGACAAATATTGGATTACCTTTGACATGAAATAGGCTACAAAGTGCTCACAAAGACTAAATGAATATGTGATGTTGATCCACTAACCGTCAGTGACGTCTAAAAGGATCTTGAGGACTTCAATGCAAAAATTGATGTGTGATGGCTTTCGTAGAGTGGCTAAGTCTCGTTGCAGAGCTTGAATATTTTTGGAGTGACAAATATTTGCTCACAAGTACAAAAATTCGAGATTGAAGATCCTGAAATAGGAGTTTGAGCTCTTATTTATAATCGTGGGTAATTTGTTGAAATCACCAACGATATGAGAAATTCAGAGAAACCCATTTGGAAGTGTTTTCAACCACTTCTAAAACAAAGATTTCGAGCATAGGGACAAGGGTAAATGGTTATGGGAGAGGTTAGACATAGTTGGGAGGTTAAGGTAAAAAGGGTTAGGATAGGTTAAGGATGGTTATGAGGTTTTAGGGAGGTTAGGGTAAATTTTTATAGGTGAATATAATTTACAAGGGGTGAAAAATGATTTTACAAAGTGAGTGAGGTGACTTAGATAATGTTTAAAGTGATAGGTTTAATAGACTAATGTGTGTATACGGGGTGTAGGCGGGTGACAAAAACCTAGTGTCTACATTTTCCCCTTTTTTGTCGAGTGGTTTGTGATGGACAAATTTCTAGACAAAAACAATTGAGATGGTTTTCTTTGTGCTTGGATGGGTGATTCCCCCTCAAACTGGGGTGATTGCGACAAAGTGCAAATAATCACCAATTTGAAAGAGTTGGTTGGATGAGATAGGTTTGTTTTGATGTTTGTGTTTCACTTTGAGTTGCCCCAAGACTAGGCATGGAAACAAGACTGTCATAAAAGGTGCATTTGACACTACCATGGAATCAAATGATAGGGGAACCAAGGGTTCGCGACCTATAGACGTATGACTTGCAGGAAGAAAAGGTAGGAGGAATATCCCGATTGGACATGCTATCCATGATGATGTTGCCACAAAGGTGGGCTTTTGA
Organism: Taxus wallichiana var. yunnanensis; assembly: GCA_018340775.1. Taxonomy (NCBI): domain Eukaryota; kingdom Viridiplantae; phylum Streptophyta; class Pinopsida; order Cupressales; family Taxaceae; genus Taxus; species Taxus wallichiana. Next base: position 409,707,660 of record CM031235.1, read on the forward strand.
TGTTTGTGTTTCACTTTGAGTTGCCCCAAAACTATGCATGGAAAAAAGACGGTCATAAAGGTGAATTTGACACTACCATGGAATCAAATGATAGGGGAACCAAGGGGTTCGTGACCTATAGATGTATGATTTGCAGGAAGAAAAGGTAGGAGGAAGATCCCGACTGGATATGGTATCCACGATGATGTTGCCACAATGTGGGCTTTTAAGACTAGGAAGTCAAGTGATATGGGAACCAATGGGTTTGTGTCCTATAGACATATGACTTATTGGTGCCGAGGTTTTGTAAAATCTGAGGTGGATTTTGGTAGAGGCATGCTTTGTTTCATTATGTTGCATGATCAAGGTAGGATTTTATTGATTGATTTGTTTGTTGACTCTGAAGGGGCTTGGGGCCCTAAAAAGGAGGCACATGTTGGAAAAATGTGTTATTTTGGTAAGGGATGATGAAAATGATGGTTTAAAATGACTTGGATGATTAAAGCTTGTGTTTTGCCAATTTTGAAGGGAATCGTTGGTGATTTAAAGAAATCGTCAGTGACTGATGGAATCGTCGGTGATTCTTGGGAGGGAAAGTTCGCACCCTATGAATAGTCGATAGTTACCATGGTAATTCATTTTTACCATGTGCTGAGAGAAATTGAGAGCTCTGATTTGTGAGATTTAGAGTGAAAAGAGGAGAATGGAGGCCACTGGAGGATTCAAGAGATAGAGGAGGCCTACCCTAAGAGAAGTAAGTACCCTTTTTGTTGTTTTTGCATGTTTTTAGTTTATTTTTTGTTTTTGGGCCCATGTCAGGGCATATTTGTTGAATCGCCATAATCGTCGGTAATTTTGTAAAATTGTATGCCATTTGGGTGAAATGTTAGTGATTATAGTGAATTGCTAGCGACTCTTTTGATTTTGTTTTGATGTTGTAATTTGATGAAATTTTTGATTCAATGGTATTCTAATGGATGCTTTTATATTGTGGATGCATGTGAGAGATAAGTTGACTATAAGAGATAGGATTCCACTGATTTTAGATGATGTACGAGCCTCTTTATCGAGATGATTTTGGAATCACTTGAAGGATATGGGTCCTGGGGCGATGCATCACTATAGACATATCCATATACTTTGTGGGGTTTGTTTCTTGCATTACTAGAGAGATATGGGACCCGCATACATGCACTTTTAGTTGTCAATAGGGGATGACCATCACTCTTGAAGGGACATACATAAGATTTTGATATTTCTTAGTCGGGGAGAAGATTTATTTAATTGATGAGATAGAGAGACTTGAGGTGATGAGGAGATTGTATAGTGATGAGGTTCTTTGGGGGTAAAGTTCTCTTTAGGTGGATTTTCATATGGGACAATGTATAGTCTCGAGATAGGGGGTTGGCACAATCGATGACCCCGATGATGATCGGATTAGTTGCTACGCTTTTCCCGATTCTGCTGGGCATCGCCATGGATCATGAAAAGGGTATTAGTTGATATGATGGAGCATAGGACTATTTTTGCATGGACCCTGTCTTACTTAGACTTATAGGTATTTGTGGTTGTGTAGGATAGGAAGATGTTCGATATTGATGTTGGTTTCTTGATAATCAATGGGCATATAAGAAAATTGCAAAGGATCGGTCTAGGGTCTAGTGTGGGAGGTCTGACAGCTTTGGATGAGACATCTGGGTTCATTTGATGGAGGTCAAATAGGGGGAAGTCGGGACGATGAGGGAAAGGAACATTATCTACATCTCCTTATGGGATTACATGATGTGATGTGAGGTGGAGGACCTATATTGGATTTCTAGCAAGTAGGGCAAGGAGGGTGAGTTTATAGCCACCCAATAGGATATGTGGGTATAGTGTTGATGACCAGGGGAGTGGGAGTTGATTAGATTTGGTTGCATCAGGTGATAGTTTGGATTGATTCAAGATGTTCCCAAGGTGGCTACTACTTATAGGCATGATGATGAAGAAGTGGATACGCCATTGTCAGCTATCACAAAGATTCGTGTAATCGTAAACGAGGATGGTGTGATGGGTGTGGATGATTAGAGTGCACACATGATAGTGGATGATGCCAAGGTTATAGATACCTATGTTGCGTGGTGGAAGGATCAACATGTGAGAGTTGAGAGGTGGGTACGAGCCCGCATGGAGGTGACCCTTAGGTGGTAGCATGTGAGGGTGAGGGTGGAGGAGGTAAGGATTCCAATGGTGGTGAGGATAGTGCAATGATGGAGCCTACCATTGAGTGTTTAGAGGCCAAGAAGGCCACATTGTTGGGTGAGTGGATGACCTTGACTACATAGAGAGACACCTTGGTTGGTGAGCAAGATGGATTGATTCAATGGCTTTCCAGTGTATAGGAAGAGTTGAAACATGCCATAACCGATTACGATTGCTATTGATAGTAGTAAGAGGTCTTTAGAAAGGCCCTCAATATTACTGGTATGTCAATTTTATGGGCCGAAATGGAGGCTATGAGGGCCCGGATAGTGGTCAAATGGGACCACTTGGTAGTGTGAGCATGGCGAACTATTGGTCATTATGTGATGAGCTATGACACTACGAGGAGATAGTACACTTTGGAGGTTACCGAACGAGCCTCACTATGTCATATATCGTGCACAAAGATGAGTGAGACCGTTATACAACACAACGAGTGTGTGTCAACAACCATGAGGCACAAATGGAGGTGGTCTTATTAGGGGACCAGATGGAGGCGAAGGTGGTCATCGTGGGATCAGGTTCCCAAGGATGCATCTGGTTGATAAATGTTTAATTTACACAGTAGATATGATGTTTTTGATGTATGCAACTCTTTGTGAATCTTATATTGATGTATACTTTTTTTTATACCCAAGGTTTTGAGACTCATGATGATGTACATTGGTGTATTGATATGATATATATATATATATATATATATATATATATATATATATATATATATATATGTATATATATGTATATATATGTATATATATCTATGTGTGTGTGTATATATATATATATATATATATATGATTTGGTTTGTGTTGAATCATTTTAATGTTTATGATTTGATAATGTAGTATTGACATGAAATTTAGATGCATAAATGTTGATCGTGATGTTTTATTCTATTTGATGTGATGTTTAGATATGATGTTGACATGTTTGTTCTTATACATCCGATTGTGTTGTTTGATATGATGTAAATTTAATTTATCGATATGATGTGACTTTGAATATAATGATCTTAATGTATGTTAAAATGTACTTTAATCATGTATGGGAATGAAATGTGAATTGTTTACTTTTATTCTATATTTGATACATATGTGATGGTAAAATGTATAATGAAGGCATTTACAATTTTTGACCTTATAAAAACATTAACACGTAACTATCAACGAGTACCCACCAGGATCTTAGATACATATAGAAACTAATTTGTATACCTTCCTAGAACATGGGAAGGGTTGACATATGTAGTTCATGTGGGAGATTAGGTTCTCCTTTTAATCACTTTGTAAGATCATGCCCCAACTATACTTTTTTATTTTGATGCAAACTGATCAATGTGAAAAGTTTTCTTCGATGGGAAAGTTGATCGATGCGAGAAGCTTTCTAGGATGCGTTTGATATTTTGAATTGTTGAAGGTTGATCGATGTAGGAAGCATTTTTATAATGATGTGGGTAGCCATCCTTTGAGGGAGTGGTTGATATTTTTTTTGATTTTTTGATTTTTGCTTTTGGATAGTTGTCCTTCAAGGGATCAATGTATATCTTTGATAAGTAGTTGTCCTTTGAGAGACAGGTCTATATTTTGATAATATGTATCCATAGATTTTCTTGAATTTAATTTTTGTGTTGAGGGTAATCCCAGTAGACCATTTTGAGGAGGGGAAAAGATGTCTGTATAGACTACACATGTGTATCTCGTAACATGTCTTCAGTTAGTAGACAAGGTGGATGGATTTAATGATTGCAGGGTTCCTACCGAGGAGGAACTTGTCCACGTGAAATATGTGATGAACAGAGCCATGGTATTCATCTTCAAGGTTTTCCTAAGAGGATAGTAATGATAAACCACATGCTTTCAAATCATTATAGTTCAAGATGATCTGTTGGTGATGGAATAAAATCTTTGATGTGACTACTGTCATGATGGTTGATATGTTAATAATAGAAAGGCTGCAAGTGCAAGGAATTCAAAGGTTCCTTTTCAAGTGTACCATCAAGGGAGGCTAGACAATAAGCTCCCGACCCATACTTGTGAGTGATGACATATAGACATATCCAATTGGGGAAAACTTTCCATGTTTACTCCTTTTTAGAGTAGTGACATTTTGATTTTATTTTAGGACAAGATCACCAATATTAAAGTCACGTTCTTTGACATGTTTTTATATGCACGCTTGATGCGCTCTTAATAAATATGATGGTTTTTGAGGGTTATTAGGCGATGTTCATCTAACAACTCCAATTTCGTTATATGTTCTTGACGATAATCCTCATCAGAGATAAAATCTCTTAGGGATACACAAAGTGATGGGATTTGAACTTTAAGGGTAAGACCTCCTCGAGCCATAGACTAAAGAGAAGGGCGTAGCACATGTAGGAGTACAAATGCTAGTTTGATAATCCCAGAGAGAAATGATGTTTGGAGATGCCAATTCTTGCCTGCTTGGTCGATGGTTTTCATAAGAATTTTATTAAGTGTTTTGTTAGAATCTTCAACTTTTCCATTTTCTTGTGGATAATAAGGTGATGAAAATTTTAGCTTGATGTTGAATGTGTCGTATAATTTCTTAAATTCTTTCTTCTTGAAATATTTTCCATTGTCATTGATTAGCTTGTGAGGGATGTCAAAGTGACATATGATATGTTGATAGATGAAGTCAACAATTTTATTTGCTTTAGTAGAGACCAGGGGAATAACCTCTACCCATTTAGTGAAATATTCAATAATTGTGATGATAAAGTGATGTTGTTGTGATGAATGAGGGTTGATGAGGCCAATGAGGTCTAACCCCCATTATGAGAAGGGCCATAGATCTTGAGCGGGCTATAGAGCCTGATTAGGAATGTGAGTGATATTAGAATGTTGTTGACACTTAACACATTTCTTTACGTATACTCAACAATCCTAATCGAGGGTAGGCCAATAATAACCCATCCGTAGGATGCGTTTAGTGACATCCATATCATTAAAGTGTCCACCATATATGTCATCGTGGAATTCTTGAATAGCTTTAGTAGATTCATGGGATTTGAGACATCATAACAAGAGGCCATCAAATATGTGCTTGTATAAAACACCACCTACGATGACATATCAAGTAACACGTTGAAGAAAAGGCCATTTAGAATTTTTGGATAGGATGGAGGGAATTTTGGATTCTGAGAGGTAGTTAAATGTTTGAGTGTACCAGAGATCTGTTGGATTGTTTTCAATGATATTGATATAGGGGAGTTCTTTAGTGTGAGATGTTTGATCAAGTACTTGTACAAAAATGAACACTTTGGAATCATTAGTTGACAAGTGGATAATCGATGCAAGAGAAGTCATGGTGTCCGCAAACTTGTTAGAAGATCATGGGACTATTTGGATGGTGTAATGATTAAAGGCTTCTAATATGAATTCAATAATGGTTTTATATTTTTTTAGAATCTCATTTTTACATTGATAAATTCCTTTGATATGATTGATGATGAGTTGTGAATCCCATAGATGTCCAAGATTTGAACACCAAACATGATAGTGGTTTGCAAACCCATTGTTAGAGCTTTGTATTCTGCCATGTTGTTAGTACATTTTCAAAGTTTAATTTAAATGATTATGGGATAGGAGTCCCCAAGGAGGTATGATAACGATACCGACACCTCCCCCTTGCTAACACTTAGATCCATCAAAGAAAAGTGTCATTTTGATAGGAGTGTATTCGTGATCGATAATGTTGATAGATTTTTAGGGAATTATTTGTGAGGTGGTTGATTATCGAGAGAGGAGCTTCAACGAGTTGGTCGGCGATGGCTTGTCCCTTAATATAATTTTACGAGATGAATTCAAGGTCAAAAACGGTTATGAGCATGAGCCAATGAAGTGATACAATCACCGTGATATGGTTTGGAATGCACGGTTTTAAGAGGATCAAAGCTAGTAATGACATAAGTTTTATGATTGAATAAATAATGACACAAATTTGGACGTTGTGAAATACAAGGCACAACACAACTATTTTGCTTCAATATAATGGGTCTCATAGTTGTGAAGAGTGAGGCTTATATAATAAACAACATGTTCGTGACCTTGCTTGTCTTGATGAGAAAACACAACACCTAAGGCATGATTAGTAACAAATATGTAGAGATAGAAGGGATCCCCCTCACGTGGAGGTGTAAGCATAGGTAGTGATAAGAGGTATTATTTGAGGTCATTGAATACCTTTTGATAATTATGATCCCATTTAAAGTGTTTTCCTTTCGGAGGAGATGATGGAAAGGTTGATAACGGTTTGAAAGTTGTGAGATGAAATGATAAACTGATTGAAGTCTACCTTGAAGGCTATGAATCTGTTTGAGGTTTGATGGAGGAGGTATCTCAATAATGGTCTCGATCTTGGCAATTTATACTTCAATGCCCCTAAAAGAAACAAAGAAACCTAGGAGTTTACCTACTGAGGACACCGAATTCGTACTTGGGCAGGATTAAGGTGGAGGAAATATTGGATAAGATGAGTGAAGATTGTGTCAAGGACAATGAGATGATCCCTACGTTGCTTATATTTTCCTAAGAGGTCATCAACATGTTCTTCTACGATTTTATGGATAAGATCATGGAAAATGTATGTCATTGCATGTTGATAGGTGGCCCCACATTCTTAAGTCCGAAGGGCATAATGCGATAGAAAAAATTCCCCTAAGGAGTGATGAAGGATGTTTTATGTTGATCATCAGTGGCAATAAGGATCTGATTATATCTAGAGAAGCCATCCATAAGGGAAAGAATTTCATGGCCAGCGGTGAGATCAACAAGTTGATTGATGTTCGGAAGGGGAAAGTCATCTTTGGGACAAGCAAGATTGAGGTCTCGAAAGTTAGTGCGGATGTGGAACTTGCAAGAGGATTTAGTCACAAATATGATATTAGGAACCCAATGTGGATAGTCAATGGGTAAGATGAAGTTAGCGAGAAAGAAGACGTCGTAACTCTTCTTTAATGAGAAGGGCCACGCGAGGGTGCATCCTATGTAGCTTTTGTTTGACCAAATTAACATTGGGATAGGTGAAAATATTGTGAATGATGATGTTAGGGTCAATACCCAACATGTCACTATATGACCATGCAAAATATTGATTGTGTTTGGAGAGGAAGGCGGTGAAGTCCTTCAATTATTCTGAATCTAAGGATTGACCAACTTTCACTACGTGAGGATCTTATAGATTTCCTATGTTGGCGTCAACAAAGGATTCCTTAAGGAGTTTGGATGTGTCGTGGTAGATTCTTTTGAAGGTAGTGGTCCTCTGCCCCCATATAGGAGATGATGGATTGATCGTTGTGGCATTGAAGAATGGTAAGGGAGTTTTCCTCTATCACTTCAAGTAAAATGAGTGGAAGATTTTTAATACCATTGTTAGTTTGATACATAAGTGGTCTTAAGGTAATTGCATTAACTAAAAAATAAAGTTAGATGGGATGGAAACAATGCCATTTATGCCCATGGGGTTGTTGTGCGAGGCGAAGAAGATGAATTTGGTTTTGTCATGTTTCTAAATGCAATACTTGTGGAAGATTTTGAGGCCAATTTTTCAAACCTAACCTAGTTTTTATGGGGCTTACAAGAATGATCAAGGATTAATTCGTGGATGCCTTGTTCATAATGTCTAAGGCCAAATCCCTTCCAAACACAATGATGGAGGTACATATGTGCGAGGCTTGGTTATATAGAAATGTGAAGTCTGATATGAATGGTTTGGCATGGTGTTGATTATTAAGATGAGGGGAAGGACAATCAATCCCTCCATAAACGAGTTTGGTTTTAAGATGTGGTGGTCCGAAGGAGATAATGTCTCTGATGTTAGGATCATACATGGGTTGTTTTTCTGGTCTTCCATATGTCTTTGGTGTAGGAAGCAAATTAAGTGTAAGGAGATGATACTCCCCCAGTGAAAGGTGTTGTATGACATCGTCGAAGGAAGTGTCATATGGTAATTTTGATGAGGTGATAGAAGAACTAGTAGATGCTTAATTAGAAGAGTCCGAGTTCATTTTAGGGACAAACATGAGATTGGGTCGATACGTCATGTGACATGCTTTGAACAAATTCAGATTTGTTTGGTAATTTTACAACTAAAATTGCCTTTGATTATCCTCTTTCCCATCATTTCGTTATAATTAGCGATATCTCTCTAATTCACTAATATTCCCCTTCATTTTGGTCAATTAACGATACTTCGTTAATTAACTAGCCCTTCATTCTGGATGCCAATTAACAACACTTCATTAGTTATAATATTCTTTTAATTAACTATTTATTAGTTAATTAAACCTTTTTAATCTCGTATTTAATCAATAAACCTTCGATTTGTTAACTACCTTATTCAAACCCTTAAAATTCTACCATTTTCCTTCTAAATCACCTCTAAATGGATTTTTAAGCTTATCTTGGTCTATTAATTAATCCTAGTTGATTAATTACATCATATCTAACTCCCATGAGTTTCTAATCACTAATTAATCTCTTCTAATCATGCTTATCCCTTTCTAATTCTACTTTATCTTTATCCCACATTCTCTAGGTTTTTAGCTTCTCCCAAATTGGAAAGCTATATAAACAACCTAGTACCTTCCTTCCAACCTTACACCAGTGTTACATCTTTACACTATATGCATATGATAAGAGCAATTCAACTTTGAAAAGCTTATTGATCTAACATCCATTCTATCCTCTACTTGCAAAGAGTAGTAAGGGAAGAACCATACATGGCAATCAAGCCATATTGGTGAGATCCCTTCCTCTTCATGGAGATAGCCTTCCTTTGATCACTCGTAATCATGATCGGCTCAATAAAAGGAGCAACTAAATTTTAAAAATCCCATCAAAAACAACAAGGGATGGCTTAGTATTTCATGTTTAATTGGATGCATTAGTTAGTTTTTCCCTTACATGGATTTATCATGATGCTTTGATAGATTAGCTTAGTTATGGAGACTATGTGGTGTTAGTTTTCATTAAGTAACTTAGCTTGGTTTAATCACATGCATACAATGGGAACAATGAAGGTTTTACCCTTACATTCATATTTGAGACAACAATGGAGAGTGGATGGGATACAACAAATAACGCCTATCCAAGGTTGACCTAAGATCATGTTATAGTGAAACTCTCGCTTCTACCAGATAGAAGATCTCATGGAGGGTTTTGATGTTGAATTTGATTGGTAAGATAACCATGCCTAATGTTGGAATAGTGCCATTGAAGGATCATAGTACCATAGGTGATTGGGAAATGATAGTGTTGGGTAGTTGGATTTGATCAAAGGGTACCGTCTAGATTTGCAAATGGTCACAGATCATCTGAAGGTACATATATGGATTGAAGTGTTTCGATCATGGCTTGTTGATGTTGTGGTGAGGTTTACACAAGCTCATAAAGGGAAATTTTTATTGGAGCTCGATGAAGATATTTAATAATAATATTTTGTATGGAAGTAGTTGATTGGGTATGTGGAGTGACAAGGATGGATACCTTATCCTTGGTAGGAGGTGTCGAGTCCAATGGTTTAGGAGTGAGAGGGTTGGAGACCTTAGACTTGCTTTGATATGAAGTCTTAGGGTCTTGTGCACAAGCTCTAGTAGTTATACGTATTACATCAATTTGATGAAGTAGGACTTTCCTATAAGAGGCCTTGCCTTTGGTAGATGTGTATTTAGGCGATGACTTAGGTGTAGTGGCTCTAAATGTTTGATGGGTTATTTTGATTAGTTTTAACGATTCTAGATTTGTGAGGAGTCCTTTATTAGAAAGGATTTGAATGGTCACATGAAGGGATTTGCAGTCCTTGGTAGAATATACCGATGTTCGATGATAATCACAAAATGCTTCAAAATTATACCAGGAGGGTTTCCACCCTCGAGAGCTAGATAAATTAAGAGGAGGTATGGTTATGATGGATTGTTGGATGAGCCTTTCAAGGATTACAACATAATGTCCTTTCGAGTGAGTTTGAGAGAACTAGTAGTTCTTTTGATGATATGAATGTTGAAGGGATCAATTTTTGTGTGACACCTTTAGGTGCTTGTTGGGGAATGATCTTAGACTTTGTAATAGTGTCTGAAAATTTTAACATGGGGTGCAGCCCTAAAATAGAGGGCATGAATTTTGGATTTTGTGTTAAGGAGGTAAGATGATCACATTATATGATTGTTACTTTCGTGGATGACAGAATGGGCGGTCGTGTAACATGTTTCTTAAGATTACACATGTGGTGTTGGGTGATGTGATCATCGTAAGAGATTTTCATGTATTGTATTATAGGGTTCTTTTCCAAGCTTGTGAAGAGATTGTAGATGATTTTGAAGTAGATGGAAGGGACGTGGATAGATTTATGGTCTTACCAAAGTGGTGATACTAGGAGAAGTACATGATACAATAGGTGTTTCGGGGTAGAAACACTAAGTGTAGATGGTATGGTTGATCTATTTGTTGTTTACGTGACATAATCATTTACAAATGGTTTAGATGGTGGTTCTGTGATACAAGCACTAGACAACAAGGTGTGAATGAATGGTCTTTGATTGTGTTAATGGTATGATGAGAGTGAATTATTTTATATTATAGTTGACTTGTGGATGGATAATGGTTTGGAAAGGACTATTTAAAAATGTCTAGGTTTTGATTTGGAGGTGCATTTGGGTTATCTAGTTGTAACTCACCTTTGTTGATAAGGTCTTGAAGGATATTTCGAATGAGTGACACCTTTTGATGTCATGACCTTTGACCCTATGGTACTTGCAGTAATCATTCTCTTGATACTATGAAGATTTTGAGACATATGTGTCGATGGGGCGATAGGAGGAAGGGTGATCATACAAGTGGCTAAGAGCTTGTCAAAAACCATGTTGTAAGATTCACCAATGGGCACATAGTTATGTTGAGGGAGTGTGCATTCGATGTCAAAAGTTCCTTAGTGTAGACACAAAATCACACATTTTGGGTAATTATTTAGTCCTGATTACATACTAATGTTCATGTGATTCCTAAGTGAGAAAAATACTAACTAACCTATGTCTTTGGCCAAATTTCTTTGCTTTCTGTCACTTCTCTTGGTCTTACACCTTTACTTGCTCAGTCTACCTTTCTATACCTTGACATTTATCATCTTGGACACCAACGCTAAGTGCCCTCATCCCATCTCGGTGCCCTTGACCTCAGTATACTTTCCTCACATCTTTTGGGTCCTTTCTATTGAGCCATTTGAGCATCTTAGATTTTTGGTAGTCGGCCTTTTCAGGGTTAATTACAAAAGTCAAGCAAGGGAATCATATAAATATAAAGTTATGTGATCATAATAAAGAACCAAACACTAAGAATTAAGTATCACCACCTAAGGTTGCATCCATCAAGCATCTAAGAGCTTCATTGCGTCCATCTAGAACCATCAAAGGGACACAAGGATCAAGGTTATTCTGCGCATACACTTCTAGGAGGGAAGTTCATTTTATTCCATGCACACATATTTTACATTTCTTTACATCTAGATTACTTTATCATTATTAAGTGCGACATACACAAGAACCACCTGGGGCACAATTCTATGTGCACACATACACATAAATAAATTGGTTAAGAGATGTAGTGCAACGCTCGGTCATAAGTTCACGATTGTGATAGCCGAGGATAGTCGACCCATCATTCTCATCTTTCTTTTTAGGATTTTATGTCTATTTGAGGGTTTTGTAGTTCAATACTTCATTACATGTTTCCAGTGACTTCGATGATCACATGTGCAACCTCATAACGACCAAAAGTGAACAACAATGAATAAATAACGACCACTTAGAGGAGTTTTCTTAAGTATTTTCGTAGATGTAGGCACCTTGAAATAGGCCTAGGATGCCTAGAGGTGCCCATGTCCCTCTCTAGGCACCCCAGTCCAGCTTATTCTTCTAGATCTACATTTTTTTGAGATTCATGCAACAGTCGATTGCTTTGTATTTTCTAGTTCTCCAACTCTGTGCACCTCCAGGAATTTCGTGAATTAGCTAAGGCTTCTTACCCTCTCTTTTCACTTAGGGTTTCATATATTTTGGTTTAGTTTTCTTGGGTTAATTTATGTACTTCATTACTGCATTTATTTACTACTACAATAACAATTAGATTACAAACTAGATTTTAACGCTTTTAGGATCGTCATACCTCCATTGTTCTTATATTTCTAGGATCTCTTCATCACGAGTATCTCTATTAATGATTTCTTTCTTATTAATCCTGAATTAAGAGATAAAATCAAAACTCTCTTTGCTACCACTCACATTCCTGCTAATATGCATCCAGATTCAATATATCAAACATTTGTTGAGGCATTTTCTCAACGCATATTACTTTCCCATCCAATCCTAATGTTGATCTTACTATTTTTGACAATGATCCACCCTTGCATATCATGATTCACATTTACAATATGGGTGTCAAGCGTACTTTAATCGATAATGGATCTAAACTCAATCTATGTCCTATGTCATTCCTTGAAAAGATTGGTATTTCTATTGCTAATGTTAGTCCATCGTGTCTTTCCCTTCGGGCATATGATGGTTTTGTTCGTCCATGTGTAGGTCACATTACTCTTATCACTATAGGGCCCAAAACCCTTAACATAGTTTTCTTTGTCATTGAATTTCCAATTTCGTATAACTATTTACTCGGTTGGCCATGGCTTCATGCCATGCAATCAGTTCCTTCTACAATACATCATTGTGTCAAATTCATACATGAGGGCATAGAATATACAATTCTTAGTGATCGTGATACATTCCAATACTACAATCGTGATCCCAATACTACGATTCCTACTCCACGCTTTGATAATACTAATGAACTACAACCCATGGATACTTTGGATCATTTACCACCACTTGAAGGTGATATTTGCATGCTATATATAGTCTCATCTACAACATCACCTCCTCCTGCTACTACTACTACTATGGTGCTTTATCGGGGGCCTATCCACACATCCGATGTCGTTCCACCTACTATCGCATGTGTATCCACCATTAGCATGTCCTCCCTTTACATGTACACTTTTCATGAATGATTCTTATTAGGAGCATATTCCATTTGATCCTACTTGTGATGATACTATATGCACACATGTTGGCTTGGCTCGGCTAGGATTTTTAGTTGATGACATATTTACTTCACCCTATGTTCCTCATATTTATCACGGTTTCATCCACATTAATACTTCTTATGGGCTTCATGTCTTTCATCTCACAATGTTTCTTGCACGAGCTCCTCGTGTTGCTCTCCTTACACTTGGACAATCTTGGCTTGACTATATTGGGGGCACCTTAGATCCTGATCATATTGACATTTCATTTCCTATGCCTTTTGGTCATGTTTTCATTTACAATGATTCCTTTCTCAGCTATTCACAAAATCTTACACATTGGTATGCACATGGTTTTCCACTACCCCCTTTCACTGATGAAGAATACACAATGGGCATGTATAACCTTCGCCATAATGGCTCACTATGTGATCAACCCGACATTATTACTTATCATGTATCGATGCTTTACCTTTTAGTTTTGATCATGACAATGACAACCTCCTAGATGACGTTACTTGATCTCTTTTCTCATCACACACTTGGGGGCATAACACCTCTTTCTCCTCCCTCTAGCATCAACAAGCGTCTTATTTTCTCATCATGCCACACCTAGACTATCACATGCAAATCTTGATACGCGCGCATATCATCATTTCCTGATGACACACTCATGTTCTTGTGGTTCTTACATGACTATTGAGGGATATCTTCTAATAAGAACCCATTCCACTTCCTTACTATATCTATCTACTACATACTCATTCATATATGCATATATTTATTACCATCTATTTGCACATATAATACACTCTCTCATCATCTATCGCTAAACATCATTCATCAAATAACACACTCATCACCATACAATCGGGGGCATCATAATTCCTCCCCCCTCTCTTCTCACATCATCAACTATCTTCCATATTACATACAAAGCATCTAATCTTTTACATTCATCATGCATATCTCAATACATTTGCATCATCATTTCCCGATGATGCACTCTTGTGTTTTGGTTCACACTTGACTATTGAGGGCATATATATACATAACCTCATACATTTACACACACATTCTGCACACTACACCACACACTACATGTCACATTCTTCACACATCATGCGATATTCACACCTCTTTCTCTCGCAACATTTACTACACACTTTGCATCTTATTCACTCTACGCATTCACACTACATTTTTCTTACATCTACTTCTACGTGTTGCGGTCATTACCCTATGACACACTCTAGTTCCACATCCATACTTGATCCATATGAGGGTATACATATCAAATGGACCTCATCACATTCACATATTCAATCACACACTCACTCACACACTCTACACTTTACACTTTGATGATCACATATTTCTTTTACACACATTTCAAACCATTTCCCATGATGCACTCTCATTTACGGTTCATTATTACTCATTGAGGGGGCATAAATAAATGAACCTCATTACATGAATCCAAATTCACCACCAAAGGGGCACATGCTGCTCATATCATTCACACTACATTCCATTCTGTCTCATCTATATCATACTACATATCTTGGTTGTATTTACTCTTGATTACATTTACTTATTACATGCACATCTTATTACACATACTAGATAGATAGCTTGTATGTCATTATCTTTTATCATACGCACATGCACATTTACTTACCTTTATAATTTTGATCACAAATTCTATAGATCCATTACATACAACATGGATGTTTGGCGCAATACCTATTACCAGTCCCACATCACTCTTGGGGGCATCCACTTTCATACATTACAAGTGTTATTGTTTCATTTTGTTTCATAGCACATTACTTTATCGATTATACACATTTTGACATAATTTTTATCTTTCTAACATGTTAAGGGGTGCTTCATGTGCATAGTTTGTTTTGCATCTCTATTTGCTTCCATGGTTGTCTGTTACATTATTTGTCATTGCTTTCTCTTTGTATGCCTTTTGTTTGCATGGGGATTTTCCCTTTGTCTTGTGTGCACACTATCTTCTTTTGGCTTCAACCTTGATTGTCTTGTGACATCCTGAGTGATGTTCCATGTTTGTAACCTACTTTTTGTAGTCTACATTGTCTTCTTATGAGTTTACATTGTCTTCTTGCATCTTAGCTTACACATTATCTACTAGCATACATTTTGTCTTATACATGTGTGTTTGTCTTTGCTTGTACTAACACTTTTCTCTCAGCCATTTTGTTTGCATGTGCCTTGGTTTCTACCAAACACATTCCCTTCCCCCTACAAGGTACAATTTTAGCACAATGATCGATCCTCTTTTGGGCCGCATAATCTTTCAACGACATTACATGCACCCCAAATGAGGGGGACATCATTTGGGTGAATCAATCACCCCATACAATAGTTTATAGTCATTACACAACACAACACAATACCAATACAACACATTTTCAGTTTTAGGGCTCAAAATCAGACTTGGGTCCTTAACACAACACGACCCTACCTGATGCCTTTAACTAGGGGGCAATTACACAACGTTTGGAAGTTCAACACAATCTACAAAACTCCACACACAACAGATTTTACAGGGCATATTGTCCTTAGCACTTTCACGTTGGATCAAATTTTGCACACCATATGTAGTGGTGTCCTACATTATGAGAAATAGTTAAAGGTTGGAGGATAACACCAAACTTTTCTCCCTACAATTATTCCATATCATTGGCGTGAGATCACCCCAAAAACTCATGGCCAATGCTACTGGTGAATATTTCCCAAAAAAATCATTCATCTACAACATCTACATGATCCTTTCTACACTCTTTCCTCATCATGGATCAGGTGCACATGTTCCTTTTTCATTTTCATATTTTACATGCTTTCATTACATAATTTTTACACATTTTGATCATATACATGCGTATTTGACTACTTGTTTGTTCTTCTCTTTTGTAGGTCCACTCGTATGAAGTGATAATTAACCTCATTTACAACATTGACATATAATAACATCGATATCAACAACATGGCACATCGCGACATCTACACATGCATTTCCACCCTAAATTCATTTTCATTATCACTTTTTGCACTTTCTCCTCTTTAGCATCCACGCTTCACATTTTTATCACTCCACACTTTGTCATGTCCCTTAGCACACTCCTTTACATCAATCTACATGGTTATTAGGTACACATATCTTATCTACTTTATGTTACCAATATTTCCACTCACCAACATAAAGGGGGAAAATGTGTAGACACAAAATCACACACTTTGGGTAATTATTTAGTCATGATTACATACTACTATTCATGTGATTCCTAAGTGAGAAAAGTAGTAATTAACCCATGTCTTTGGCCACCTTTCTTTGCTTTATTGTCACTTCTCTTGGTCTTACACCTTTACTTTTTCATTCTATCTTTTTATACCTCAAAATTTATCATCCTGGACACTAGCACCCAACCAAGACGCCAACACCAAGTACCCTCGTCCCCTTTGGGTGCCCCTGACCTCAATATACTTTGTTCACATTTTTGGGTCCTTTCTAGCCGTTTGAGCATCTTATATTTTTGGTAGTCAACCTTTTCGGGGTTAATTATGAAATTCAAGCAAGAGAATCATATAAATATAAAGTTATGTGATCATAATAAAGGACCAAACACTAAACATTAGCTATCACCACCTAAGGTTACATCCATCAAACATCTAAGAGCTTCATTACATCCATCTAATGCCATCCAAGGGACACAAGGGCTGGTTATTATGCATACACTTCATAGGAGGTAAGTTCATTCTATTCCATGCACACATCTATTACATTTCTTTACATCTAGCTTACTTGCTCGCTATCAAGTGTGACACGCACAAGAGCCACCTAGGGCATAATTCTGCACACACACACATAGAACTACATTGGGTCTAAGATATAGTGCAATGCTCGATCCACAAGTTTACCATTTGATAATCGAGGACAATTTGACCCCTCATTATACATCTTTTTTTAAGGATTTGATGTCTATTTGAGGTTTTTACATGTCAATACTTCATTATAGGTTTCAACGACTTTGACGATCATTGTGTGACCTCATAGTGACCAAAGGAAAACAACAACAAAAAAGTAACAACCAATCGAGAGGATGTTTCTTGAGTATTTGTGCAAACCTAGGTGCCCGTGAATAGGCATAGGGCACTCGTAGGCGCCTCGATCCCTCTCCAAGTGCCCCTGTCTAACTTATTCTTCCAGATCTGTATTTTTATGAGCTTTGGTGCGATAGTCAGTGCTTTGTATTTTCCAATTCTCCAACTCAGTACACGTCTAGGATTTTTGCAAATCAATCAAGGCTTCTTACCCTTTCTTTACACTTAGGGTTTGATATATTTTTTCTTAGTTTACTTTGGTTAATTTTTGTACTTCATTGCCACATTTATTTATCACATTCTGATAGCAATTAGATTAGGAAAAAATACATATTTTAGCTTAATCACTTAGAAGCGGTGTTTATGATGACCGCATTTTTGATGTTTTGGATTTTTTATTCTTGGAGGATGTTTGAATGATGACTCGATTTTAGGATTCTTTGATTTGAATTTAACCCTATCATCCTCAAGGGCACGGAGTTCAAGTTTGCAACCCATAGTAAAGGCTTCATCAAACATTTGGAAATACATAATTTTTAATGTTGATGATATATGTTCTCTGCATGAAGAACAAGAAAATAACTCTATTAATTCTATATATAAGAGAGAGAAAGATAATTCATTAATAATAACCCTCTAGTAGGTGACGAAATCTGCAATAAACTCATCTTCAAATTGTTTGATAATGTATAGATTAGTGATTGTGACCTTACGAGAAATTTTGATCAAGAAGTGTTCCAAGAAGAGTTGCGTGAGCTATGTGAAGGAAAATAGTAAGTATTTGGGGATACTATTGTACTAATTTAATGCAGGTTCAAGTAAGGACATGGGGAATGTTCTCGCCATGAGGTCTTGGTTGTGTGTGATAAGGTAACAAACATGTCGGAAGGCTTGAATGTGTTGTTGAGGGTCTTCTTTGCTATAGAATTTAAGGAACTTAGGGAGTTCCCAGTGTGGAGGGTACACTTTATATGGTACAGATGGATGGATGGGTTCATTGCAAATTTTGTTCGTAGGATAATGTGTTCTTGGGACCCATAGAAGCAACTTCAAGGTTAGAGATTCTATTCATTAATGTCTCTTGTAAGGGGTCATTTTGTAATGGTTGTTGTTGAGGATTGATTGATGAAGGGCCCGGTTGATTGTATGTAAGTGGATTCGATTGTTGATATGACTGATATGATAGAGGGATATTATCTTTGGAGGGAGTATATATGGTAATGTTATATGGTGCCTATACGACTAAGGGTTGTGAGGGTTGGATGTAATGATATTGGATGGGCATTGAAGTGTTCAAAAGGGGTTGTGAGTGTTGGGGTAGATATTGAAAGGGCATAAAAGTGTAGATAAAAGGTTGGGACTATTGGGGTACATCTTTGGAAAGGAATGGAAGTTTGGATAAGGGGTTGAGATTATTGAGGTATGTGTTGAGAGGGGATTTGTGAAACATGGATGGTTAATGAATTCTATGAAGAGGGGTGGACACTAGAGATAGAGATGGTATTAATGAGAGGTGTTGACAATATGATAAACATGACCACATTTTAAATGGATGACGTGGGTTGTTGAGAAGGGGTAGGTGGGACACACTAAGTGGGATGGATACTTGAACTTACATGAGGTGTTTGGATAGTGGAGAAGACTAAAGGACTAGAGGTGGATGAAGATGTGTTGGTGTTGTTTTGGGATGAGGTAGATCCAGATGAGAGATTTGGTGAGGATGATGATTTTTGATTAGTTGTGTTTTGTGAAGAAACAACGTTGAGATCGAAAGTGATGATGGGGGCCGAAGATGTGGGATTATATGTTTTTGAACCATTGGTAGTAAAATAGGGATGGAAATTTTGGATGAATGACTCGTGGTTAGGATCAACAAGCTAAGAAAATTTATAAGTGATGTTTGTGACATGAGGTTTTTTGTTTAGGTGTAGATTGCTAAAGAAGGACACCCTGCGAAAAATAAGTAAGCATTAAGGGTGATGGGGTTTGAATCCGAATATTTGTGAAAACTAGATCCCCACCGCATTTGATGTGATAGTTTGACTGCTACGAGATTCTAGGGGTTCTTGATCGTTTAGTGAGGGTGATCAATGTTGGTCCATGATAAGTGAAATGTCATTAAGGTGAGGTTGAAGATTTTGTAAGGACTATTATAAATGCTCAACCATGTTTTCAGAGTTTTGTTTACAGGACAATTATTGGGTTAAGACCATGAAAACAAAAATCACTAGAAAGAAAAATAAACTAGATGGTTGATTACAATCAAACAAACAAGTCACACAAGAGAATTTTTGTTATCTTGATTAATTTAGAAAAGGTGAAATGTGAAAATGGTTTAGAGGTCCTAGAAATGACAATTTATGGTTGGTTTCAGGTGATGTTAAAGGATAGATTCCTCAATATACCCAAAGGTATGTGAGGCCCAAATCTGTGTTGGTGTTGGTATGAGGTGTGGTATTGGGGCCTACCCCTTACTTCACGATCCCGTAATGATAAGGGTGTCATATAATTAGCCGATATACCACCCACCAACTTATTTATACTCATCCAAAACACCAAGTTAGCTTATCCTCTTGGTGATGAAATCCAAGTAGGTGCGCCTAGGTAGGAGTGTTTTGATACATATTCTATTTGACGCAATTTATTTGTGTGTGAGGGTTAAGTGAATGTAATTCGTTAACCCCTAATTAAACTATGCGATCAAGCAGATATGAAGGGTTCCTTTTAGATCCAAAGGGATTCGATGAGGACAATCAAGCAAATGAGATGTTGGAAAAGAAAAATATGACAAAAAAGCATAAATGTGATTGTTTTTTTAATTTTTTATTAGATTTTTACTTTTTTAACTTGATTGGAATCCATAAACATATACTCCAAAGAAGGAAACCTGCAATGGTTAGATGAAAACAAAAATAAGAAAAGAAAACAAGTTCAAAGGTAAATTGACTAAGTAATCATGAACAATCCATATAGATCATTGGTGATTGTAGGAATCGTGGGTGATTCACCAAAATCGCTAGCGATTTACCAGAATTGTTAACAATTATAGAGTAGAGAACCCAAAAATGATTATAAGTTAAATTAATGAAAAGAAAGGGAACAGGGTCCTAAAGGGCATGCCAGGAATGTATCAGGTAGTTTTTGGTAAATGCTATTAAGTGCAGAATGTACCCAAAACTTGAAAAATAGTAGGGTTTAACGATACTTGTGCCGATAGTCGTAATGTAAAAATGATAAGATGTAGACAATGAACCAACACTCCTCCTTCACCGAGTGAAAATACCTATGAATATGGACCTCTAAGAAAGAGATATTAGATAAATAGAATGACGAGTTACTCGACAAAGGCCGATTCTAGGAATCCAAATGGAATTCCTTGAAGGATGTCAGCGCATTTTGATACAATTAAATGAATTTGACAAATAAGATAAATAATGCTAAGATAAGGAAGCTAGAACTCAAGATGAGAGGGAAGACCTGTTGTGCTTTGTAGGTGGCCCAAGATAGGGTGGCGGCGATATGAAGATCTTTGAAGTAATCGTACCAAAATCTTTAGTTGTTTGTTAATCTTGTCAAGGATCTCAC
This sequence comes from Taxus wallichiana var. yunnanensis, assembly GCA_018340775.1. NCBI lineage: Eukaryota > Viridiplantae > Streptophyta > Pinopsida > Cupressales > Taxaceae > Taxus > Taxus wallichiana. The sequence goes on from CM031235.1 coordinate 409,728,690, forward strand.
ACTTTGTTCTTTTTGATGTCTTGAAGGGTTAGTGCAAATCATATGGCGCACCAATTTAGCTCATGGAGGATGTCAAAATGATCCCACATGAATGAATCTTGAATGATCATGAGATCGTAGATGCTTGTAATTGGATGTGATTGACTGAACAATCATCTACAACAATTTTTTTGCAAGAAGACAAATTAAATTAAGATATATAGATAATAAATGATAAAATGCAATGATTGATAAGGGAAATAATTTTATAGAAATTACAAGTGATTAGGGATAATCGCTGGCGATTAGGAATCTTTGGTGATTCCTATGGAAAAAGTTGATTGTTTGATAAAACATAAAACTGATTAAACAATGACCTAAGTGATTGTTTTGTTCTTTGTTTTTGTGTATAACCAAAATGGAAATAAGAATAGACAAGTATTGGATTACCTTTGACGTGAAATAGGCTAAAAAGTCCTCATGAAGATTGAATGTGTATGTGATGTTGATATGCTGACTGTCTAGTGATGTACGAAGGATCTTGAGGACTTGTAGATGCACAAATTGATGTGTGATGGATTTCCTTGAGTGGCATAGTCTCATCGCAGGATTGAAGATTGCTGGAGTGATAGAGTTTTACTCATAAGTACAAAAATTTGAGATTGAAGATCCCTAAAACAGGAGTTTGAGCTCCTATTTATAATCATGGGTGATTTGTTGAAATCGCTGGTGATCCAAGAAATTCGTGAGAAACCCGCTTGGAAGTGGTTTCAACCACTTCTAAAATGGGGATTTTGGGTATGACGATGAGGGTAAATAGTTAGGGGATAGGTTAGACATAGTTAGGAGGTTAGGCTAAAAAGGGTTAAGATAGGTTAAGTATGGTTAGGTGGTTTTAGGGAAGTTATAATAAGTTTTTATAGGTGAATATAATTTACAGGGGGTGAAAAATGATTTTATGGGGTAGGTGAGGTGACTTGGATAATGATTAAAGTGATAGGTTTAACAAACTAATGTGTGTATATGGGGTGTAGGCAGGTGACGAAAACCTAGCGTCTACAAATAATGTAAAATATGCAAGCTATAAGTGCCTTCATGTCTAAAAAAATTAATTACTTGGTGGCGGTTTATCAAAAAAAGGTGGAGTATATATATATATCTAACACCATCACATGTGGGTGGTGGCATTATTTATGGAAAATCCAAAACTGACACCATCACCCATGCGTGATGGCATCATCCATGGGGAACCCTAAGTTTAAGAGGTGAAAAACATGTAAGATTGAGGTCGAAGTAAAATAGAGGCAAACGACAAAGGTTTGGGTGATCAAATTAGGAGAATAACATACAACTATGGTAATGAGAAAAGTGATCATAATGATTGTAGTGTGTGGAAAAAAGGAAGAAAAGAGGTAAGAGTAGGGTAACTATGGTGTATTAGTGACGTCTCTCAAATGTTATGGTCTATCCTATGTTACCAACTTTAATCACATTCCAATCCTTGAAGGCCCCTTAAGGCACCCACTCATGGGGAAGATGCATCGCAGCCTGCATATATGAAACAATTAGCAAACATAAAAAATGAGGTGTATACATATGCCCCAATTGAAGATCATCATGTGTCACAATAGTGAAACACAATATGTTTATGGAAAAGGGCCTACGCAACATGTAAAATCAAAAGGAAATGCTAAAAGTAAAGCAATAATGAAAGCATTGTATATAAATAAATGAACTCCACCAAATGAAATATACTTACCTCATACTTACCCATTTCAATGTTGCTCAACTTTCTTATAACAAGAATGATAACTACTTGGAACCTTGAATAAGCAAGACTGAAAAGAAACATTAGAAGATAATTAGTAAAATAAGACATAAATCACCTAGGTAGGAAGTCGTGGGGAGGATGTAGCGGAGTGTCGAAATGAATAAAAATGGGGGCTTTAGTTGAATGTAGTCGAGCTAAGTAAAATATATCAAAATGAGTGGTTTGGTGTCATGAGTGTGGTGCAATTTACATAATGTTTTTAGGGTTTTTGTATGTCCAAGATATGAAGGTTTGAATATTGGAAGGAAATTGTGTTAAAATCGATTATAAAAATTACATTTAATACTAAAGAGAGGAATTCATTTATCACTTTACTAGTTTGAGATTAAGAGAAAATGATCTCTGAGATTAACCAAATTGAGTGATTGTAGTGATGATGGTGATAGTACAAGGTGGTGGATGAGGTGGTCAAGATGGGGCATGTGACTGTGTGAATCTCATTGTAGGTGTTTTTAAATTGGGAAGGGGTAGTTAGGAAAATGGAAAAATGTATGTTGGGGAGAATTTAGCTAGCAATTTTTCTCCAATTATAGTAAAAATGTAGTTGAGAATAAAGTCTAGGTGGGTTTGGGAGATTTTTATTTTTGGAGTTATTAGGTTAGGTTTTGAATTTAATGTTAAACAAGTCGTGAATCCTAAGATAAACAGGATCGACTTTGTTTAGGATGACCAATCGTAGTGCATGGCCCATGGTGTTGAAGTGTGGGGTGTTTTATTAGGATGGTCAATGGAATTTTCTAGTAGGATTGATGGTGTAAGGAAATGTGGATTTTGCTCGGGGCTGATGATGTTAAGATAACAGGATGTTGTAGTTTATGAATTTGAATGTTTGATAATTTGAGGTGTATTTTTCATGATTAATTCAATTGATATCCTGATGTACTTATTGGTAGGTATTTTGCAAGTGCCACAAAGGATCAAACTATAGATCTATTAATGGATGTATCATGGTTACCAAATTTATTGCATGAGTTATCCGTATAGGATATTACATACGGCTATAGGGCCTCAATTTTGGAGGCATTATGTAGATGGTGTAGATCTCATCTGATCCAAATTTGATAAAGATGTTACTAGGCCATTATAATTTTAGGTCCAACACCTTTAAATAAAGGGCTAATGGATAGACTATAGAGGTCACAATGAGACTATAGGATGTTTATGTGATTTTGAGGCTACTATTCAAAGAGTTTACATGTTTTATGATGTATCGATAGGCACCAAAAAGAAGAGGTCATTGACTCTATTGTTACTTTGTTTGAGTGTCAAATTTTACGCACATATTCTTAATATTTATAAGGCTATTATTGACATTGTTGTGGCATGAATCTTATACCACAAACCAAATGGAGCAAAGTGTCATTTTTGTGTTATTGGCGTGCAAAGATGCGTTAGAGGTTGGCATACAATTTAATTGGAGGACAACCATATGGGTACAATTGGTGCATAATTGTATAGAATTCATGTGAGGTAGTAGAGGGCAATCGAGCCCATCATTTTATTGGCATCTAATATTTATAACTGATTCTCAATATATATGTCAACAAGGATGCCCAGAGGACTTGTTCATGGGAGGGAATCCTAGTTATTAGGGCAGCGAGTTGGATATAGGTGTTTGATACAAGTTAGATAGAACAAGTAGTCTAGGATCCCTATAGAAAGATAGTGGATCATTGGCCCAAATGACTAATTATAGTGGTCATCAAGGGGACCTTTGAGATTACAAGTCATTATTTGTGGTGGGTAGAGTGGGTGGAGATAGACCTAGTTGATAGAGTTCCATTATAGTTTGGGCATCCAACTCATGTGGTAGCCCTACCTCTTCAAGAGTATCAACCCCAAAACACGAAAGAAAGAGAGAAGAGGGAGAGTGGGACCAATGGTATCATTACCACCATTATAACCATGTTGAGTTAAGTGTGCCCCATAATAAGGTGCTAGGTGACAATGAAAAAGGGGAGTATGAGGTACAACGAGACCTCAAGTGATAGAGGTGGAGGACAACCATGAGAGAAAGGTTATCTCATAAGAGGAGAGAGTAGAGAGGCCTAGAGGATGACATTACGAGTGGTGGTTACAAAGGCTACAAGTAGGGTATTTGTCGGACATAGGTTCCTAGATAACAACTTATATAATAGGTTGTCTAAGGAAAAGATCAAAGGTTTTGAAGAGGTCACTAATGATATTGGTGCCCCGAAATAGGTGGGCATGATTGGTAGTAGCATGCCATTTGAGATATGAGGAGGCATAAGTAGTTTTACGAGGCTAGGTAGACAAATTTTTCGTAGTGGAGCATCCTAGTGAGCTTGAAACTTTAGTTATTATAATAACATAGATAATGTTGAGACAAATGTTTGGATAAATTACTAATGAGATATGGGGTTATGTGTTTTGTTGAGCATACCACAACCGAGTGACACTCGATGATTGAGGGTGCACATCGTGAGATGTTGGATGACATCTTGGACTTGAAAGATATGGTCATGATGGTGGATTTAGTACCAATGATGTCGAAGATTCTGTAAGTACATCTATGCTAGTTAGAGAGGAAACTTAGGAGATTAAGAAGCATAGAGATATATGAAGTGACAAGTGTAGGAGAATGACATCCTTGGTGTAGGACCTTCTTAATTCACATACAATATTGGTACAAGAGTATGTAATGAGACTGTCATATGTATAAGTAGCATTATATGTCGGTGATGATATATCCCACATTGCAATGTTAAAGGTTTACATAGAAAAAGTGGAGGGAGAGGTTACGGGGGTCGGTCTAGAGCCACATCACTAGCTCCATGCATTTGATGATTCAGCCCCATCGATCAAAATTGGTCAACCTCCATCCGAGGGAGGGATTTTTGAGGATGGGTGTTATATTTTGAGAAATAGATTGCATTGATGATGTATACAATGATTTTATATATATACATACATATATATATATATATATATATATATATATATATATTATTGTATTTTCTAGGCACCCCTACTTCATTATAGAGTATTTACTCGGTGATTCCACTACATCCTCTACTAAGACATCCTTGTGCAACCTTAATAACTCTCGGGATGATGGTCTTCCTAAGTGAGTTCCTCATTACACTATGTTAATGAAATAATTTGTTCCATGACATATTAGTGGTTTTCACCAATGGTCACGGGCTAGGCCCCTCCTTCTTGGGTATGGGGAGGCTCCCATTTATTGAATGCAAGGACTAAATAAAACTGTGGGTGGTTGTTAGGTTTGGGGATCACACAAGAATACTCCACTAAACCTATGGAAAATTGTTTATACAATGTACAAGGGAGGAATTTTCTTTGAAGAGAGGTAAAGAGGAGATGGGGAAATGGAGAGAGGGGTTAATGTTGTGAGTAGACTTACAAATTTCACACACATTAGCCAGAGTAGGTCCACATTCAATAGGAAGAAATCAACCGTGTAAGCAATAAAAAGACTAATAAATCGAGACACAAAGTTCTATGGATTCATTAATCAAAGACACAAAGTTCCTTCTTAGTTGTACAAGATTACAATGCTTGAAAAGTTGGAAAGTAGAGTGTAGAATAACATAGGTAATGAGATAGAAGAATATAACTTATTGGTTATAGTAGAGAATAATAGCTATCAACCCCTTAGAATGGAGAATCCACCCCAATATATAGCTTTACAAAATGTCTTTTCATCTCCCCACATACAAATTTTCACATTCCCATCACTTGTGACCTTTCATATTCCTATAGGAATAAAAATAAGTCCCTTTCTTATTAATGAAAGAGAAATTTTACAATGTCAAATTAAAAGGTCACTTAAGTGAATAAGATGAAAAAGTCAAAAATTACATTCCTAATGAAGAATTAGAACATAGAGAGAGGAAGAAGAGAGAGAAGAAGAAAGTGATCAATTTGAAGATGAAGAATATTTTTATGATGAAGATCCATATCCTAGAGAACTCTAAGGGAATGCTCCTAAAATTAACTCCTCACCTTTCACTTCCTTACTAAAATGAGTTGTTGTGAGTGCCACCTTCTCTACTTGTGGAATGTAAACACAACCCAAAACATTGATCCAAGTCTTAAGAACACCACTAAGGGTCTTGCATTGGTTGAACTAGACTTGATGATATCTTACAATATTAGATATTGAGCCTCTAATTTCCATGAGGGATTCCAAAGTATCTTCATTGAAAGAGAAGGGATCTTTTGCCTCTTTCTTGACCAAATCTTAGAAATACTTAAGGATCTCTTCCAAAGATGAGTGTTCACTAAGCGGAGGTGATCTGAGCTTCTGCACAACTGCTTGTTAACACTTTCTAAGATCTCAGATGCATGCTCTCCAAAAAACTCAATTTACGAGATGACATCATTTATCATATCATAGCTAACACTTATTACTCGAGACCATATGAGAGATGAATTGTCGAGAGATAAAGGTGATTAAGTTTTTTCTCACTAAGGAGTGAGAATTAAGACAACTCATTTCGACACCAATGGAAACACACTATCCTAGTGGGACTTTTATTTCTCAATCTCCTCATTTTTCATTTTCACCTTAGAAATAGTGGAAAGGGAAAATTTGAATAATGAGAGAACCTCGGTAGTAAATACCTTTCCCTTTTCCAGAATATTCTCCACCCATTTTTCATTAGATCTCCCTTGCATGGTGTACCCTTGAGCTCTCTTGATCACTTACGGATAAAGAATACTAATGGGATGGATGAAATTTGCAAGAGGAAGTGGTATTGCACTGGGTTATAGGAAGGATTGCACATAGGAAGTGAGAGTTCTCACATGCTCTTTTAGTTGCTCCATAGTTTGTTTGTTCTCTTTGTGTCTAGAAATCAAGTGGGCTGCAAACCTCTTTGAATAGGTACACATTTCCCTTGTGTGTAGCTTGTCCCAAAGAAAACCTAGTCAGATCATAGTCATCTCAAGTCATCTCTCCCATGTGTTTTGTAAATTTTGGTCATGTAACTTCCACATATTGAGATCCAGAGGCCTCGGTGAAGAAATGAGAAGTTGTTTGTGCTTTCTTTCTTTGCTTGGTTTTGATAAATTTTGAGATGGCCTTAAAATTAGGTGTTATGGCTTGTTACACCATTCTTGACTCAATTCCAAGTATCTCTTGTACCCATGGGAATGTTTCAGCTAGAGTAGACAAAAAATTAGGCATAGGGGAACTTTCGGTGCTCAATAAGGGATCACAACCTGCTCATGATGAGATGATTCTCGCCATAGAGAAGGACACACTTGGATGTCGGTGATGAACAAGAGATTGTGATGGATCAATATCACCTAAGTTAAGGGGTTCAATGGGGTTTTCAATGATCTTCCCCCTCTTATGAAGCCTCATAGGGGAGAAGCTTTAGTGAAATCTACTTCCATAATTTTCCTCTTGGAGGATTCCTCTGAATGAGTAGAGCTCGTGGATTTCTCAGATGCCTTGAGGGAAGAAGTATGAGAAACTTGCCTACATGGAAAGAAAAGACCACCATAATCAATGAAGGAAGCTTTCTTCTACTTGAACCATTATTTTTACCTTTGGATCAATGTCATGGTCCTTTCTTTGATATCAATTGATTCCTTAATGTTCTATGGAGTGGAAGAAGAGGGGAATATTACAACACTTGGTATTTAGGATCAAACATGTTTGAACCATCATCTTTTATCCCATCCACAAACCAATTAAACTTGAAGTCTCTCATTTGGTCTACTGTCTTCCACATGTAGTCTTGTTTCCTCACTTGAAGTCATCTATGCAGTTGATCCAATAATCCTCAATTTGTGGAACATGATGAAATCCTAAGAAGATGACAATTTATGGATTTTTTTCTAATCTCAAATTCTGATCGAGATATCTATGAATACAAACTAAGATCAATGAAGGATGTTTCAATGTTTATTTCATATGTGACATTCTTGCATGAGTATATTCATAGGAGATGGGAAATGACACACCTTTATTTTTTGCATTTGTACACTTGGTATGAACATGAGATAATTGTCAACATAGTTCAAACATGATGATCTTATCACTCGGTAGTGGGTATCTTGCGATGGGCAAGATCAAAACCTCAAACCCTGATATAGGTGAAGGTGGGGAATTGGATGAAGTGGCTCTCATATTTCTCAATTAATATCTTCATGGGATGACATCAAGCAACCTTATGATGAACATGGTGAATGCATCATTTGCCCTAGTATAGTGAGGTTTGCTATCCCCATGAGTGAGTTGTGGATGATTCTCATAAGTAGGGGAATTTTGAGGCACATTGGGGGTAGTGGATAAACCTCGAAGTTTATTGTGAAAGGAAGGGCATACACCGTAAGAGGTCATTATAAACTTATTAGTGGAGGGAAACTATGCAACAACCGAATGGATATTGTTATTAATGATTTTCCCCTAGTCCACCATTTGGTTTCCTTCCAAAAATACCATAATGAACCAAGCCATCCAATCTTGGAATTCCTTCATTGTCTTTTCCCCCATTAATATGCTTAGTAGGAAAATGACATCAAAACATGCCTCATGAAAATCACTTCATGATAGGTTCTTGGGTATACGAGAGGGATTTATTCCTTATTTGAGCCATGAACCAACTACTAGGCCTTGCAAATGTGAGTCATTCCTTTCCATTCTTGTGAAGAAAAATCCATGGTTATGATGACCATGTTTCTACTGGTGGGAATTTGTAGGAACTGAGAAATGTCCTTTGGTGTGAGGACTGCGAGGATCGAGTTATCATCTACCATGATTGTTCTGGTGTTAGGATCATAATGTTATGCATAGGACAAGAGTAGTTCAAGTGCTCTTAACGATAGTGGGTGGGCTCCTACCCTACATAGTCCACTTGAGAGTATATTTTCCTTTACTTTGGTTCCCATGGATCATTCCACATTATTTCCTTTTGTTGTCATGAGACACGAAAAATGTGAAATTTCCATTTTTTTTGAAAATTTGGCTAACTTATTCCTCTTGGTTATATTTCCCTTGTATGTGTCAATATTGAGTAAGGCGGTTCAACAATTTGTAATTTTTTGAGTTGTTTTGAGCTTAAATAAGATGAATCAATTATTTGAGGAACAAGAGGAACTATTTCCTTGTTCCTCGGTTCCCACATCGCTACCTTTTTGTTCACTTTTCCTTGGTCGGATAAATAAGATGAATAAGGTATTTCAGAACTATTTGAACCTAAGGAATTATTCCCTACTTCCTCTCATTCACTGCTTCCCCACCTTCACCAATTCACCATACTTCACCACACAAATCAGCCAAATTAACATTTTCGATTATTGTGGGAACCTTAGGCCTTGTACCTTTGGGCCTTTGGCCTCCCGATTCCCCACACACAAATTGTACAAATCGAGTATATTGGGAACCTCGGTACTTGAGGAACTGTACCTTTGAGCCCTCCGTTCTTCGTAACCCCAACTTCTCTGCTATATATTAAAATGGGATTGTGTAACGTGTGTTCACCCATTCGTCCCAAGCCCAACATATCTACTTTAAAGAAAAATAGGAAGGATTTTGTGTTAAGATGTGTTCCAACGAGACTTTTGTTAGAATATGTTGTATATTTTGCATATTGTATACCCTGTCTTGTACACCTCAACCAGGGGGTCCAGGTTTGGCCTATATTTATTTTGGGAGTAAAAATATGTTATTTTTATCTATACGTGTATATGGGTGGTGTCATAATCCATGAATTATGGGGAATTATTATGGGTTATTTGTTAGCCCATGGTTTTGGTAGCCATTGTATTGTAAAACCGCTTTGTGACAGCTTCCTACTATTTTGATTACATATAGTGGAGATGTAGTAGGGCATAGTAGAACTTGGAAGTACATTATTGTAGTGTAAACAATTAAGTTAATACAACAAGAGAGAGAAGTTCTTGTGTTGGGTTGTTTCCCAAAATATTTTCCAGGATAAATTGTTGGGCCCCTAAAATATTGGCTAAGTACAAAAGGGCGCATAGGTGCACAAGGCCTAGTTGAAGAAAAATGCGTAAGGATAAAGCAAGCAGGGCAGGGTTTAGGGAAGGCTTTAAGGAAACCCGTGGCCCGCGCGTGGAAAGAACCAAGGGTTCGGGACTCAGCCATATTGGGATTTTTGGTAGAACACGTGAAAAGCATGACCCAACTATGCATGTGGAGTGGATAAGGTGCCAGCCTAGTGATAGGTTGGCCCAGGAAGGAGCATGCCTGCGGTAGAAGCTTCTAGAAGCACATCATGGTAAAAGTGGAAAGCTCAGGCTTGGAGGAGCATGCTCGCATGGAGGACCACATTCAGACACTTGGCATCAAATCTGAGGCCGCTGGAGGATGAGTTGGTAGTCCAGAAATCCTATATATACAAGCGCCTACAAAAGTAAAAAGAGAGAGATAGATAGAGGGCGGAGCTCTGCAGAAATACTGCAAGAACTCTGTTAGTTTGGGTAATTGTGCTTAGGAAAGGATGTATCAAGGGTATGGGGATTATAAATTTATTTTGAGAGCCTAATCATATGAGTCTAGTTATAATGCACGATTGTGATCTCGCTTCTCTATAACATTCTATAAGGGCTCCATGAATGTAATAAGATTACCGGCTTACATGAATATGAACATTGATAATTTTGATGCATACATCTTTTTCACAGCTTCTTTTTCATTTATGTTTATGATTAAGTATGGATGCTTGTACAAATTCTTCTATTTTGGTATAAGTTATACAATTTGTTAAAGCACTTTCTATCTGGAATGACTGTAAGGACCTAGAAGCCGTTCTAAGCTCTATGGTGCTTGTATGTTTTACTTCCATTCAGATCTCTTAAACATGAATCATAGATGATGTTTCCCACTAAACTCACATAAAAGAGAGACTCGGCACCTACGCATGCCTTAGGTGAGTGCCCAACACCCACTGGGTGATAGGCCGATGCGCATGGGGTTCCTTTCTTTTGTGATAAGGGTAAAAATGACTACATCTTGGTTCCATTGCACGAGACCCTCTTTTCAAAGTTGTAGAGGGAAATGGCATACATCATGATTTGGGTAATGAGTAATGACAAAACGTTTAACTCTGGAAAGTGTTGAATCATGGTTCAAGAGCACGGAGGATGAATTTTCTCAAAGATTCAACACTGGACCTAAGTTTGATGCATGTAGATGGGTAGAAGAGAACCTCTACCATGATTTATATGAAACATTTTTCTGTTGTTTCCCAAGTAGAACTGTATGAATGGATCTCAGCATATGCATCTAGATCAAGCTAGTATTCTAGATCACACATGTGGACCCAAGAAGAATACTAGAGGCTACAAGATGTAGATCTGATGTGGACTCGTGTTGTGGATAATTGGTGGGAAGGTGTGTTGGCTAGCTACACTTTGGAGTACACTATTTCCACATATTCTTACCCAGAAGTTGCTGAGTTTGAATTTCTGTGGGATCCCAGAGGATCATTTCTACATGTTATCCCTTTGGCAATGAAGATCCTAGTTATTACTTTGAGTTTAGAGGAATTTCCAATGGCCGGCTAAACCATTCTGAGCGTTGGGTGAGGGAGCTAGGGTGGAGGAAGATGACAGATATTACGATGGAGAAGGAAAGGGAGGAGAGATGACTCAAGTATAGTGAAGCACGTGAAAGGGAGATCTCTAGACAACATGAAGGCTGCAAGTGTGATGGATCTATGGAGACAGACATTGTGGGAAGGAGTTGAGGTTCATGCGGAGGACATGGAACCTGAGTAGTCTGTGCTATCCCATCTTGGCAAGTGCATAAGAGAGACCCTTCGGCTTCTAATGAGAGTTCGTCATGCGAGAGAAATAAGAGTTGTTGGCATGTATCTAAACCCACCCAGTGACCAAACCCTAGCGCTTGGTTTTCCAGATCAAGGAAGGAGTATCATTGACCCAGTTGGTATCAATGGAAGTGACAGATATGTGCCTAAGAGGTATAATTTTTTAGTTCCCACTTCTATGGCTATATATATTCTAGTATTTAGAGGAGTCTTTGGATAAGGAGAAAGTATACAAGCCTTTGGTCTCACATCTAGGAGTGGCGCAAGGTATAATAGTGGTAGTGGGGCATTATCATAGACCATTGGCACATAATTTAGTGGAACCTTGGGGACACTTGGCATGACTACTACAAGGACTTGGTGGTTCTGGTGGATTTGGTGGGTCAGGAGGGATAGGACTGGTGGACCTAGTGGTTTTGGTGGATCTGGTGGCTTAGGAGGCACATGACACAGTGGACTGGTGGATCGACGCAGAGGAAACATTGGAGGAAACCAAGGCTCGCTCGGAGGACAAGGGTCATAGCCACCCCTCGAGTCTTCTTTGAGATGTCTTTACACTTTCCAGATTACAGAGGCATTGAAGATGATGTAGAACATGTTCATAAGTGTGAGTTGCTATGGCATGCAAAGGGGATCACAACCTCGGCGGAAAGCTAGTCAATTTACTATAACGTTGCAGGGGCACGTGCATAGCTGGTATAGGAAATATGACCCTCATCAAACAGTGGTGGATTATAGTGCTTTAAAGAACACCTTCTTGGTAAAATTCCACATCCCCAAGTTTGAACAGAAGAGCATCATTGCCCTGAAAGAGATTCAATAGGGAATGGCAGAGAATGTGTGGGAGTATGATGTGCGCTTTAAAAATCTTTTGTCTAAGTTATCATATGATATTCACCCTTCATAACATGCTTATTGGTTTGTTGGAGGATTGATCACACCTTTTACAAGGGCCTTATCTCATAAAACTTTCATGGATCCACGTGAGGTATTGGAAGCTGCTCTATGTGCCGAGGCTATTAGTAGTGTTGATACTAGAGTTAGCCTGTTCCTGGAGGCTCAAATTGATGCTATGGCTAACCATCTGGAGAAGTTGTCCATGAACTCAGCCCATGAGACTTGCAGTGGTTTATGGTGTACAAATTTTGAAGTAGAAGGGCATGTCAAGGGTAGTTGTCCCCGGAGGGTAGTACACACCGTGATAGTAGACTATGAAATTTTTCATGGGGACCATGATGCAAGTAGATGCCCCTTGTTACAATGTGCAATTCAAAAGAACGTGTCTTGCTACTGTAAGATTTATACCTCTATAACCCATGATACTAAGGACTGTAGGCTCATTGATCAGATCCATGAGGCCATTGATCATGGGGTGCGCCAAACCAACATTGTTAGTAGTTCTAAAGGGGATGATCACCGCTATGAGGAGTGTGTAGATGGTGGCATGCGCGAGAAGGGGATTTCGCAGAGGATTCTGTGGTCATGGTAACCATGAAAGGAGGAAGGAGTGAGTTCCCACGTGGAACCTATTTTAATTATGGGTCTATAGAACATTATAAACGAGAGTGCCCAGACCTATTGCAGTGCTCTTGGTGCGGGAAGAAGCACAAGTATGAGGAATTCCCGAGTTGTTTGAGCACATGAACCAATAGCAACGGAAAGACAAGGGCACTGCAATGGTAAGCATTAAGAAGAAAGACACATAATGGATGCCACGGGTGACACGTGATGTAGGCTTGGAACCTATTTTAGTAACAACAAGAGTAGAGGCCATGCGTGCAAAATAAATACCAAGGCAGAGGACCCTAGTTTCAAGAGAGGAAGTAGTTCATGGGAAGTAACCAGACCTTGCGCATCAAAAGGAAGTATATTGTTGGTCCGAAAATCTGTCGCGTGGACAGATCTATGGATAGACGAGCCAACAGTGTGCAGGGCTTAGCCCCTCTTTGAGACAATGAAAGCGGCCCGGTTTATTGCTATTTCTACTAGCAGGAACCTATGCAAGTCTCACAGATTCTGCCTTCGGGGGTTGGGATCTCATCCCAGTAGAGTGTTTCAGGCTGCGAAAAGAAAGGAATGAAAGAGGGAGAAGAGAAAGAACAGATCCGAAGGAAGAAAAGAAATGAATTCCAAAGCAGAAAGGTCAGAAGATTTATGTTTTCAGTTTGGTAGTAAACAGAGCCAAACCTACTTGCATAAATAAACAAAGCAATACTGATGAGCAAGTGACGGAAAATTAGATATGAATCCAACAGATTAAACGCATACAGATCTAACGTAAGAAAGATCTAATGTATAACACAGCTATTGAGCACAAAGTCTGAATAATTGTATTACTGTTCTCTTCTGTTACAAGAAAGCTCAAAGTCTTTCTCTCCTCACTTCTATTTCTATCTAGAAAATGTTCACCCTGAATACAACAAGTATTCCCATATTTATAGAAGATGAGGGAGAGAGAAGGCAAAATGGAGCCAACCACTTATTTACAAAGATATTTACAAAATATCTAAAAATCATGTTGACTTTGACAACTTGGTGGATGACATCATCCCATGATGCAACATGGATGATGTCATCATTTGTATCAACACATTTTAGACATTTCAAAAAGAAAGTCGGAGAATAGAGAGAAGAAGAAGAAGAAGAAGAAGAAGCTACTCATCATCATCATCCTGCGGCCGAAAAGGGGTTGCCTGTTTCTGATGCTGCTCAGGAGATGATATGTGGAACTGAGCGCGGTATTCCAAAAACTTGCTAATCATCGGCCCAAATTGATCCTGTGATGGATCCTTGTGCCGTTCACTGATTGCTTCGCAAGTCTCCCGCTCGTCTATGAGCTTTTCTGGGATTTTGGAATAATCTTTCCCTGCCTCGATAAGGAACCCGATGAAGTCCCTACAGGCCAGTAGGTTGTTGATAGATTCAGTGTCGAATGTGACCTCTGGCCCTGTCCCTTGAGAAGCTATCTCCTTGAAAATCCGGATAGTGTCATCAGCTGATCTCAAGGTAAGGGAAGGAGAGAGCAACCCTGGAGTCATGGCGAGGACAATTTTCTCCATTTGATGCATTGCATCCAGGGCCTCTTCCTTCACCTTGTCTATCTTTTCCAGAACGAATTCCAGCTGATCCATCCGATAGTCCAGAGTGGACATAGTTTTGTTGAGGGCCCTTGGATGGCCGAATACTCCGAACTTGACCAGATCTTCGACTGAACAGTCGAACATTTGTTGGAAGGTCTCGTGCTGGAGTCTAGCATGCTCTAACTCTTCTGATATCGGACCCGCTAATGCTTGGAGTTCCTTATTCGCCTTTCCGATGTTTAGGTATAAACTGATATACTCGGCGATTACTCTTTCACTATCCTTGAGGATTTGGCTCCTCCAAGCAGAAACGGCCATACCCTGCTCGCCGATCTTTGAATACTCATTGATCTTCTCCTGACTGAGCAGCTCAGGAGTCTCGGCGGCAGTTGTGGGAGGTGCACTTCCCATCTTCTGTAAGGCTTGAAGCAGGTATTTGTTCTGCTCCTTCAGTAGCCTTTTCTCCTCTTTCGTTTCCTGAAGCTTTTTGCAGAGTGCATCAACTGCGGAAAGAGCTTCCCCCTGGAGACTTTCAGAGGATGTCCCCATTGTGACTTGGGTCACGGTGAAATCTGTCGGAGACAGATCTTCTTTCTCTTTGAGGGGGTTGGGGTACGCTATTTCCATGACTCTCTCACCTGCAGCGCTCTTCGAGAAGCATGTAACCGGCTTCTGTTTCTTTGCTCCTTTAGCTGGAATGACCGAAAAGTCCATCGGAGCGATGGGGACTTTCCTCTTTTGTTGGCTCAGCTGCTGAGAGATCCAAGCTGGTCCTATAGAAGAAGGACCAGAGACAGAGAGGGAGGCAGTAACGGTAGAGGAGGGGAAAAACGTGGAGACACGCGGCGGCGGCATTGAAAGAATAGCCGAAGAAGTGTCCACGGGAGGAAGGGAAACCGCAACTGCAGAAGACATAGGAAGGGAAGGGAGCTCGGAGATGAGGGAAGAAATAGAGGAAGACAAATCAGCGAGGGAGGAGAAGATAGATGAAGAAGCAGGGGAAAGGGTAGAAGAAGGGGCAGAGGACACGACCAAAGGGGTGGTCATTTGAGTCACTCGAGGAGGGGAAGGAAGAGAAGAAGAAGGGATAGAAGGGACCTCTGAAGTTGTAGCGACGCCGACATCCTGGGTGGATGGGCGTATAGGACTATCCTCTGTCAATTCTTCCTCCAGAGTTATAACCTGTTCTGGCTCTGAGGGAAGAGGACTTTCAGGGGCTTCTTCCTGAATGGTGCTAGTTTCACCTTCTGCACCTTTGCCTTTCAGCTGCTTCTTGGACCTTGGAGGTGCATTGCCCAACGGGGAAGTTGTGAAATCTACCCCTAGGTAGATTAGTCCGTTCATGCGGCACCAATGCTCTGTTCTCCGCATAGTCTCTTTGACCCTCTCCTCAATTGTTTGAGGAGCCTTGTTCCTGTCAATGGCCGGGAAGGGCCAATTGTCCCCATCTGTGTCATTATACACCTTATCTACTTCATCTTCCGTAGTCTGGAAGCCTTTGGGGACAATGGCCACTCCGTATTGGATGATTTCCGCCAATGCCAAGCGAGAGTGATCCTTTCTTCTGAGTTCCGCCTCATGGAGAACGTCAATGTAAATATCCTCAATTTGAGGGACATGGATCGGATCGAGCTTCGCTTTTGGCAGGCAGCTTCTTGGGTCGAAGGTAGGCCTGGCTGGGAAGTCATGCTTCAAGTTGAGTAGCTCCAGCTCTGCGAACATTTCCTTTGCCTTATGGTGGGTGGAGCATGTGTATCGGCCCACTTTGAGGGGGAAAGGAGTTCCACCCTTCTTTCTTTTGAGGCACTTCTCATGGTATGTGACCAGCTGCCTTGACAGTTCTAGTAGAATCAGCTTAGGCCCAGCATACCTTGGTAGCCTGGTTGGCTCTCCCAAAAAGTTGGCAGCCCTCAGATAGGTGAACGTGGGAAATTGGGTGAACAGGGCCCCCCATTTCTCTGTGACTGCCACTATGTTTTTGGTCGTCCGGCTATGAGTCATGTTTGGCCTCAGTAGGCAGATGACATGATAGAAGAATGCATCGTTAACTTTTGTGAAATGTTGGATGCTATTCTCCAGCCTCAGCTCTGGGTAGTAATCAAATATCTTGGCCTGAGGCCATACTCCACTTCGGTTCAGCCCCGGATAATCCCTTGCCGACGCTGCAGCGTAGACTACATAGGAGTTCATATGGAACACTCCTGTTGTGGCGAACTGTTGTAGCTGCTCAGAGATGGTGCTGCTTATTATTTCACCCCAGCAAAAGCGCTGATCGGGTAAATTTTTATTCATTGTCTCCAAGTACCGCAGCATCCACTTATGGAAATAGTGGGCATCTGAAAGCCCGAAGACTCTGCTCAGGAAGGTGATAGTATCGCTGAGCTCCTCTGAGAAATCACTTCGGTGGATAGTCTGTGGCCACCGGGTCACCACCTTCTTGTTCTTTAGGTAGACCTCATTCATCAGCTGCATGCATTGGTCTTCGTTGTCTTCCCAGGCCTTGATGCATTCTTTTTGGCTGACGGCCACAAATTGCCGGTGGTGAGGGATGCCGAGCATTATTTCAAAATGACGGGCAGTGAGGTTTATGACTACCTCGCCCTTGCTATTTTCGACACATCTTGTGTCTTTGTTGTAACATTGGGCAATCACCATCATGAATTCGTTGTTGACAGCGCTGACGGGGATTCCTCCGTGAAGTGCAGGGCACTGCCTATTAACTTGTCCATCCATGGACTTCTTGTAACTTTCTGAGTCCTAACCCAGAATTCCTCCATGTCAATGTGACCCAATTCTGAGTCTCTGACATCCATACTGCACTCAGCCTGTGATTCGGGCATCCTGACCCTCTGATATTTGTATTTCATCTCTTCTTCTGTCAGCTTAGCCTTTCCTCTTGGTTTGGTGGGTTTCTTGCTTGACGTAGACATGTGTTCTTTCGAACTCAGTTGCTGATCTGCATGAAGAAGAAGTGAGACCCAATCCACAAAAGTTGAATTAGTCATTTGATCTTCCATTGGAATGCTAGCAGAAGAAAGAGTTAGAGATTTTAAGGCTTAGGGCGCAGGGCGCATGAAAATTGCATGTTGCAGGCCAAATGGATAAGGCGCACAGAAAAAGAGTGTTGCAGAGGTTATACTGGCGCCAAAGGCGCATGGCGCACGGATGTAGCAGATTGCATTTTATAGCAGGGCGCATGAAAATTGTGTGTTACATTGGGATTCGGTGCGCCCTTTGGCGCATGGATGGATCGTGTAACATGGACTTTTCGTGCGCCAAAAGGGTTTACAAAACATCATGTTACTGCAATCGGGGGTGCGCCCGCGCCTTTATAGCTTTATACTTGCGCGAATAAGGCTTGTGTTGCATGGAAGCTGGGTGCGCCCTTTGGCGCATGGAAACGGGATGTAACATGGATAAATGGTGCGCCAAAGGCTTTTAAGGGGGCGAGGATCGACACTTGTAGCATGCGAGAAAGGCGCGCCTTGAGGGCGCATGAGTTCTAGATGCAGCATGACAAATGGGTGCGCCATTGGCGCGGGTTTAGATCATGTAACAGGGCGGGTAGATGCGCCAAAGGGGCGCAACTATTTTTAGTGTAACAAGGCGCGCCAGTGCGCCACAGAACTAAACTCATAGCTCAAACCTTTTCTTTCTTTCCTCCATTTCAAAGGTTGCTTGGACATATAAGGTTTCATAAAAAGATTTTCAGACCAAGCCTTTTCAAAACAACACTCTTTACCAGCAGATCTGGAAAGAGGGAGGGAAGGAGGAGGAAAAGAAGAAGAAAATGAGACAGGATAGCACAGGGGAGGAGCTAGCTTAATCATAATCTCATTTTAAAACCGGCCAGCAAGCCAAAACACAGACCAAGAACACTCAAAGAACCGAAAGCACAAAACGGAGAAGAGGGAGAACCTCTCACCTTGGATATATAGCAAAAGTTTGGAGAGCGGGTCCACAGGGCGATGAAAACGACGGAGCAGAGGCTGACAAGTCCAGAACGATCACGTGCTTTGCAAAAGAATGAAAATGACATTGGGCGCGCACGTATATTTATAGAAAAACTGGTCATCAATGCGCCAACCACTTTTGAAATGGCGCATGAAAGTTGCTGTCGACAGGGGAAAGCGTGCGCCCTTTGGCGCACCAAAACTTTGTGTTGCAGCGAGATTATGTGCGCCCTTTGGCGCACCGAAAAGTGGAGCAACAAAAGCAATGTCAACAATAAGGCGCATGCGCCTTGGCGCACGCAAAAGAGACTCAACATCCTTTGGCGCACCGAAAGACGTGCTAACATGGAAAACCATGCGCCAAAGGCTTTTAAGTGGGCGCACCAAAACTTTGTGTTGCAAGGCAAATCCATGCGCCCAGCCAAAAAAGGCTCAAAAAGACTAAGTTCGAAAACTAGATTTCCCGGGAAGGGATTTTACAACGTTTCGAACGCGAAGGATCCCTAACGAGGGATCGAAACAAAATTTTCGGTATGGTTATCGGTAAAATTGCCCTTGTCAATTTTACGGGATAACATATATTAAGATACCATGGATGTCATTCAGAGTTTATAAGGAGAAATCTAGTGTCTAAAGGAGCAGTCCATGAGGGAGAAGCAAAGGAGGAAGGTTGAGGTGCCAAAGGATGACCTGGATGAGGTCAAGGAAGTATGTAAAATGCTAAGGCAAGAGAATGTTATTCCCTTTCTAGGAGCATGGTTAAGGGAGAAGGTACCACGTGTTGGAGAAGAGCATGAGAGATAGATCTTACATGCAAACCTTCCCCCTCATAGCCTTGACTATGACAAAGAGATCACATTGGATGCAGTCATAGATGGATGGATCCTTAGTAATATCCTCATTGACATAGGCGTAGAGGTCAATGTTCTAACTTTGGATGCATGGCATCAAATGGGGAGACCTACATTACAACCATCTTTAAATGTGTTGTATATGGCAAAAAAAAAAATGAAGGCAATTCCCATTGGTGTCTTAAAGGATGCAACTATCACTATCTAGGGAGCTAAGTTTATTGGGGACTTTGAAGTCTTGGTGCTCACCGAGGCAGACAATTTTCCAGCACTACTTGGGCACCCATGGTGTTACAAGAACAATGCTGACCTTTGGTTCAATAAGGGGTACATTAGCTTTGAAAATAAGGAGGAGCGGGTTATTATACCCTTGGCTGATGGGAAGTCGACACCCTATACGAACCTTTGGGGGAAGAGGTCCTAGATAGGATATATGTGTACTCAATTAGGGATCCAAAGATAATCCATCCTACCAACAGAGTTATCCAGTTTGAGGATGCTCAGTTAGTGACACCACCAATCTATCATGTGATAACTGGGCACATGGGACTTATGAATTTATCAGATGACATTTGAGAGGATCAGTAACAAAAGTAACGAAGGTGTGTACGGTTTGGCACCTAGGGGAAAAGAGCTACCTAAGTATTCAGGAGGGGCCTTCCCTGAGATATTTTTATAGGAGATGAAAGCTCAGTGGAAGGAGGAGAAGGAATAGAGGGGGATGTTAAGTTATGTCCTGCTCAGCATAATGACATGGTGGTGGGCTACACATCAGGAGAGCCTTTTGGAATGGCGCGAGGTGATAATTGCTCTCTCACAGAGTTTTCTAGAAGCAATGTGCCCACCACCATCAAGGACTACCACGGTAAGGAACCTACCTATTTCCACATCCAAGCTTGTGAGATGGTGCCGGAGAGAAGGCACGAAGATTTTCTACCATCCCTTTGGGTGCACAAGTTGTATTCTACACTATAAGGTTACACATGCACATGGTACATACATTCTGAGACACACCGCCAAACAGAAATTGGAAAGAGCTAGTAGCTGACCTCATTCAAATGTTTGAGTACCAAAGTACCAAGCCATCAGTTGATAAGGCATTGTAGGTTATTAAGTGCCTTACCATGGGGATAGTGCCATGGTAGAAGATAGGCTGTTGGAACTGCTAGGTGGACCAGGTTTGGAGGCGTGCTTTGAAGAAGAGGCAGAAGAAGCAGAAGAGATCCAGCTTGAGCATGCGTGCTTGGAAAAGGAGAAAGGGAAATTAGTATATGTTATTAATGGGGAGGAAGCAGAGAGCTTGGATGTTAACCATTCTGTAGGGACGTGCGAGGTAGTGGATAGTGCTGATGCTCGTGCATGCACCTACCATGAGCCCTTAAAGATAAAGAAGGTTAACATTGGCTCAGGAGAAGAACCTAAGGAAGCTATTATTGGAGATTACTGGTTGGAGAAGGAGGTCTCTAAGATCATTGATCTTTTGCGTGAATTTGAGGATTTATTCCCGCGTGGGTACCATGAGCTCAAAGGTGTCCACCATTCCTTGGGGAGATGAGGATAAAGCTAAAGGATGGTGTGCACCCGGTTAGGAAGAGACCCTACCGGATGAATCCCAATTTACGCGTAAAGGTAAAAGAAGAGATAGACAAAATGATAGCTTACAAATCATTAAAGCTGTGGAAGAATCAGAATGGATAAGTCTGATGGTAATCAACATCAAGAAGGATGGGCGGATTAGGATCTGCGTGGATTATAGGGAGCTGAACGTAGTTTATGTCATTGATCCTTTTCCAACCCCCTTCACTGAAGAAATTTTAGAGGGAGTCATTGGGCGTGAAATCTATTCCTTTACAAATGGATTTTCGGGTACCACCAAGTCTGGATTGCAAAGGAAGACCAGGAGAAGAAAACTTTCACCACTGAATGGGGAAGTTTTTCATACATGGTCATGCCCTTTGGGTTGAATAATGCACCTAATTTTTTCTCACACATAGTGGTTCAGGTGTTCCAGGACTTCATCCATAAATTTCTTCAGGTTTATCTAGATGATTGGACAATGTATGGGCTAGTGAAAGACCATTGTGATAATTTAAGGCTGATGTTTGAGAGGTGTCGGTAGTTAAGGATATCCCTCAACATTAAAAAGTGTGTCTTTGCTACCCCCTTTGGGACGTTATTGGGGCATATCATATGTAAGGAGGGCTTGCTAGTAGATCCTGCCAAGGTTGTAGTTATTGTGGGATTGGGGGAGCCTACTAGCCAAAGTGTAGTGCATGATTCCTTGGGTATACAAGTTATTACGAAATTTTTCAAGGGGTATGCCAAGATCGCCACACCTATAGAATAATTACTTAGACATAAAAGTGCTTTCCATTGGGGAGAGGCTCAGTAGAAGGCGTTTGACACATTAAAGGATAGGCTTGTCACCGTGCCTATATTACATTTTCCCTCTTGGGACAAGCCCTTCCATGTTCATGTAGATGCCTTAGGAACTGCCATTAGAGTAGTGCTTGCATAACCGGGTGAAGGAATTGTTGATCATCCTCTATGTTTTGCAAGCAGGAAGTTGACACCAGCAGAGTAGAATTACACCACGACTGAGCACGAAGCATTGTCAATGATCTATGTGCTTTTCAAGTTCAGACAATATTTGCTTTGGTAACACCCTTTGTATTTTACACCAACCACATGACATTAAAGTACTTGGTGAACAAGCCCATTCTACAAGGGCACATATGTCGGTGGGTGCTATTATTTCAAGAGTTTGAGTTTACGGTAGTTGTGAAGCTTGGAAAGAGTAATTGTGGACTTGATCATCTGTCAAGAATTGATTCAGGGAGGATGCGCAGAGTATTGAAGAGACTATGCTAGACGTGTAACTATTTAGGTTGTGGCACATGCCCTCAAATTTGGAGGAGATTGCGGTATTCCTAAAAGAAGGTGTGGCACCAGAAGGGATGAAGGCATTAGAAAGAAAGCAACTAGCCATACGTGTCATGCCCTACATGTTGATCAGTGGGGACTTATACAAGTTAGGGTGTGATGAAGTTTTGCATAGGTGTGTACTAGAGCATGAGCACCTCGCCATCATAGAGGAAGCACATGGAGGAAGTGCGGGTGGACATTATGCAGGTGATGCCACCATGTGTAAAATTTTAATGGTAGGATTGTGGTGGGAAAATTTGTATAAGGATTGTAAGGACTATTGTAAAGTGTGTGACCATTGTCAATGCATTGGCAAGCCAGGAAAGAGAGATGAAATGCCTTTGCGCCCTATCCCTAGTGCTAAACCTTTTCAAAAATGGGCAATAGACTTCGTAGGCCCTATTGCACGAGCAACGTGTAGGATTGGATCACACTATGTAATCACTTACATGGACTATTTGACAAGATGGGCGAGAGGAGCCTTAACTAAGGATTGCACGATGAAGCCACACAATGTAAGATTTTTATGGGAGAACATTATCACAAGGTATGGATGTCCTTTAATTTTAACCACCGATAGGGGTACACATTTCTAGGATTCATTAGCGAGTTCATGGTAGCTCATCACAAGACTACCCCTTATCACCCACAAGCAAATAGAACATGGAAACATTTATCAAAATACTTGAGTCATACCACGACCAAGATTTGTGATGTCGGAAGACAAGATTGGGATGACAAGGTATCATCCGTATTATGGGCTTACAAGACAACTTATAAAAGGCTAAACAAAGCTACACTGTTTCAATTAGTGTTTGGTGTTGAAGCCATTTTTCCGGTTGAATTCATGTTACCTTCTCTGTGAATAATGCACGCAGGAGGGTGGGTGATGAGCAAGTCTTTGGAAGATAGAATTGACGAGCTGATGAAATGGATGAAATATGATCACTCGCAAGGTGGAGCCAAACAACAGAAAAAGAAAAGCAAAAATAATGGCACGATCACCACATCAGAAACAAGAAGCTTGAGGTTGGGCATATGGTCTTACTGTATGATTCTAAGTTTCTGTGCCATCTTGGGAAGTTGAAGGTCCATTGGTTAGGTCCCTATAAAATCTTGTACATCCTTGATTTGGGTGCATGCCAGTTACAAGCGTTGGATGGAATGAAATTTCTGGACACTTCAATGAGATTAGGTCAAGCCCTACTATAAATAAGTCTTTTTGGTGTTTGTAAATAAGGAAATTTTTCCAGTTAGTTTAGAATTTCCTTTATGTATTTATTTTCTTGTGTTTCCCTTTCGTGTTGTTGTTTTGTTTTGCGCCTTGGGCGCTAGTAACCTTATTACTCTTTGAGGATTTTTGAGTGCATAGAGGACCGCGCATCATTTTAGTGTGGGGTGGAGTGATGTGAAGGAGAGCATGGGTAAAGTGCTAAGGAAGGTTGTGTTGAAGATCCTTGTTGAATGACCTGTTGAAAGAGGTGCATGGAAAGAAAATATGGAAAAGGATGGTTGGTGTCAAGATAAGGCTACTTTTAGATCCCTTGTATAAAGAAGGAAAAAGTGCGTAAGGAACATGAGGTAGGTGAGAGAAAAAATTAGGACAGAAGAAGTGCCTTTGGCGCCGGTGATGCGCGCACAAGAGTCTCCTGTCTAGATAGATTGGTTATACACCGAGAAGGTTGGAATATTGTTCGCATAGGGTCGAGTAGTGAGTTAAAGTGCTAAAGTCGACTTTGTTTGAAAAAGCTGCTTTAAATGTGATAAGTATGGTGGTAGGTGAAGTAGCATTTAATGTTTAAAAAGGGAAAACTATTATAGAGGGTCGAGGCATTTCATTATTCACTTTGCGTATAAGGAGAAAGAAGAACTTTTGCATCTTCGCAAACTAGGGCTTCCAAAAATGATCCATGTGAAGAAAAATTTAAAGAGATTGAGTGTGGGTAACTAGTTTGGATCTGCGAACCAGAAGGAAGGGATTTCATGGGTGTAAGAGAGTTGTGAGAAGGCGCCATCTTATGAAGGGATTATCCCAGCTAGGGTTTGAAGAACTAGGGCACAAGTTTAAGGAGTTTTCTTCACAAATTCGAGATCTAAGGTGGGAAATATTGGAAGAACAAAATTACAAGAAGTGATTGAAGTAAGAAGAGAACCTAGACAATGGCACCCAAGAAACTAGTTAGCACACCTAAGAAGGGTAAGGGCAAGGGAAAGGGCAAACAACAAGAAACCGACAGCCTGCACATATAAGCGAAGAATGGTATGCGAAATGTAGTACCCGGATGGAGTGTTCTTTAGGGAAGGAGTGGGAGTCCCATCTAAGAAACATGTCATGTAACGGATTACAATCATCTTACGAGCACAATCGAGAAGGAGATGGTGCTAGAGTTAGTGCGCCCAATGAATAAAAGGACACCAGAGGGTTTGCCCATCTATAACGATGACGTGAAGGTCAAGTTGGAGAAGGCAGGGTTATTACAAATCTTTGAGTTGCCCTACTTTAGGAAGCTTGAGCGCCTATATCAATGGCTGATGTCACACATGCATGAAGACTACTTCCATTTTACAGGTGCAAGATGTGCATTACCCCTCACTCATCTCACATTTCATAGGCCTCATATGTGAAGGAGACGGTTTGGAAGATGACCTAGGTGATAAAGAGGCAATTAAGGAGACTATCACCACCTACGCATACAAAAAGGGGTCAAGGTACTATGATATCACAGACATCAAGGACCCGATAATGAAGATGGCCATGCATCTGGTGACAAAGTTAAATGGCCAGGAGAGATGGACCCAGGTCAATAAGCCATGGTTGCATGTTTACAGGAAGATCTTAGAGGGCACCATCTACAACTTGTCTGCATTCATCACGGATGAGATTGTCAGCTACGTGAAGGAAGGAGACAGGATCCTTTTCGGTAATGTCCTACTAACCATTGTGTTTTTAAAGATTGGAGTACCTGATGCATCAGAAAAATTCGTGTGGGAGTACCCTAATGAGGATCCTTTTCCTGCAAAAAGATTTGAGAAATATTCCTATGAATCTATGACAATGTGTGCGAAAGGTGTGCACGGAGAAATGGTATACGCGCTTTGAGAGAGGAACGTTTGGGGTGGAATGTAGAATTCCTGAACAACTACCAATGGCCACTAAAGGAGAAGCTGAATTTGTGTACTAGCATTTTTGCCTAGGCAGGTTCAAACTAATGGATGAGACATGGAGCCCATGGTGCAAGCTCCCCTTTTCCTTCACAGCTCAATACTTCCAAGCGGGAGTAAACAGGTTCAAAGAATCCAAGAAGCTGAAACTAGACCTTGGTAATATGGACTGGGAACATAGGGAAATGCACAAAGGGTTGGTCTACCCCAACAAGCACGTGTACATGGAGAGGTACATGTCGCATGAAGTTCAGATGACAAGGCCCATGAATTTGCCCATTGTAAGAGGATCATGGCACACGTATATACCTTCACATAAGACCCAAATCTAAGAAGGGCACATATCTGGAGAATGAGGTGTCTATGCCTGAGGATCCAACTGGTAGGAAGAGACCCACACCCAAATGGGAGGAAAAGGATCCAGAGAAGAAAATACCAAGTGTGGTGGATACACAAGTAATAGGTTCCCCAGGAAAAGTGCCAAAAAAAGCATGTATTCATGCAAGAAGAGGCCCATAGTCAAAGAAAATACTCTAGAGCTAGAAAATCCATTAGACAAGGAGTCCTCGGGAGAAGAAGAAACAAAGTCACCTACATCGAGAATCCCCGGTTAGGAAGAAGCAGAGGCTAGAAGAGGAGACCGCCTCGGAAGAAACTGGAAGTTTGGACAAACGCATAGGTGAAGAAGAAGATAGTGAAGAAGATGTTAGTGGGGAAGATGAACCTGAAAAAGATCAAGGGCCACCTATTTTCAATGTACATGATTCGGAAGAAGAAGAAGGCAGAGAAGAGGAGCAAGGGTTCCTCTTCGTGCGGTGTAAGGATAGCTAGGAAGGGAGAGGCACCCAAGACATGAGAAGTGAGGAGGATGACGCGAAGACGTAGAAGGCTCCAAGCCTTATGGTGGAACAAATAACCAAGGTGGTAGAGAGAGAAGAAACAAAGGCCATTGAGACCTTGGTGGAGGAGAAGTTGGAATGCGTACTGGGCCGTGTTGGACGAAGATAAGGAGAAGAGTGCGGAAAAGGACCACGATAGCACCTTGGAGGCCCCATTTTGATTATAAGTATTCCTAAAGGCACTTACACGGGAGGAAGGCACGTAGGGGAGGAGAGGCCAAGGATGGGTTATATTAATGACCCCAAGAAAGTGTTTCACATGTGGTTTCAAAGCACGATTCCAATAGATAAGAGCTCATAACAATGTCATCTTTTGACAAGGAGGCTGCATACCCACAGATGAGGAAGATGCTCTCATGGGAAATTGAGTCCCATCTTGATGAGCCAAAATTTGAAGTGAGCCACGGGGCAATAATAACATTGCCAGGACCAAAAGAAGATAACCCAGTGGTGAATGCTCAACAACTCTCGGATGAACAACTGTGCAACGTGCTCAACAAGGTCTCCATTGAAATTGAAGCTAGACTCTTCGGGTGGAATGATAGAATCAAAGATCTAGAGGAGGACCTGAAGAAGAAAGAGGAAGAGCTAGCTATGCAAGGGCCAAGGAGCTAAGTCAAGAGAAACTAATCAACACCCAGACAGCGTGAGTTAAAAGACGAGAAGGCCAAGTTGTGCGCAATGTATAAAAAGGTGGAATCTATTAATAATGCTATAGTATTAAAGCATCTGGACCTAGTGCCCCCTGCACAGAAGTACGGATCTGCCTTGGGATGCCTCAAGGATTCAACAAGAGTCCTCACCATGGAGAGGCAGCTGTTAGCCTTGGAATCTGCAGAAGAAGTGGCCATGCACTTGTAGAAAAGAAGATAAATTGAAGGTCATGGCATTCGTAGTTGAGTACAACAAGGTTCTTGCTGATGTAAAAGTTGCTTCCCAGACTATTGAGGCCACGTACAACAATTGTGCGGATATTGACAAAGTGGCAGACATCTTGGTCGCCACTCATGAAGAGGAACTCAAGGAGTTTCAAGAGAAGAATAAAGGAAATAGGGCAGAAAGGGATAAAATCCTTGCCAAGGTTGAAAGAAAATCTCAAGCCATTGAAGCCTTAAGGGTTCAATTAAAAACCATTGAAGGAACTATACTCATAGAAATTATGTGGAGAATGGATGTCTTTGGATGATGTAGGCAAAGAGTTAGAGAAAATTGCTAACACCATAAGCACACAAGGAAATGGGCTAAGATTTGAGGAGGTGAGCACCCTTATCGATGACCTCTATCGAGACGCACGAAATGAAGTCGATGCTTGGAACAAGTTGGAGGCTGACTTGCAAAAGGATTTTCCTAGCTTATTGCAGTGATTCCATCACTTCCCCATTCTTTCTTCTTTCCATATTCTTTCATCCCCTTATTCTTTTCCCATGGTGTAAGTCTATTGTATTCTTTCTTTTCACTGGAGAAGTGTTCCCGTGGATGGAGAATAGGCGTAGTGTGGGGTAATGTTGGGCCCCTAAAATATTGGCTAAGTACAAAAGGGCACATAGGCACGCAAGGCCTAGTTGAAGAAAAGCGTGCAAGGATAAAGCACATAGGGCAGGGTTTAAGGAAGGCTTTAAGGAAACCTGTGGCGCGTGCGTGACAAAACCAAGGGTTTAGGACTTAGCCATATTGGGTGTTTTGGTAGAATGCATGGAAAGCATGACCTGACTGCGCATGCAGAGTGGATAAGGTGCCAGCCTTGTGACAGTTGGCCCAGGAAGGAGCATGCCTGCGGTAGAAGCTTCTAGAAGCACATCATGGTAAAAAGTGGAAAGATCGGGCTTGAGGAGCATGCTCGCATGGAGGACCACATTTAGACACTTGGCATCAAATCTGAGGCCGCTGGAGGATGAGTTGGTAGTCCATAAATCCTATATATACAAGCGCCTGCAAAAGTAAAAGAGAGAGATAGATAGATAGGGGCGGAGCTCTGCAGAAATACTGCAAGAACTCTGTTAGTTTGGGTAATTGTGCTTAGGAAAGGATGTATCAAGGGTATGGGGATTATAAATTTATTTTGAGAGCCTAATCATATGAGTCTAGTTATAATGCACGATTGTGATTTGCTTCTCTATAACATTCTATAAGGGCTCCATGAATGTAATAAGGTTACCAGCTTACATGAATATGAACATTGATAATTCTGATGCATACATCTTTCTCATAGTTCTTTTTCATTTATGTTTATGATTAAGTATGGATGCTTGTACAAATTGTTCTATTTTGGTATAAGTTATACAATTTGTTAAAGCACGTTCTATCTGGAATGACTGTAAGGACCTAGAAGATGTTCTAAGCTCTACGGTGCTTGTATGTTTTACTACCATTCAGATCTCTTAAACATGAATCATAGATGATGTTTCCCACTAAACTCACATAAAAGAGAGACTCGGCACCCGCGCATGCCTCGGGTGAGCACTCAGCACCTGCAGAGTGATAGGCCGACACGCATGGGGTTCCTTTATTTTGTGATAAGGGTAAAAATGACTACATAAATCTTGTGTTTTTCATTTGGTTTATTTTTTTATATTGAATATTTTGTTAAGTATAGCTTCTTGTTTATTAGTTTATTGGATTGATTCTCTTCATTTGATATCAGAGCTAGGTTTTAGATTTTATGTGAAGATTTAGGGTTTCTAAAGAAATAAATTTTTTTGAGTAGGAGGTACGGGATGAATTTTTCAAGTAGAAGAAAATGATGGGAAGCACAAGGATCGAGATCAAAAAATTCAATGTCTAACATTTTGAGTTATGAAAGTTCAAGATGGAATATCTTATTGTGGATAGAGATCGGTGGATTATTGTGTCCGAGCCATGCCCATGAGTATGAAGGTAGATTACTAGGAAAATATCGATAGGAAGGTAAGGAATTCAATCAAATTGTGTCTATCGATTCAATTTTAATGAATGTGTCAAATGAGAAATCCACTCAGGCGTTATGGGAGAAGTTGGGGACTCTATATCAAACAATATATTTGGTGAATGAAGTGTTTCTCCAAAAGAATTTATATTCATTGAGAATGAATGATGAAGACTACTTTGCAAAAAAGATCAAACGTATTTAATACTATGGTAATTTAGTTGATTTTTATTGATATTAAAATGGAAGAAGAGGATAAATGTATTACTCTTTTGTGTTCTTTACCCGAGTCTTGGGATAATCTAGTTATGGCTATTACTAGTACTATAACAAAATTATTAGTTAAGGATGTAGTTATGGCCTTACTATTAGAAGAAATGAGGTGGAAATCCATTGAGGATTATCAATCCAAGGATTTCTTGTATGTAAGAGGCCGTATCCAAGATAAAAGCAAGAAGAGGCAAGGACAATCAAAGTCTAGAAGTAAATCAAAGACTATAGAAAAAGATAAGAGGAAATGTTGGAACTGTGGTAAAACAAGACATTTCAAGAAAGACTGTAGATCTAAGAAGGTAGAAAAGGGCCAGTCATCTGATGATTCTAGATCTTTAGATATAAAACCATATAATGAATACTCGAGAGTTTTGGTCTTAACATCTTCTAGCTTACATGCATGTGATGGTGCATGGTTGATTAACTCAGGTGCTTTCATATGACTCCACACAGGGAGTGGTTCTATGAATATGAGTATAATGGAGGTGATGTATATCTGGGATACAAATCAACCTATAAAATCATCATTCGTGGGAGAGTCAAGTCAAGGTTTAAAGATGGAAGGATTAAAACCCTTGTTATATTGTGGAGCCTTTTTCATGTGTGAAAGTGTTGAAGATCAGTACACTAAAAGTCTTTATACACTCTCCACAAATTGGCCTCAAAAACATGTCGACACCTCGAGAAATGTGCTCTTCTCATATGGGTGGTATTTTGACCCATAGGTTTATGGGGCGATTTGGCCCATGGTTTTAGTACCCATGATATTGTAAAAATGCTTAAACAATTGCCTATTGATGTAGGGAGACATAACATTGTAGATGTGTGAGTTCAAGTGTGAATTCAGGAGAGTTTTTTGAGCATAGCTCCAAACATATATGGGTATTGTATTGAGAGAAAGAGGTGGCTTGTAATAAAATTTGAGCAAGTGATTCTTAGTGGATGTAGCCCAAATTGGGTGAACCATGTTAAATATTATCTCTGTGTTGTGTTCTTTTATTTTCTACACTTTTATTTCAAATCTGTGATATTTTTCTGCATATTAGTTTCTACTATTGTGATTATGTGTGGGATTGTTCTGCATATTTTATCCCTTATTTCCTAACAACCCTCTCGGTGTTTCACACATTCTAGGTTTGACTAGAAACATAATATCTATAAGTAAGATGAATGATGCATGTGTGCAAGTAGCATTTAGTAAAGATAGTTGCAAGATGGTTTAGGGTGTAATGGTATTGAAAGAGGCATTCATACCGAACATTGTTCAAGCTTGAGGCAAACATTGTTACAAATGAGTGCAATAGCTGGTTCTAGAGGATAATAAATCTTTAGATATAACTCCTACATCATGCCAAAGTGCCATGAAGACGATGTTGTGGCATCAAAGGATGGGACACATCAAAGAGAAAGGAATTTTTACTTTAAAAGTAAAAGGTATGGTTGAGGAATTTCTGAGTGTCCTTTAGATTTTGATTTTTGTGAGCATTGTGTGTTTGGAAAGCAAACTAGAGTAAAGTTTCCTAGTAATGCTACAAGATCAGAAGGAATTCTACATTTGATACATAGTGATGTGTTTGGACATGTAAAAGTTCCATCACTAGGAAAATCCATGTTTTATGTTAGTTTTATAGATGATTTCTCAAGAAAGACCTAGGTATATTTTATCCGAATAAGTCTGAGGTTTTCAATAAATTCAAAGAGTTTAAGGCTCTTGTAGAAAATTAGATAGAAAAGAAAATAAAGGTTTTGAGAAGTGACAATGGCGGGGAATATTGCTCTAATGCCTTTGAGCAATTCTGTAAAGAGTGTGGAATAGAAAGGTAGAAGACAACTCCATATACACCACAATAGAATGGAGTTGTAGAAAGGATGAATAGAACATTGATGGATAAGTGTAGAAGTATGCTCAATGGCACTGGTTTAGACAAAAATTATGGGAAGAAGAAGTGACAACTATGTGTTATTTGATTAATAGATCATCGACATCTGCACTTGAAGAAAAAACTCCACAAGAAGCATGGAATGGTAAGAGACCCTCTGTTAGACATTTATGTGTATTTGGTTGTATTGCTTATATGTATATTCCAAAAGAGAAAAGAACCAAGTTAGATAATAAATCTGCTAAGTGCATATTTATTAGATACTCTAATGGTGTAAAAGGATACAAGCTATGGAATATAGAAATACAAAACACTGTTTTTAGCCATAATGTAATCTTTAGAGAGCTTAAGGAGATTCCAGAGAAGGAAGAAAACCCAGAGGAAGATCACGTTAAAATTGAGGAAGGTGAATATGTGTTTGAATTTGATACGACTACAGAAGATGAACCATAAATAGAGTTGTAAGGGGAAGATTCAAATGAAGTAGATGAGGAACCAAAAGACGTTGAACCAAAAAATATTATCTTAAGAAGATCAAACCAATGAGAAAGGTACCTACGGTATAATCCTCATGATTTCCATTCTACTTCCATTTTATCAGTTTTGTTTGTTACCGATGATGAACTTAAGACTGTGAAGGAGGATTTTGGATCAAATAAAAGCAATTTTTGGAAAAAGGCTATGGAGGAAGAAATGAATTCCTTATACAAGAATAATACATGAGACTTGGTGAAGTTACCTCCTGGAAGAAAACAAGTTGGTCAGTAAATGCGTGTTTAAGAAGAAGTATAATGCAGATGGGAAAATGGAGAAGTATAAAGATCACTTTGTCAAAAGGGTTTCTCTCAGGTGGAGGGACTCAATTTTGGTGAGATTTTTTCTCTTGTTGCTAAGTTACATTCTATTAGATTTCTTTTAGCTATTGTTATTGCTTTCAATCTAGAAATAGATTAGATGGATGTTAAGACAATGTTTTTGCATGATGAGCTTGAAGAGGAAATCTACATGACGCATCCAAAGCTTTAAGATCAAAGGAAAGGAAGATTTGGTGTGTAGGATGAAAAAGTCATTATATGGCTTGAAGCAATCACCAAGAATGTGGAACCAAAAATTTGAAAGTTGACCCTTTATGTGTTTATTTTAAATAGGAAGGTGAAGATTATGTTATCATTGTATTGTATGTAGATGACATGTTGTTAATTGGTAACAATAAGAAATTGGTTAGTCATATTAAATCTCAACTCTCATCTCAATTTGATATGAAGGATCTCGGTGTTGCAAAATTTATTTTGGGCATGGAAATAAAAAGAGATCATGTAAATAGGAAATTGGTGTTAAATCAAAGAAAGTATCTTGAGGTGATATTGCAAAGGTTTCAAATGCATGAAAGTAAACCTATTAGTATTCCTTTTCTGTTGGTCAAAATTTGTCTTTTGAATAATGTCCTAAAACTGAAGAAGAAATAGAGGACATGTCTCAGGTACCATATGCTAGTGCAGTTGGTAGTTTGATGTATGTAATGATTTGTACTAGACCTGATATTTCACATGTAGTGGGAGTAGTAAGTAGATTCATGTCAAATCCTGGAAAGGAAAATTGGACCGTACTAAAGAGAATCTTCAAGTACCCGTGTTGGATATTTGATTATGTAATTTATTATCAGGGTAAACCTGATGAAAGTAAAATATTAGATCTACACATTTTTGTGGATTCTCATTGGGTTGGAGACTTAGATATGCGTAGATGTATACCGGTGGGTATGTGTTCAACTTGTTTGGTGGAGAAATAAGTTGGATGAGTAAATGTCAAGCAAGTGTTACGATATCCACCACAGAGGCTGAGCACATGACAACTACTCATGTAAGTAAAAATTAGTTTGGCTTCAGCGAATGATCTCCACTATTGGGTTCACTCAAAATGCTATAAGAATTGATTGTGATAGTCAAAGTGCATTTTTTCTAGCAAAGAACCATGAGTATCATTCAAGAATTAAACACATTGATGTTCAATACCATTTTGTAAGAGAAATGGTAGAGGAGAATAAGATACTACTAAGTAAGGTGGACACAGAGGATAATGTTGTTGACTCTTTAACTAAGGTGTGAGTGCTGAGAAATTTTCTTGGTGTAGAAAATTGATGAGCTTGAATTCCATGAGCTTTTCACTATATGATATAGTATAGCCCCCTTTTGTAAAGTATACTACAAGTGGGAGAATGTTATAATATTTTGCATACCGTATACCTAGGAGTATTGTATTTTCATAATCCCTACTTTTCCGAGAATATAAATATACTATTTTTATCTATACGTGTATATGGGTGGTGTCATAATCCATGACTTATGGGGAACTGTTATGGGTTGTTTGTTAGCCCATGGTTTTGGTACCCATTATATTGTAAAAAGCTTTGACGGTTTCCTATTGGTTTGATTACATATAGCTAGAGATGTAATAGGGTAGAGCAGAACTTGGAAGTACATTATTATATTGTAAACGGTTAAGTTAATGCAATAAGAGAGAGAAGTTACCGCGTTGGGTTTTTTTCTCGAAATGGTTTCCCAAGATAAATCTTGTGTTTTTTCATTTGGTTTCTTTGTTTATCTTGAATATTCATTAAGTATAGCTTCTTGTTTATTAGTTTATCGGATCAATTCTCTTCACTTTTAACACCCGACTCACATTTTTATGTTAAAGTGGGAAAATAGACTGCCAATCCCGATCCTATATAATATTTTATCCTATTCTATTTTCCTCACTTTTTTCCTAGTCTATCAAGTTCCACTCTGCCCTCCTCTAGCATGCAAGGTGTGATTTTTATCATAACTTTCTCATCCCTCCACCAAATTCAAAATTTCAGTTGCATCACGACCGTTGAGAAGCTGCCTTCATTTGTATCTAAGAGGTGAGTTTTTAATCCTTATTTCACCCACTTTGGTAGGTATTTGGGTTTTGTGATATTATCTTCAAATCCCCTCAAAACCCACTATAAAACCGTTGTCTTTCCCACAGTCCTACCCAATTTTCCACAATGAAGTTTTAATATGTTGGATATGAGCATATCTCTTCACTAGAAACCTCTATCCATGAGATAGGAGACAATGATGTGAAACACATGAATTTATAAGATTTTGGGCTAGAGTAAAAGATGATAACCCAACCCTACTAGTCTGAAGCATTATTAACATTGGGCTAGATCATACAATAGGCTTTCCTACATCGAGTTATGTGTATAGATACAATCCTATCACATGCCTTTATCTTTAACCCTCAAACTAAATAACTAAAGGATCCTTAGGGCAAGTTATTACACAATTAGATGCTCATCACATTAACTTAGCCTAGGAATTCCAACATTGGACGGTTTCAAAGTTCTAACCATGGTTGATTCCCAAAGAGAATATGATCTCACTCCCATCAAATATCAAACAATGATTGCCAAATCTTGGCTAAGAGTTAAAAGGAAAGGACCATCTAAATTTCCCAAGACCCTCTACAAAATTAAATTCTTAGAGGAATTATCATACATGATAACATTATTGGCAAGGGTAATGGGTTTTCCCTTAACTAAGAAATTGCAAAAATGGATGAGTATCTATATCAACTTGATTTGTGAAGGAACACAACACTTGAACTAGAGAGAAATCTATTGGCGAGGAAATTTTTTGGGTGGACAAATTTGTGAATTCCTTGCCAATGCTCTGGGAATCTAAGTCCCTCTACTTAACCGGTGCAGTTTTTGTATATGCATGCATGATAAAATGTGAATTTCTGTGGTGGCCTTTCGATCGAGGATCCAACAAGGGCACTCCATCGACCTGCGACAAAAATATAGCAATCTATTGCTAGTGAATACTTTGTCGAAAAGTGGGAAAGGGATTGGGAAAAGAGGTAGGAGGACTAATGATGTAGGTAGAAAATCAGATTCTTGCATGCACTAGTTAGAAATTTCAACACATGCATTCATGAGAAGAAACAACTCTGCAAATGGCAATAAGATGAGATAAGATTGCGAACTCAAAGTTTCTAAAATATCCTCATCAAAGAGGCTACAAAATCATTCTTCTTGTATTGATGCTTAAACAGAAGTTGTACATAGTGGAGAAGTGGAGGAAATTGAGAAAGAGGGGGAAATGAAAGAAAAATGGCTATCTCCTTTGTTTTCTCTAAGTACAATGCACTCGTGAGTTTACAAGATCAATCGCCAATGCTTTATAATGGCATGGAGAATCCATTAAATCTCCTCCAAGAAATAATTACAACTTCTTCTTTTTAGCATGAAATGGTTTACAATTTCTTTTCAATCATTCGCATCCATTCAGATTCTTGATTCGTGAAGAAACGCTAATGGTGGAAAAACTAGACTTTTCATAATGCAGCTGTTACACTTGTTTTGTAACTTTGAATTTGAACCGTTCATCTTGCTTTTGAAACCTTAAATCAGAGTCATACATGTGGGAGAAATTTACTTGAATGGGCACAAACGATGCCTTTTGCATTTTGTGCCTTTTGGAGAAATGACATTTTGGAACATTTTGGCTTGCTCACCCGCTTTTGATATGGTCATGACACGTGGCTTCACTTGATTAACGAAGGATTCATGGGTCACTTGAATAATTTTAACTTTTTTATGGGGGCTTAAAAACACAAATTGCTCTACCAAATTACCTCCTGCTTTGACCATAGATGCGGGCTTGATATTTGACTTTATCCCTTATAGCCTGATCGGGGCTGTGGGTCACTTTTTAACTTTTCACCTTTTTTACAAAGAGGCTCAAAATCTCAAATCCCCCGATGGTCTGCCTCCTCCCTACTTTAACCTTCGACGCGGGCTTGATATTTGACTTTCTCCCTTATAGCTTTGATTGGGGTTGCATGGTCACTTTTTAACTTTTCACCTTTTTTATAAAGAGGCTCAAAAACACAAATTTCTCTACCAACCCACTTCCAATTAGGTATGTCCACATACCCGTGGATGATGGAGCCAAAATTTGATGGGGAAGAAAACACCCATCATTCCCGATTGTGGAAAAAAATGCAGAGAAGAAGAAAACTCCACCATTTCGCGCTTGATTTTCAAATTTCTTTCACAAGCCGAGGAATTGAAAACAATACAAGGTTCGACAATCTAGGGGCATAGAAAGATTGACAATTTCATTCAAATGAGGACAACAATAAAATTTTCACGCATCCAGACAAGAAAATGGAAAATTTATCAAAACAAGCAGATTGGGGATTTGAAACAACTCTAGGGCATGGATTTTCTATCTCTTCAAACTTTCAACTTGGCTTAAATACTTTAGGAGGCGAGAGCTCAAAATTTTGAATTTAACTTGGAAAACGAAAAGTAGTTTTTGGGAAACAACAACTGGCTCTAGCTTAGGGACATGACATGGACTAAGCATGGTGAAGACATGGTATGAGGATCCAAAATCTCAATTTTTAAACCGTATAACATTGGCCAGTGAATTATCCATTGGGCCTTGTAGAGTCATGTACAATTATGAGAAATAAAGATCAGAAGAAGGAAACACACAAGCCCATAAAAGGAAGGAAGCACACGACACACAATAGAAGGGGAAACAAAACCACATAATGGAAAGGGAAACACACCAATAAATCACCTATAGTACAAGGCGAGGGATAACCCGCTTTCACTGATGATACAGTTTCAAGTATTACCCGCTTAGGTAATTCCAATGGTGTTCCATCCAAGTATGAGAGGAGAAAAACATTCTCACCACAAGCTCCATGAATTTGGAATGGGACGAGCCATAATGAATCAAACTTTCCATGTCTGCCTTTTGGTTCTTTTCTCTTGTCCTACAACAGGACAAAGTCTCCAACCTTGAATTCTCTTGCCTTGGCCCTCTTTTCAAAGATATTCTTCACTTTCAATTGGTGTTCTTTGATTCGATCCACCACCTGGAATCTATTTTCTTCCATCTTCTCTAGAAATAGGATCCTTTTGTCTATGGAATCTTTGTATTGACCATCTTCTATTTCTTGTAACAACTTGAGAGATGGCATCTCAATTGTGAGGGGAATCTCTGCTTCAACTCCATACAATAGTTGGAATGGAGACATACCTATTGCCTTCTTGGGAGTGATCCTATCTACCCACAATGCATCATACAACCTTTTGTGCCAATTCCTTTGATTTTCGTGTACAAGCTTCCAGACAATGGGCACAATGTTCTTGTTGCTTGATTCGACATGTCTATTTCATTGTAGATAGTAGTCAGAATAATGAGCTAGGGAGATTCCATTGCTATATCAAAACTTAATCAGCTCTCTTGAAGAGAAATAAGTAGCATTATCTACTACAATCTTCTGTGGCACTTCAAAACGGACTATGATATTCTCCTTGATGAAGTTGTATCTTTTCAGTGTTGGCTTGTTTTTCCGGAATGGCTTCCACCCATTTGGTGAAGTAGTCTATTGCTTATGAGTACATAGGTGTGCCCTGCACTTGAGTGAGGGTTCAAAACACTAATGAATTCTAGTCCCGACTGTTGAAATGGTTCTTCAATAACCATAGGCTTGAGTGGTAATGCAGCGAGTCTTGGTCTTCCAATGAACTATTGGCATGCTTTGCATTTAGAAACCCAATCTCGAGTGTCTACAAAGATGGTGGGCCAATAATACCTTCCTCGAAGGATCTTTTGTGTAGTGACCATTATGGAAAAATGCCCACCACATGCTTGCTCATGGTATGCTTTAAGCAAATTTTCTTGTTGCTCTTTATCTACGCACTTGAGGAAACAACCATCCAGGCCTCTTTTGTAAAGCGCATGATTCTAGATCACAAATTTAGCTACCTTCAGCTTGAGTGTTCTCATTTTCTTGTAATCAAGGTGGGGAGGGCATTCTCCATAAGTCAGGTAATAGGCAATATCAACATACCACTCATTAGTAGTGGTGACAAAGAGAACCAGTGGGTTGTCTTCTGAACAAGTTAAGTAAGTACATGTTTCTTCACCATGTTGAACTTTGAGAGTTTCATCTTTAGCAATCAACTTACACAAGCCATTTCCCTTACCAAATTAGAAGGTTGAATCTCTAGGTCATACTCTTGAGTCTTTGCAATCCAATTTCTCCTCTTAGTTTAAGGGTCTTGCTGAGTCAAAATGGACTTGATTGCACTGCCAGAGACCATCAACACTGTATGAGAATTGAGGATGTAAAACCTAAATTTTTTTATAGCCTTAACCACTTTGCATAGGCATGCTTCTCCAATTGGCTATAATTTAGCTCATGCTTCTTCAAAGGACAACTCATGAAAGTAATAAGTGCTTCAACATATTCATCATTTTTCGAACAAGAACAAAAAGAGTGTATGCTCGATGCATAACAATACATGATGAACTCTTTGTTAACTCTTGGTTGAGGTTTCACATGGAAGTGAAGAAATTTTACATTTCCAAAGAATGAATGAACTCCCTTCTTGCTTGTGGGTAGGGATAATGATTGAATGGATCTAATCCTCTCAGGATCAACGTGTGCTCCATGTTTGTTCACAATGTTCCCCAATAATTTTCCTTCTAGTGACTCCAAAAATGCACTTTTTTGGATTTAGTGATATACCATGTTTCCTACACCTTGCAAGTACATGTTCCAAGTGATAGATATGATCTCCCCTCTTCTTTGAAAATACTATGAGATCATCAAGATATATGACGATGCAATGCTTCAGATCTTTAAAGGCCAAATCCATCGCCCTTTGGAATGTGGCTCCTACATTGATTAGGCCAAAAGGCATTTTACAATAGGCAAAAGTGCCCCAAGGTGTTGTAAAGGCTGTCTTGGTGTGGTCTTCCTCTACCACTTTGATTTGATTGTATCCTGAGAATCCATCAAGTAATGAAAGCATTTCAGATTTGGTGACTGCTTGCAGGATATGGTCCATGATAAGAAGAGGATAATTGTCCTCGAGTGATTCCTTGTTTAGGTTGCGAAAATCTACACATATCCTTATTTCACCATTCTTCTTCCACATTGGCACAATGTTAGCCACTCACGTTGAATGGTGGATGGGAAAGATGATCCTTATGTTAAGCATCTTCATTACCTCCTCCTTGATGGTATCAACAATCTTTGGGTTATACGGCCTTTGTTTTTTCCTGAAGGGCTTAACACCCTACTTCAAAGGAATTGAGTGATGCATTTCCTTTGGTTGGAAGGATTTAAATTCATCATAAGAGTAGGCCAAGACATCTGAGTATTTCTTGAGTAATGTAACGAACCTTCTTTTTCCTTCAGGTGAGTAACATTTTCTGATATTGACCATCCTTGGCTCCTCTGGGGTACCAATGTTTTCTTTATCAAAATCAGCTGGGCACTGAGAAGATTGCTTTTCTTTCTCTTGAATGAATCAGTCATGTTTATCAAAGAGGTCTTCTAAAGAGGCTAGGCCTTTGGGAATTTTGTTCCCTTTCAATTTGATTACTCCCTCATCATCAATCCCTTTAATTCCTTCTTTCTCTTCTTTAAGGACTACTTCTTAGTGTGGATTTTCACCTCCTTCGAAGAAGAGATTATTGAAATTATCCCTTTACTCCAAAAAGGATAGAATTTGGCTATTATCATTGAAGACTTGCCAATGATTTGCATTATTTGTACACTAGGCTAGAATACCATTTCAATGGTCACTTTGTCTTTACCAAAAGAAGGACGAGGTGTCACTAGGGAATCTATACTACAAGAGAATCAACCTTTTCATTTCATTCCCTTGGAATAGCTTCAATGGAAAATGCATCAAAGGATTCAATGTAATCCCACACTCTGTTTCTTTAATGCGAGAGCCTTGGGGTTTTCACTTGATATTGTTGGCGGACCTACTTTACCACAATCTCTGCATCACCTTTACATCTCAACTTCTTAATTCCCATGTCCTCTACTACATTCATGCCTAAGAGCAATGCTTCATACTTTGCAGTGTTGTTTGTATTATCAAATTGCAACTTGTAGGAAAAAGGGTACACCTCATTGGAAGGAGAGTACAATACTACACCAGCTCCTAAACCTACTCTGGAATGACTACCATCAAATTCCATTGTCCAAATTTGATCTTCCTCTTCCTCCATGAGAAGTGGCAAGTTCTCCTCTTTTTCTGATGTGAGGAAGTAGTTTCCTAGCCCACAATCTTGAAAGAGAATGTTTGCTTTTAGATCATCAGACTTTTGTATTGTGAACTTCATCTTTCTTATTGGTAGCAACTTCTTCATCTCACCTTTTACTGGGATAGTTGTAGATGACCAATCCATTTTTATTTCTCCACCTAGGTCTCT
This sequence comes from Taxus wallichiana var. yunnanensis, assembly GCA_018340775.1. NCBI lineage: Eukaryota > Viridiplantae > Streptophyta > Pinopsida > Cupressales > Taxaceae > Taxus > Taxus wallichiana. The sequence goes on from CM031235.1 coordinate 409,769,500, forward strand.
ACAAAAACTTCTGCTCAAAAGCATACCAAAAGATGTTGGGATGTCTACTACCAAGATGGTCAAGAGCACCTTCTTTTACGAAAATCAGCTAGTGCCACTGTGCATCCTTGATTCTTCCTACCAATGGAACTTGTTTTGATTCCATTGAGTAGCAGGTGTGCCATTTACCTAGGTTAAGGTGAGGCCTAGAGCATTTGCAACTTTGGTGGCATCACATTGTTTGAGGCTTCAAAATCTATGATACAATTATTTAGCTAAAGCCTTTAATTAGGAGTGACAGGTAGAAAGGTTCAACCTTGTTGGTTTTTGGAGGCACTTTGAGGGCTAACATATTTTGGAAGGTGGTGTGGATGATGTTGGTAGTAAGCCTTTAGAATTAGGACTCGAGGATACAATGTTACTACCACGAATCAGGTTATTAATGAACCTCGCTAAATTTATGATGTGTTTGTAGGTATTCTATTTCGTGAACCCTGGACTTTGGTTTTGCTTGCATGTTCTACAAAGTCAAGTGGGGAAATGGTGGGTGAGGAAGAGGCTCTTGAAATGGAGGAAGATCTACATGGTAGAGAATTTGCTACTTTTGGTTTTGGGTTCTCTTTTTCAAATGTAACAATTGGCTTGGAAGGGGGTGAGGGTGTAGCCTTTGATTGAACTTTAGATGTTTTTGTAGGACCAACATTTAGAAGAGAATTATTCTTAGCAAATTTTGAGCTGGAAGAAGAATCAAATCACTTATTTGGTATAGTAGCATGCTCTTTGGCAACTAGTGAGTTTGGTTTTTCTTTGGCTGATTCCATGGAAGGTGGTAATGGTGATCCTCTATTGATGATTTTATTCTATGTAACCTTTGGAGGACAATCTTCTTTATTCTTCTTTTTATCCTTTGTTGTAACAGTTGGGGCTGAAATCCCTTTCTTATATTGAGTAGGAGTGAAAATAACACATTAGAAACTTGGAAATTCTTCATCACCTTCTTCTTCATCATCAACATACTCAATCAGGTGCCATTATGCATATCAACTTCCTCAATCTCAAGATAGTTTTCATAATATTCCATATTTTCTTCTTCAATTTCATTAATTTGTGCTTCCTCCTCTCGGCTCTTTGGTGTCACAGATGACATTGACTGGTGGTGCTTCAAGAGCAAGACGAGGAGGAGGTGGAGTAATCCTTGGCCTATGTGGAGGGTTTGGTCTCCTTGAAGCATTCCGCATTGTGATCTCGAGATAGTTGCTTCTTGAGGAAACCAAGTCATTTGGAATTTTTTTGGAACATTGGATCTATGGTGTCGAGTTTAAATTCTGACCCTTTTGTTTCCCATTGGGGCCTTTCACCTTTCCAAAAAGGATTAGATCATCATCGGTTTCTATTGCAAAGTCCTAGTCTTGCCTCAATGTTCTTGGTTGGGCTCTTCTAAGGAAGAAACCTACTTTTGATGGAAGAGCATTGATGAAAAACCTCTTCAAATTATTTTTGGGAGGCACCACATCTTCGGGGGATCTTGTTATCCATATTTTTACCCCCGAAAAAATATTGGATCAGCCATGACCCGGCACAGAAAGAACTAGATAAATCATGTTCGAATCCATTATAAAGTGCAAGGCTGCAGGGAGACTCTACAATGGAAGTGGTGGGGCCTACGAAGATCAAATGACCATGCAAAAGAGAAATTCAAAAAATGGCTTTGTCGAGAAAATCATGCCTTAAATCCATTAAACAGACATTACAGCGAGGCTTTTTGAAATGGAACAACAAGGTTGGGGAAGGAGAAGTGGTGTCAAAAGAGATAGGAGCAAGAAGGAAAAGAAACAACAAAGATTCAAAGTCTTTGGGCTTCAAAATTGTTTAGAACAGGCCCAAAAAATGACTAAGTATAGAGATCCATAGAAGCATCCACATGTTTGAACAACGCACCTCTAAAGATTAAAATCAAAGGGTAGACCCAAACAAGTGCTAGGCTTCCATGCGTCTAGAGCCCCAAAAAGTTGCATGACCGTTGAAAAAGTCTTTGACTAGGTGGAAGGTGCTAAACACAATTCCAAAATGGGAGCCCAAGGTGGACACTCAAACTTGTGCCAACCCTCCACATAGCTAATGGTCAACAAAGGTAAAAAGGATAATAGGCCCAAAATGACTAAGTAATGAATGCAGGTGGAAGGCGCCAAGTGTCCAAATAACGCACATTCAAAAGCAAGACCCTAGGTGGAGAATCAAATGAGCGCGGGCTTGCCGCATGTCCCAGGATTTAAAAAAGGGGGGACAAATTTGAATTTTGAATAGTCAAAGTAGAGGCGGGACAGTAGCAAAGGTGCCAAGTGTTAACATGGTGCCATTTCAAAGGCACAATCCAAAACAAATCTCAAACGAGCAACAACTTGCCATGTGTCCCAGCACTCAAAAGGTGAGGATGACTGTTAAAAAGTCCAAAGGTCCATGGAGGTCTTCGTTTTGTATCCACGCTACTCCAAAGGTAAAGTCTGGGGGCAGTTTCTAAACATGCGCAAAGCCTCCACATGTCTTGTGTCGGATACAGTGCCTCCACCCATGGAAAAGACTACGAATACAAAGGAAATAGGGAAACCTGCATATTCCACCACATGTCACATGGGCACTATTCCAAGAGTGAAGGAAGGAGTAAAATTTGAAACAAACACGTAGGTACCACGTAGACTGGTATGAGACATGAGACTCATTTAAATATTACGTACCATGGCCCAAAAATTCAAATGACCTTATCTTTTGCACGAGAACTCGATTTAGGCGGGAGAAGATTTTTTGGAAAGGTCTTGACACCCTCTATGCCTTGAAACATAAAATATCATTTTTATAGGCATTGGTGGGTGAAAAATGGGAAAAATATTCTAGGCCATTAATACAGAGCTTGATTTCTCCAATTACTAGATCTGATTCGATTCAATCCGTCGTTCTTCTTCAATACACTAGACAGATAGAGGAAGCCAAAATCGACAGATTTGGGGTGGATTTGAGAAAGGCATTGATTGATAGTGGTTGAGTCTTCAAGGTAGGATTTAATGCATATCCCGTGGTAGTTGAAACAAGATTCAAATTTTCCCTCTTCTCTCTCTTATTCTTTCTATATATTGTAACACTTCTCATTTGAGAAGAGAGATTATTCTGGGCATAGGGAAACTCTGTCAAATTTTTTTCCCAGCTCCATTTTGAGTTGAAAACCTTCTCCTACGCCTGGAAAGCATTTTTGTGCCTATAAGCAAAAATGTAATGGTCTGTGCACCCATATAGAGTAATAAAACATGTTTTTGTGGTGTTTCTTCAACCCTTTGCATTGTTTTGTTGTCTCTCTCGTGCCTCTCCCTTTCAAATCTATTTTTGTGCATGTATTTCACATTTTCAGGTGCATGGCATTGTGTTTCATGGAGTTTTGATCATGGATTAGGATCTAGGTTTGTGTCACTTCTGTCTGACCTTCCCATCTTCCTTTCTCCCCTATTTCATCCTCCCTCAACAGAGCATCTCACCCCTTTCCTTCTCTGGTGTATCACCGCTTTAGTGTAGGCTTTTCTTTCACCCTCTCTTTCTCTCTGGTTCCTTGGAATGGTTAGATTAGGATAGTTTAGTTTTTACCTACATTAGAGTAGCTCATGGTAGGTAGTTTAGGAATAAGAACCAACTTTCTCTGGAGGATCATCTCAGGTTTGCAAGTCCCACTTGAGAGATGATCCAATGTTATGCAATCACACCAAATGCCCCATTTTAACCACTTCACATCTTTGGCCATTCGGGGTTCTATGATTTTGCACTAACACATCCTTCTTATCACTCTATCATATCTTGCTATAAAGTCCCTCATTGACTCGGAGGTTTCTTTCTTCATTTGTACCAATTGGACCAAAAGATCCTGACAATCCTCTCGTGCTTTTGAACTCGTGTTCGAATGCACTTCTTATATCCTCCCAATAGGTGATGGACCTTGGGGGTAGCATGTAGAACCATTCGAAGCTTTCTCTTGAAGTGAATCCATAAAGAGTCAGACTGACACATCTTCATCCTCAACACCTAGCACACCAAAGTAGTGATAAATGCTTTCTACATGGTCTTCGTGGAGTTGAGAACCATCCCCTCTAAATTTTGGAAAGTTTTTTCTGAGCCTCTTGGTAGCTCATGGGGTGGTTGAGCAAGAGCCAGTGGACCAGTTTTCCTCCCCATGGTACATTAGGCCTACGGGCTTCATGATCCCATTCACGCTTATGATCCCGATCCCCCATTTTGTGTCTGTTTCTATCTTCCAACTTGAGGGTCAGAACTTCTCTTCTCGCTCTTTCGTCTGCATTGGCTTGAAGTCTCTTGATTTCTTTAAGTTGAGCTCTTATTTCTTCGTTGGATCTTGCCTCTCTTTCTCTATATTTTCTTCGGTCTTCACGTCAGTGAAGTCTACAAGGTTCTCGTTTATGTATGAAAATTCACCATCCAAAGGATTGACAACACTCAGAGTTCCCAACATGACTAGTTGCTTGAAAAGGAAGCCTCTGGATTCCGAGTAGCTCTCGTATCCTTTGAAATTTCTCAAAAATGGGATCAGCTTTGTCCTCCTTGTATTTGTTGTTGTTAGTGAATCTTCTACCCACCAACTTGAAAATCTATGCTCTTCTTTGTGGTGCAAGAATTTGTCTTTACCTCTCTAATTCAATAGTGGGTTCTTTTTCAAGGTTCAAAATTCTTGTGACAATGAAGAAGTGATTGGCAATTTGTCTATTATGCCAGATAGCTTCCCTCAAATATGAAGCAACGTCTTCTTGGATGTGGAAGAGAAATTTAGGTCTTTCAATAGGAGGGTTTCTCAAAATAGCCATGATTTGAATCCATGTGGCTCATATAGCCATTCAAATTCCAAATTTTTTTCTTTTTTGAATTTTGAATTTTCTGACCTTGCGGTCACATTCAGGTGTAGATGCTGCTAAATCTACCCCATGGTGGGTGCCAAAAATTGTTGGCGAGGGAATTTTTTGGGTGGAAAAATTTGTGAATTCCTTGCCAATGCTCTAGGAATCTAAGTCCTCTCTTAAACCAGTGCGGCTACCATATATGCATGCATGATAAAATGTGGATTTCTATGGTGGCCTTTCGACGGGGATCCAATAGGGGCACTCCACTGACCCTGCGGAAAAGATAGCAATCTCTTGCTAGGGAATACTTTGTCTGAAAGTGGGAAAGGGAGTGAGAATAGAGGTAGGAGAACTAATGCTGTAGGTAGAAAATCATATTCCTGCATGCACTAGTTAGAAATTTCAACACATGCATTCATGAGAAGAAACAACTCTGCAAATGGAAACAAGACGAGATAAGATTGCAAACTCAAAGTTTCTAAAATCTCCTCATCAAAGAGGCTACAAAATCCTTCTTCTTGTATTGATGCTTAAACAGAAGTTGTACATAGTGGAGAAATGGAGGAAATTGAGAAAGAGGGGGAAATGGAAGAAAAATGGCTATCTCCTTTATTTTCTCTAAGTACAATACACTCGTGAGTTTACAAGATCAATCACCAACACTCTACAATGGTGTGAAGAATCCATTAAATCTCCTCCAAGAAATGGTTACAACTTCTTTTTTAGCAAGAAACGGTTTACAATTTCTTTTCAATCATTCACGTCCGTTCGGATTCTTGATTCGCGAAGAAATGCCAATGGCGAAAAAACCAGAATTTTCATAATGCAGCCATTACACTTGTTATGTAACTTTAAATGTAAACTGTTCATCTTGCTTTTGAAACCTTAAATTAGAGTCGTTCATGTGGGAGAAATTTACTTGAACGGGCACAGAGGATGCCTTTTGTATTTTGTGCCTTTTGGAGAAATGGAATTTTGGAACATTTTGGCCCGCTCACCCGCTTTTGATATGGTCATGGCGGTAGCTTCACTGATTAGTGAAGGAGTTGTGGGTCACTTTTATAATTTTACCTTTTTTTTATGCGGGCTTAAAAACATAAATTGCTCCACCGCCCGCCTCCCCTTTGACCTTCGACGCGGCTTGATATTTGAATTTCTCCCTTATAGCCTGATCGGGGTTGCGGGTAACTTTTTAAATTTTCACCTTTTTTACAAAGAGGCTCAAAATCTCAAATCCCCCTGACGGTCCGCCTCCTTGCTTTGACCTTCGATGCGGGCTTGATATTTGACTTTATCCGTTATAGCTTGATCGGGGTCAGGGTCACTTTTTAACTTTTCACCTTTTTACAAAGAAGCTCAAAATCTCAAATCCCCGACGGTCTGCGCTCCCTGCTTTGAACATCGATGTAGGCTTAATATTTGACTTTCTCCCTTATAGCTGATTGGGGTTGCGGGTCACTTTTTAACTTTTAACTTTTTTATAAAGAGCCTCAAAAACAAAAGTTTATCTACTAACCCGCTTCCAATTAGGTATGTCCACGTACTCCATGGATGATGGAGCCAAAATTTTACGGGAAGAAAACGCCCATCGTTCCTAACTGTGGGAAAAAATGCAAAGAAGAAGAAAAGTCCACCATTTCACGCCTGATTTTCAAATTTCTTTCACAAGCCGAGGAATTGAAAACAATACAAGGTTTGATGATCTAGGGGCATAGAAATATTGAAAATTTCATTCAAATGAGGACAACAATAAAATTTTCATGCGTGCTAGATAGGAAAACATAAAATTTATCAAAACAAGTAGACTGGGGATTTGAAACAACTCTAGGGCATGGATTTTTCTATCTATTCAAAATTTTAACATGGCTTAAATACTTTAGGAGGGCGAGAGCTCAAAATTTCAAATTTAACTTGGAAAATGAAAAGTGGTTTTTGGGAGACAACAAAATCATATGTGAGAACGTGGCTCAACAACTCACCCAGGTTCATCGGACCAAATTTTTTACAAGACCTCCTACTTGATGTACACTATAGCTCACTATATAATACAGATTGGCTTATCAAGCCGGGTGAATAGGAAAAATTGGCTATTTATGAATTTCACACAAAAATCACTTATGAAAATAAAAAAAGCCACCATAGGAGGGTAAATGATGCCTTTACAATGTTTTTTGTGAGGTTTCTTGAATGAAATATGACAAGCAATGTATTTCATTGGCCAAGGCGATTGATTTCGCTTTATGGCAACTGTTTCCTACAATTTAGGAATTTTTTTACATCTGAACATTTGGGTTCAAAGGATCACCATACAAACTTATGATATACTATAGTGATAAGATCATTTTGGTTGAGATTTGCAGGTAATTAAATCTTCTTCACAAGACTTGCAGAGATAAAAAGATCTCTGGTATAAAATTTCCCATAACTTTGGGAAATTACACATGTAGATCAACCTTGGATGCCAAAAATGTTAAAAGAACCATTTCCCCATTTAATTTACATCCTTATCAGAATAGGTCTTATTTTGAAAATAATAACTTCATTGGGAAGAATATTCGGCTAACATATCACTATTTTCCTACATTCAAGACTACCGATAAGACCGTATATGATGACTATGATGTTAGAAGGAGAACTTATGGCATATTATCTCTGTGACAAACCCAATATTTTAAATTGTATGCAGTGCCTAAGGGAATGATTGATGATGGTTCGGACCCATTCACTATAAAATTTCTGAATTCTATTCAGTACACTCCTCTCCCTACCATTGACTGGTCACAAAAGGAGAAGGACAATATAAATTATCTTAAGACTCCAGTTCTCCTAAGATCAATGCATTGGTTGAAAAAAAGATCAAATAACTCAATGATTCAAAAAAGGAGGCCTTTTCTCATGTGGAATCTTATCCACAAAAGGAAACACGTGCTCAGAAAACTCCTTCCTCTCCTCTTAATTATAAAACTAAAGTTTATACCAAGAAGGATAAGGATAAATAAGGAGAGAAGAAAGAAAAAACACCGGAAAACATGGTGATTAGGAAGGAATGGAGGGGTTGGGAGGTGGAACAAATCTAGAACAAGTACACAAACATGTTGAAGAAGAAGTAGGTGAGAAGAAACAAGTTCATGAAGAAGAAAGTGATGAAGAAGAAGATGTAATTGAAGTAGCTTCCCCTGATCTAGGAAAAACTAGTGTTTCAAGGCCAAAAATGGATGTAAGAAGACCTTCTTATTCTTCTATTATGACTTCTAATATTGATGTTTTAGTCTCTCACCTCCTAGTTCTCATATTTCTCTTGCATTTCCTCCTCCAACAACATCATCAGGAGACTCATTCACCTGGGTTCAACCCATGGTGGACAATAGAAAGAGAAAATATCAATCTAGGATTGAGGTCCCAAAGTTTGATGTAGTAGCTTCCCTTCTTGGTACTTCTCCTCCTCCTCTTAAGAAATCCAAGACTACCTCTTGTCTTGTTTCAGACTCTACAGGACAACAATTTCTAGAAATTGCTAGGCCAAAGGAGGATAAGAATGAAAAAGGACATATCGTTATCAAATCTTAAACTAACAAGAATTTCCTTGAAAGAGTCAACCCCTAAGGGTGAAGTACACAATACTAAAGGAACTATCTCTAATGTCATTGAAATATTCAAGAAGGGAAAGAATACCCAAGATTAGTTAGAGGAACAAGTATAAGTACTTTCCAATTTCATTAAATCCTTCCTCTCATCGGATAAAAATCCATTGGATCCAACTCCTCTATCTACACTTCCACCCACTGTTGCTATTGCTAATGTTGGAAAGAAAAAGGATGGGGGGGGGTGAATCAGTCCTACAAATTTTTTAATTCATTTACCATTTCATACATTCATCATTTCATTTATCCATTTAACATCCATAACCATATGTGTGTGTATTAAACATTCACAACAACATGAAATAAAGAAGAAGACACATGAACATCATATATAAGTGGGAAAACATCACAGGAAGAAAAAACACCGAAAATATACTTATATTACACAAATCAAAGAGATTTAGTGAAGCATCAACTTCACAAGGAACACCAATGCCTGGTTTAGTTGAGGACCAACCCTACAAGGAGCACCGACCCTAATTTAGTGAAGCACCCACTCCACAAGGAGGATACAACCCCCTAAGATGACTAATCACTAACTCATCCACCTAATGATGATGGTATCTAATTTTTTTGTTGCCATAATTGATGGAGATCTTTAATCCAGCTCACAACTTCATCTTCAAACCCTCATTCCACTAGCTCACTCTATCTTCTTATTCTTGGACTTGTATTTGCTCCTAACCATTGCACACATGCTATAAAAACTTCCTAAACCTAAAAACATTTGATCAGATCTAAAATCATGCCTTCAAACTTGCAAAACACTTCTACTTGTGTCACACTTTTTCCCTCCAAGAGCACCGCTTAAAAAATGAACCCAAAACACTTGCTTTGTAGCCTTCTCTTCCTCTAAAAACAAGATAGGTCGGTCCTACATGATATTTTATACACATAAAAATTATAAAATCCTAATGAACTCATTACACTAGTTACATATGACCCATATAGGTCGGGCATGCCAAAACCATCCAAATTACACAAAAATTCTTAAAACCCTATCACTAGGATGAGAAAATAGTGAGAAAAATACAATCATACCAAAAACATGATTATTAAAGCTCCCAAATTCACCATACGTGAGTAATGCAACATGATGAAGATGTAATGTATTCATATCCATAAATAGCATAAATATTCCACAGAGCATATTCCAGATCTAGATCTAAAAGAATCATGAATTAAATGATAAACATAATGAAATCAACCATGTAAGAACTAGTTATAGTCATGTTTAACACCATTATTCACCCAATACACTCCATTATATTAAAACATATAATAAATACATAAAGCTTCTTACAATAAGTAGTATCATAAGTTTATGCGCATCAGATCTGGCAACATAACTCCACAATAGCTCATACATAATGTCTCTCTAACTACATAGATTAATACATATTTATAAGGGTGGGGACTTTCCCTTCACCACTTACACACTTCCCAAAATAGGTCACATGCTGAAAATAGTCATGCGCCTTTACAATAACATGCACACATGCAAGTGCGCTAATAATAGATCTCTTATAGTTAACTTAACTAGTAGTAATCCTATTATTAACTCAAACTCATGCATGGCACTTAGTAGATGCTCTTCCCAAAATAGCATTTGTGTGTCACACAAGTCTCCATCCCATTGTGTGCTCCATACACTATCTCCAAAAATAGCCCATAACCATGAAAATGGCTAAGTCCCAATCAATCTATCTTTCTTTCACATGTTTCCTTCCTATCCTTTCATGCCTTCAAATATGCCTTGCTCCACATGTGAATCTTTTGTGTGCCCTCTCCTTAGTGTCATATTATATTATCTCTCAACATTACCCCACACTAAACTACATTTCATCCCAAAATGGGGTTCCTCCTGATGTTCCCAAAGAATAAATAATAAGAATGAAAGAATGTAAATAATTACTTTACAAAGAATGGACTTCTATTCTTGCAACACCCTCTCTTCTTTACTAAGGAGGATCAACTCTGGATATTCTTCTTTAATCTCAGCCTCCAAGGCTTTCCAATCATCCAGTGTTTCTAGTCTTCTCTGGAATGTCTGCGGTGATGGATTCCAACTCATCTTGGTCATCTCTCCCTTTTCATTCTACAATACTATGACAACATTAGCCATAACAGACATCCTTCCCTCCGTAAAGATCCATCTTTTGTGCTATGAGATTTCCAAGCTCATCCAACCTCTCCTTATGTGGATGTTGTGTTGTTTTGCAAAAGGGCTTCACACTTTTTCTTTACTAATGCCAATCTCTCTGCATGCCCTAAAGTCTCATCCTTCATTGCTTTCAAACTTCATTATCTTCCAATATAGTTCTTATCTTGATCACTGCATCTGGAGCTATGCATATGTTCAAAGCTTGATCTTCTTTCTTCATCTCATCTTGTAAAGTTTGGAGCAATGCCTCATATGATGAAATATTTCTAATCATGGAGGCCCTTGCTCTCTCTTCTTCTTCTCAGGTCCTTTGGCATTGGCATGCGAATTGGTCCATCCTCAAGCACCAAATCAACTAACATATGCACATAATGCATAGCTGAAGGAAAATTTTCAGGTACCTTAGACTCTAAGTGTGGTCTTGCTTTTAGGACATAATCACCAATTTCTTCTACCATGTTGATGAAGGCTTCATTCTTTTTCTATTCTAAGTCCTTCTCCCTTTTAGACATGTTATTTCTACATCTTTTTCCTTGTTATCTTCTCATAGCACTCTAATAGTGGAAACCTTATCTATGTTCCTCCATGCCACTTCTATAGATACCTTAACCAAGGCATTTCTCACCTCATCAGACATGAGAGTGGGCTTTATAGTCATGTGCCTACTCTGCGGTGCCTTCTTCATTCTTCTTGACACACATGACTCCTCACATACATCAAAATCGGGCTCATCCATGTGAGTTTGCATGGACCAGGACAATTGTTTCCTCACATGCATGTAGTGGCCATGTCTGGGTCCATCAACTCCCATCCATACAACCCCTTAAGGCCCATTGTGCTCTGAAATGGGTGCAATGAAAATTTTACTTGTCCTCAACATAGCCCATACTTGGCCCAACATACTCCCCACTGGTTCTCCTCATTCTTGGCCCCTTAGGAACTTGAGTGCCAAGGTTTGGAGTTGGATCTTTGATGTTTTGAGAATATCATGCTCTTTTTTTCTTCCTCCTTCGCTCCTTCCTCTTCATCCTTCATATCCTCATCCCTAGGTTCTTCCACATCTTCTAGGTTGTATACAGGGTTCCAGGCACACTCTCTGCAGACTCCTCCACCTCCTCATTCAACTTTAGTTTTCTCTTCTTCCTCTCAGTTGTCTCTTTCTAAGGAGAGAGTCATGGTGATCTCCTCATAGGCATGTGGGGTTCCCACACCTTGGGTCCTTGTTCTTCTGAATACCCTTTTAAAGTGGCACTCTCCATGGAATGCTTCTACATCCAAGTCTTCATCTTCTTCTTGTACCTGAGGTGGAGTACCCACATGCTCAGTCTCTACTCTATCTATGGGCTGCCTTTGGCCTCTATGATCTAAGCCACCACTATCTTCATGTTCTTCATCCTCCTCATCTACCACTATAGTTTCTATAGGATGTGGGGCTAGACATTTCTCCATTGTATGTTTTCCTTTAGGTGGCCCTTGGGGAGCATGAAACTCATTTTCTACATACTTGTTATTCTCCAGCTTAGGCTTAAGCTGAAGGTATATGAGCACGGCTCCACTGTCCCCAATAGCCAAGCTTACTAGCTTCATACTTATGACATCTGAGATGAGCCTCTCAATATAGGTAGTCCACCTGGATACACATATGCCTTCCTCAGAGTGTGGTAGTCACAGTCTACCTTGTCTACATTAAATTTTAGGTGGCACATCAGTAAATCGGTGGACTGATGCCTAGAAGTAGCATGCTTTGTGAAGGCATATGATAGTTTTTCACCATGGGCTCCATGCCCCATCCCTCATAGAAAATCATGTGATGCAGAAGTGTTGGTACACCACAAACTATACCACCTTTCCCACCACCAAGGTAGCTCCTTGGGAATGTGCCACTCCTCCTCAAATGCCATGTGAAGTCGGTCATACCACATCTCCACCCTCTGCTTAAATGGCCCACTCATTGATCCTTCACATAAATATTTGTCAAACCTCTCCACGAGGGACTTATTTTCCATGGGATACTCCCAGATCTTGTTCTTTGGCCCATCGGGCACTCCAATTTCTACAAACACAAGGGAAAGGAGGATAGCCAAAACTTATCTTCTCTCCTGTGTGTGCTTCCTCAACAATGGTGTCTGTAATGTATGTATACTAGGTTGTAGACTACTCCCTGAGACATTTTCTTTACAACATGCAACCACATGGTATTCACCTACGACCATCTCTCTTGATCATTCAACTTGGTTACCAGATGCGTGACTACCTGCACCACTAGGTACTTCTTCAATTTATCAATGTCCATTCCATGTGGACCCTTAGTATACCCCAACTCCTTTCTTGTCTCTATGATTGTTGCTTTATCAGTCAGATCACTAACAAGGTCTACCCTGTGCCCTTGAATCTGTCGTGTCAAAATCGGGGGTTGTTGTGATTCTAACCCTTCATCTAGGAAAAATAGAAGAAGTCCTCATGGACCTTGCTCATCATCCATTGGTATAATGGTTCATACTTTCCAAAATATGGGAGCTCATACAACTGATAGAATCCTACCTACTTCAACAATTTCTCCCCAACATCATCATATATTGGCATATCCTCCACCATGTGCTTTGTTGGTCTTTGTATTCAACAATGCATCCAAATCTTTCTTGTTGTCAGATGTACGGTGGTTGTAGTCACTTATTTTACACTACGGATGTGGGAATCCCACTCTTGTCTACTATCACACCTTCTGGGTACTACATCTCTGAAAAATTACTCTCGGGAGCCATTTCAACTTCATCTTCTACCTTCTTCTTTCCTTTCATGCCTACTTGCAGGTGCTTTCTTTGGTGCCATCATAAAAATCCACCTTTTCACTATCTATAATGAGAAAACTCAAACCCTAGCTCAAATCTATGTGCCCTAGCTTGAAACCACATGCCCTAGCTTCTTTTCAACACTCTTTCTTCTCAAACCCTTCACCAATGGGGATGCAAGCCTCTTCCATGCAATAATCCACTCTCCACATCTAGTTTCACACTCTCTCACACTCAATATGACTCACTCGGCTTGATCGATCACACTTAGCTCACTCAAATACTTGTGATCATAAAGGTAAAAATGAACCCGCATCACATCCTTATATATATTTTCAAAAATTTAGTGCATTTATTGCTCCTTCACCAACCAACAATCCTCTCATTAATTGACCATTTTCACAATATCCACATGGTACATCTTCACACCCCAACTATAACCTTCTAGCGTGCCTTCCTACCTTCCTTCTAGCTACAACTTCTCTTCAGCACTTCCATGTGCACAGTACCTCACCACTACTGCCTTCCCTGGTAGTCTCCATGGCCCATTTACTTACCTCACGTATATTGTTCCCTCATTTATCTCCATCTACGGTCATCTTTTTTAAAGCAATCTCCTTTCTAACAACTCCTCTCCAAACTTGAATAACACATGTAGTAGTTTGTTCCTTTATGTGTACCCAGTTGTAAATAGCCACCCCACACCAATGGTATGTGTAGTCCTCTGCACATAAAATTTCTTCAAATGGTAATTAGCTTCCAGCGCACAAACACTATTACACAAAACACCAACTAAATTGACAAAGCATAGCGATGAAAAAGGAAATACATTAAGGAAATACAAAAATGAAAACCTAGTCTAAATGGAAACACTTCCTTATTACAAACACCAAGAAGACTTATTTATAGTAGGGCTTTAGCCTACTCCCGATTAAAGTAACTGGGTAACCATATTCCATCAAGTGTCTCTAACTAATGAAAGCACTCTGATTCAAGTATATGAGTGATAATATATGGTCCCAACCAATGCACTTTAAGCTTTCTGGATGGCACAAAAACTTAGAGTCATAAAGAAGCACCATCTGTCCCATCTCAAGCTTTTTTTCCCTGATGTGCTGTCATGCCATGCCTTCTTCCTTGGCCTTTTCCTACTTTTGACTCCAACGTGTTATGGGTCACTCTCATCCAACTGTATCAATTTATCAATTCTTTCTTCCAAATCTTTCTCATCAGCTAGACCTCCAGCATGTGCAATACAAAAGAAGGTAACATGAATTCCATAGAAGAACTACTTCTACATGCCAAACACCAACTAAAAGGGTGTGGCCTTGTTCAACCTCTTATATGTTGTTCTATATGCCCAAAGCATGAAAAAAATTTATCATCCCAATCTTTCCTTCCAACATCACAAATTTTTGTCAATGTCTAGCTCAAAATCTTGTTGAAGGCCTCAGCAGTCCCATTTTCCTGAGGATGATAGGGTGTAGTCTTATGGTGCACAATCATAAATTCATCCAATAGTATCTGATCATCTCATTCAGAAAGTGTGTACCCCTATCACTTGTCAAGCTCAACGGGCATCCATACCTTGTAAGAACATTTTCCCATAAGAACTTAGGTTTGTAGTTGTTTATACAATCCTTGGTAGGTGTTGCTTCTTCCCACCTTGTAAGATAATCTATGCAAGTGATGATGTAGCATGATCCAGTTCTACGCATGGCTGGAAAAATAGGACCCACAAAGTCTATAGCCCATTTCTCAAATGGCTCTACACTAGGAATAGGTCTTAAAGGCATTTCATCTCTTTTCTAGGTTTACCAATGCATTGACAATGATCACACACCTTACAATATGCTTTACAATCTTTGTAGAGGGTCTCCCACCATAATCTAGTGAGTAGAATCTTGCATGTAGTGGCATCACCTACATAGTGCCCACCTACAATACCACCATGAGCCTCTTCCATGATGTTTGTGCACTCGTGCTCTAGTACACACCGATGCAATACTTCATCTCGGCCTAACTTGTATAGGTCACCACTAATCAACATAAAAGGTGCACATGAATTGCAAGTTGTTTCTTCTCTAAGGATTTCATTCCTTCTGGCATCATACATATATAAAAAGATAACAATATCCTCCAATTCCAAAGGTGTGCATTGTAACCTATACAACTGTGCATCGACATTGTATCTTCAATTGTCTACATCATCCTCCCTGATTGAATTCTTGATAAGTGGTCTTGGGCTAGAATTACTTTTCCTAGTTTTACCACAACTGTGAAATCAAATTCTTGGAATAAGAGCACCCATCGACATATGCACCCCTGTAAAATGGGCTTGTTTACCAAGTATTTCAATGCCATGTGATCGGTGTAAAATATGAATGGTGTTGTTTAGAAGGTATTGTCTAAATTTATGTAGTGCATAGATCATTGACAAGGCTTCACTCGCTAGTTTGTAATTTTCTCTCAGAGTCAACTTTCTACTAGAAAAAAAATAGGATGATCTATAATACCTTCTCTAGGCTGAGCTAACACCACACCACATGCAATGGTCATGCCGAGGCATCCACATGTACATGAAATGGTTGGTCCCATGAGGGAAAACACATAAATAGGTGTTGTAGTAAGTCTCTCCTTCAATGTCTCAAATGTGCGTTGTTGCGGTTCTCCCCAATAAAATGTCCCTTTTCCTTTTAGTAACTCTTCCAAGGGTGTGAAAACCTTAGCATATCCTTTGATAAATTTTCTATAATACCCAGTGTGACCCAAGAATCCACACCTCACTCTGGATAGTAGGCTCTTCCAGGCCTATAATAACTATAACCTTAGTTGGATCTACTAACAAACCTTCCTTGCAGATGATGTGCCCTAACAGTGCCAAAAGGTGTAGTAAAACACACTTCTTGATGTTCAAAGAGATGCTTAACTATCTACATATTTCAAACATTAAGCACAAATTGTCACAATGATCCTTAACAAGTCCATACACCATCCAATCATCCAAGTAAACTTGCAAGAAAATGTGAATAAAATCCTGGAATGCTTGAACAACTATTCATGAAAATACAACAGGCACATTTTTCAGACCAAAGGGCATCACAATATATGCAAAAATTCCCCATTCAGTGGTGAAAGTTGTTTTTCTTGATCCTCTTGTATGCAATCTAGACCTGATGATACCCAGAGAATCCATCTATAAAAGAATAGATTTTCATGCCCTGCAACACCTTCTAATATATCCTCTGTGAAAGGTGTAGGAAAGGGATCAATCACACATGCACAACATTCAGTTCTCTATAATCCACAAAAATCCTAATCCAACCATCTTTCTTTATACTAATAACCATGGGGCTAACCCACTCTGATTCTTCTAGGGGCTTGATGATGCCAGACTTCAACATCTTGTCAATTTCTTCTTTAACTTTTACACATGCGCAGGTTAGGGTTCATCTATAGGGTCTCTTCTGACCGGGCACACACCTTCCTTAAGCTTGATCTTCATCTCTCCTAATGATTCATGCACTCCTTTTAATTCATGGTAGCCCCTAGGAAATAAGTCCTAAAAATCATGGAGCAACTCCACTATCTTTTCCACTTCATTCGACCAATAATCTCCAATTATTGCCTCTTTAGGTTCAACATCCATACCAATATTCACTTTCTTTGTCCTCATAGGTTCATGATAGGCACACATTTTTATCCACACTTTCCAAGACCTCACATGCATACTACTTGAATGATCTATATCCATATTTTCTACTTCTTCATCATCCACTATGTAGACCATCTTTCCTTTTTCTTTCTCAAAGCAAGCATGCACTTAAGTAGTGTGGCATCTCTCTTCTTCTTCATCAAAATGCTCTGAGTCATTCTCATCAAATAAATCTTGAATGAGTTCTTCTACCTTTGCACTATCTCCCATAGTTAAATGCTTTATAACCCTTAATGCCTCTTCTACTAGAGGTTTAGTAGAGAAGTAGTCAAAATTTGGACCATTCCTATAATCAAATCCTACCAATTTCTAGTTTCTCTATGTAGCTCCACATATACATACCAAGCATGCATGCACACCTTGTAAAGTGGAATAAAGTTTGTGCACCCATAGTGAAGGTGGTAAAGCTTCCTTCCCCTCTGTCTAGAGCCTCTCACACTACTTGAACATGTGGTGTTGAATAGGTTGATTACCATGATAAGTGCAGATTTGAGTAGGTGCATTGCTCTTGGAAAACCGAGTTGTTAGAGAAATCTTGACTTCATTCCATTCTACAAGATTATCCTTGAACCACCACCCACCAAAGCACTTTTTCCCCACATAGGGTATATATGCTAACATATTTCTTCTTTCAAATTGGTTTATCCATTGTTCCTCCATGGTGCGTAGGAATACCATAGGTCTCCTTCTCCAGTGTACCGAGGTACAGAGTTGTTACCTATCCTCCTGATGCAATGAGGTTTTATTTTCCACACAAATGTGCTCCTTACTTCACCCAACCATCTCATAAGTACCATGAGCCCAATTATCACAAGCAATACTTGTAGTATCACTAATAGACTATGTGCATCTTCCCACTTGAAGGATTCCTTCCTTAGATGGCTCAGTACTTTTGGGTCCCGAATGGTGCGTACATAAATCCTATTCAGATCTTCCTCACTCAAAGGCTCAACATAGGGCACAAATTTCCCATCTGTTAAAGGGATAATAACTCTTTCCTCCTTGTTCTCAAAACTGATATATCCCTTGTTGAACCAAGATCAACATTATTTGTGTAACACCAAGGGACCCAAGTAGAGCTGGGAAACTATCTTACTTCTACAAGTGCTAAAACCTCAAAATCCCTAGTGAACTTGGCCCCTTGTATAGTAATGGATGCATCTTTTAAAACTCGATAGGAGTGGCCTTAGTTTGATTAGCCATAAACAATACATTAGAAGATGGCTGCAATGAAGGTCTCCCCATCTATACCCATGCATCTAAAGTAAGCACATTTACTTCCACACCTGTATCAATCAATATATTACTCAAGAGCCATCCATCGATAACAACATTCAGAGTGATCTCCTTGTCATAATCTAAGCTATGGGGGAAGATTTGCATGTAGGATCTGATGCCCATTCTCAATATTCATGCACGTGAGTGTTTCCCTTTAGCCAACTCCCTAGTAATGGAATGATATTCTCTGGCACAACATTTTGCATACCTCCTTCAAGTCATCAATATCTGACTGGACCATCTCTCTACTTCCTTCTTCTTGTTCCATCTTCCATGATTGCTCCTTTAAACACTTGTATTTCCCCTTGAAGGTCTCTGAGTACTTCCATGGTCTCTTGATAAACCTCCTTCTGGTGCATAGGATCTAGATACCTTGCATGCAAAAAACATCCTCCTTAGTGATGGTAGGATTTTTGTAACACTTCTCTAGTGCACACGCAACTTCAGCATGTAGTGATCTTCACAGGTAATACCTCAGGTTCGGTGCCAACTTTGGCATCCATTGATTTTCCACAACATGTTATATCCTAACCATCCCTATGCCTTTGTTCTCCTATTTATGTTTCTTGCTTTAAGATGCTCATATAGATCTGGGCATTCCTCATAGCTATGATTCTTCCCACAGAAAAGAACATGTAATATTCTGAGGACATTCACACCTGTAGTGGTCAGGTGATCCACATGTAAAGCATGTTTCCACGTGAGGGAATTCACTTCATCCACCACCATGGCCTCGACCTCCAAATCCACCATGGTATCCTCGACCTCTACCATCGTCCTCCTTCATAGCCCTCATTCCAATCATAGTGTGCTTGATTGTGATTCTGATCCTGGTGCTCACCTTTACCCTTAGAGTTATCGATACTCTGTCTTATCACACACACACCAATATCTATAGCATCATGGATCTGACCAATCAACCTATAGTCTTCTATATCATGAGTCATGGACCAAAAATCTTACAATAGCAAGATACATTCTTCCTTATCACACATTGTAATAATGGGCAATGGCTGCATCATGGTTCAGGTGACATATCTCATAGTCTAGCAATAATGAATGTATTGTTCTATGGGGACAACTATCTTTGGTGTGCCCCTCCACTTCATAGTCTATACACCAAATCCCAGTGTGCATCTCATGTGCCAAATTCACCGATAGTTTCTCCAACTACTTTTCCATAGCTGCAATCTTGTGCTTCCAAGAATGGGCTGACTCTAGTGTCTATACTCCCGACTACCTCAATGCACAAAGCTGCTTCAAGTGCTTCACATGGATCAATGTATGTCTTATGTGACAATGCCCTTCTAAAAGGTGTGATCAGACCTCCAACAAACCATTGTGCATGTTGGCTTGCATGAATATCATAAGAAATCTTAGATAAAAGTGTTTTGAAATGGGCATCATACTCTGGACACTCTCAGTAGTGCCTTGTTTAATATCCTTGAGCACACTTTATACTCTTCTGCTCAAATTCAGGGATATAGAACTCTTTAAGGAATGCATCTTTGAATGTTGCATAATCTACACAAGTTTGATCGGGTCAAACTTCTATACCAACTATGTGTGCATCCTTGTAATGTAGTTGTAAATTGACTTGCCTTGCACTCAAAAGCCATGATTCCTTTTGCGTGCCACAATATCTCACACATGTGCACATGTTCAACAACATCTTCTATGCCCCTATACTCTGGAAGATGAAGAGACATCTCCATGTAAATATTATGGGGTTGGTGCGGACCCTACCCACCTGATCTAGAACCTCTGTGTTGCCTCTTGCCTCACCACCAGATCCACTAGAACTAGAGCCACCTATACCCCTTGATCCTCCACTATAGCTAGAAGTGGACCAGAAGATGTACTTCCTGTCCCAATAATAGTATTGTACTGAACTCCTATAGTCTATGTGGTGGTACTACTCCCAGAAGTGAGCCCCAAATTCTACGCGCACTCAAATTTTGTGTAGATGATGCACCTGAAAAGGTACCTCCAAAAAAAATGAAGATGTTTTCCCTACCATAGATGTACTTGCTATGTGACTTACTCTACTTCCTTACCCCAAATTAGCTTGTTGACTATTGGATGTACTAGATACTGGAAAAACCAAGTGCAAGGGCTAGGTTTCTAGGTAGATTCGAGATGCATGCCATGGGCCCAGGTCATCTCTCTTTGGCACTCTCTGTGTGAGGCCAAGGAGGGTTCCTATCATGCTTTCCCAAATGGGGAGTTCCTGATGCTCTAGCTCCATGCCTTCTACGTGAGCTCCAAATCCTTCATGAGCCATCTCTCTCCTCAATGCCATCCACTCTGTAATGTCACATTGCTTCTCTATCTCCCTCTCATGTGCCTCATTGTACTTAAGCCACCTTTCTTCTCTCTTCCTTTCTGTCTACTAGGTCTGCCATCTTTCACCAAACCTACTCCTTCCCCCATGCGTGGTGGGGTTTAGCTAGCCATCAAATTTTCCTCTAAGTTTAGGGTTACCATCAAGATCTTGATCACCAGTGGAATGCCTTGCAAGTAAGTTCCCTAGGATACCATAAAAATTGGAACTCAGCTACCTCTGGGAAAGAATAAGTGGAAATTGAGTACTCCAGAATATAGTTGTTCAAAACACCATGGAACCAAGTATCCACAATGCATGTGTCCAAATCAGATCAACATCATACAAGGCCTGAAATTCTTCCTGTGTCCAGAAAAAGTGTGTGATACCTCCAATTCCATTTAGACACATAAGCAACCAACCACTCATATAGTTCTACTGGGAAAATAATAAAAAGAAGCTCTCATACAAATAGTCATATAGATTCTTTTCCACCCACATGTGTGTGTCAAACTCAGATCCAGTGTTGAACCTCCATGCGTACTCTTCTTCTAGATATTTTATCCACTCCTCAACACTTGCTAGGGTCAACCAGTACGTCTTCATCATGAACCATCCTAAAAACAATTGAAAAAGAGGTCCCGAAAATGGAACCAATGATGCAGCCTAGAATTTACCATGAATAACCCAGGCATGCTTGGCACATCACCCAGCCTGAGCTGAGTGCTCACCCAAAGCACACAAAAGGTACCAGGCCCCTCCTTAGAGTTTTTTGTGCAGGATGTGAACATGATGAAGATATAATGTATTCATATCCATAAATAGCATAAACATTCCATAGAGCATATTCCAGATCTAGATCTTAAAGAATCATGAATTAAATGATAAACATAATGAAATCAACCATGTAAGAACTAGTTATAGTCATGTTTAACACCATTATTCACCCAATACACTCCATTATATTAAACACAATAAATACATAAAGCTTCTTACAATAAGTAGTATCATAAGTTTATGCACATCAGATCTGGAATAACTCCACAATAGCTCATACACAAGTGTCTCTCTAACTACATAGATTAATACATATTTATAAGGGTGGGGACTTTCCCTTCACCACTTACGCACTTCCAAAAATAGGTCACATGCTGAAAATAGTCATGCGCCTTTACAATAACATGCACACATGCAAGTGTGCTAATAATAGATCTCTTACAATTAACTAGCAGTAGTAATCCTATTATTAACTCAAACTCATGCATGGTGCTTAGTAGATGCTCTTCCCAAAATAGCATTTGCATGTGTCACACAAGTCTCCATCCCATTGTGTGCTCCATACGCTATCTCCAAAAATAGCCCATAACCATGAAAATACTAATCCAAAAATAAGAAATACCTCATTACCTAAGGCCTTAATTTAATCTCTGTAAACTACTTTTTATGCCTTCTAGGACTCAATAATCTGAAGAACTTTTCTAGAACAAACATCCTCAAAACCCTGAAGTTTGACCCCTACTGAAACATCAGCTCATAAATTTTTTTTCATACCAATTCCAAATATCAATTTTTATACACCATTAGAAATATCTCTGATCCATATTGACAAAAACTTGAATCAACTCCTAACTCCTCATGTAGCTCATGCAATTTCACTTTTAGTGCAGATTGCTCCAAAATGCCCCAAAACTAGTCTTCATAAATACGACACGCTTTTAATTTTTTATTCATAACCATGACCTAAAAACTTCATTAAAATATAGAACAGCTCAAGGGATGAAAAAATGTTAATTTAATCTTTACCTTCTTCAAATAAATTAGCCATAAACCGAACTTCTTCGAAACAAACATTTTTAGGTGGAACCCACATATAGTACATGCTCTAATATACCTTTCTGGAAATCTAGAAGAGTCATCTACAAAATCCAATCATCATTGTTACATAACCAATCAAAACAAACTATGTATACTCACTTTTCTCCAAGTTGCTCCTAGTTAGGGTTTTGTTAGGGTTTCAAACCAACTTACCTTGTTAACGATCATTCATAAAAATGTGATGATCAAACCACCTCATTTATTTTTGAAACCTTCATAACTAACCTAAAAATATATTCCAAAGAGATCAGGTCCCCATACAAAGCATATAATTCACAATGAACATCAAAAGGTCCACGTTTTCTTCAAAACCACAATGTAACTTACCCGATTTCACCAAAACTTGCATATCTTCAAATTACTTTAGCACTTTGACATGAAACTTGTCATAAATCACTATGAAAACATCTTATAACTACTCAAACTCACCACATAGCCAAAAAAAACATATGAAACTCTCTAGCCATTAAGACTTACCTATGTTTACTTACCTGTTTCTCATTGTTTACTTCCCAAGGACCTCATACAAGATCCAAACCTCTGAGTGCAGACCTGAAAATCACCATACACACCACGTATACCATCACCATTCAAAAAAATACTTTGAAAAGATTGATCAGGTCCAAATCTCATACCTCTACCTCATTCTGCATGCACTAAGGCTAGAAACAAGTCTGGAATGACATGACTCAACCATGAAATGACCATGTTGACCACATGTAGACTCATAAAAATCTATAGCACCTCCATGACCATGTGTGACTTCATGAAAAAATCTAAACAACTCAAGATAGCTCAAAATCTGACTTAACTCACTCAACCATGTACTAAGACCTCCTATAACACCACCAAACACGACACTACCAATCAACCTTCATGTTTGACACCTAAATAACACCTCATGGAGACACATATGACCTCAAGACACCTTATTCCCTCAATGTAATTGACATAAAACAAACACACAATGGCCAAAAATCTCCCCCTTTATCATTGATGGCAACCACCTTCAGAAACATTGATGGCAACCAACAAGAGTAACACACCTACTTGAATTTTTCCCATGTTTTTGATGCTCCTTTCCCCCTTTGACATCTATAAAAAAGGATAAAATGATACTACATCATGGAAAAAGACAACATAAGATTAACCAAAATGGCAACAATGCAAAACATGACTTACTTAACTCATGAAGCTCCCCCAGACCAGACTCTCTCCTTTTGACTCCTTTAGAAACATAAGGATGATCCATGAACCTAACACCATCACCCACAAACCTCCCCCTTGAGCTAATACTCCTTTTTGTCTTCATTCATGTCATCTATCACTCTCTAGGTCTTAACCATGCTTTAAAGCATCAAAATTTTCCTATAATGCTATTATCTTTTCATAATATACAATCTTATCAACAATAGAACTCTGAGCTCCCCTTGGATATAGCACTTATTCATGACAACATACTTTATTTTGGGCTAAAAACATCACACTTACCTTCCCTTTGATCCATCTTAGCTTGGTGAAACTCAAACTTAGCTTAATATTCCACATCTTATATCTACACAACTTTGAGACTAAGATCCCTTAAGTAGACCTTCAATTCATTTTAGGAAAACTTCTACCAGCCATAAAATCTCATCAAGCACACAAAACCACTTCCAAATGCTACCCTATCACTTTATCACTAACTTCTAACTGAAAAATCAAAATTTTAACACATACCTTGCTTGAATGACATTGTAGATGCTCAAGAACTTTGTAATCCCTAACACCATAAATCGGTGCTCTTTGTCTTAAACCATACTGTTGCAACTTTCTTAACTCCACCAATATGATCAATACAACCTTTTTCACTGTTCCTTTCTTCTTTGCAACAATGTGACACTTTTAGAGTATAATTCAAACATACATGCAAATTTGTAAATCTTCTATTGAGAGATAAGACTCCTCTTGTAAGAAAAAACTTTCTCAGCCTATAGTCCATTGATATAGACCAAAAATCATGCTATAATACTCTTCATGCACATATTTAGGTCTTGATACTGTTAACCAACTACCAATAACCATTTTACAAGCTCCCTTCATGACTTAGGCTTTCAAGTAGTTCTATACACCATCCTCTAGATACCTTCTTGATGCAACTACAAGACTTATTTATTCTATGAGAGTGTTCAACATTGACAAAACTTACAACAAACCATACCTAAAAATAGAGGAAATTATTTTACACACATTATTTAAAGTTTAAATGAATTTGACACTCTTAAAAAAACTACTCAAAACTAGTTATCTTTGAGTTCTTTGCCTCAAATTGACCATACAAATTTATTACAATCTAACTTGTAGCTTCTTTGTACCATGTGTTTAGACCACCGAGACTTGTTTTCATGCATACATTCATATCTTCTTGGATCTTTCATCATTTTCCTTCAAAAGAGTAGAAACACTTGAAGAACCTTACAACCATACCATGCTTGGTACAAAAATTCTTTGACACTCTAACACATCACCGATCTCAGTGTGACATAATATCCCATGATTCCTTCTTTTAGACATTTCAAACTCATTGATAAAGGACAAAATAATCCATACCTGTGTCTTTCACTCAACTTTTCATATTTCAATTGTAGGTTACCTTTGCAATTAAAAATAAATTCTTGTAGCTTTTGAGAGTACATTGTACCAACTCTTTTCTTCACTCGGTCCCCTTGAAGAATCTATACCCTATGAGCACCTTTAAGCCTTTATCCTTTGTAAAGTAGACTATTTACAAGTTTGTACCTTCAACTAAGGAGTATATCGGTCTTTACAAAGTCTTGAAAAATCTGAGAGGACTCATATTAGTCCACCGTACTAGTTTGAAATCATGCAACACAACCTTATAAAGCTTGACTTCATTAAGCAATTTGGGGAAAACTATAAACACTAGGGTTTCGAGATCAAACCCTTAATGTGCTAATTACAACCTTCAGGTATTGACTTTGAACCTTTCTCAAGACCTCAAGATGAAGGAATACTCCTTAGATGATTGATAATAGGAAGAATTATTTCATATACTCAAAGACACTCACACAATGGGAATCTTTGTCAACATGTACTTTACGACCTAGACTTTATTGTTTGCAACATTCTTGAATTTTTCAAATAGACCCCGAGACACACCATTTGTAGCATACTTATACCTATAACACACATTGTCTCCTTGATCATACTAACCTTTTTTATCATATCCAACCATGAAGTCATCTATATTCATCTTCTTATTCCTTGATGTCAAACTTGGGGCACTAGACTTTTCAAGACCAAATCATTTGACTGTAGATGCTTTCAATATCCTTATATACTTGCTCAAGGACATTAAATTTTCATGGAATAGCCTTAATAAATATTCAAAACAACAATAAGATCATGATGAACCATGACACTTCATACAGAGAAGACCCTTTGATCGATTAATATTTATATCTTGACAGGAATCATAGGCTTGCTAAGATTTTACTCATCACAACACAAATTTAGGGTATTATATTTTCCTTCAAATACTATGAGTCAATCAAGGATAGGAATAATTTTGTAATACTTAGTCCTTAGACCACAAGACATATACCAATACTCTTTGACTCATTATAAGGACCTTTGATTGTGACCACCAATATACCACAAACAATACATTACTTTATAAACCTTCATCCTTTCTTCAAGAGCATCCTTCATCATGGCATCAACCCCACTAATGCGACATACAAACCTAGATCTTCTTGACTTTTAAAGAAATGAACAATCTTATAACATCAAAGAGTAATCACTTAGACATTGCTACAAACCTAAACCATATTCATATTGAGACAAATGAACACCTTCAACTTGTAATGCTACTAAAAAAATATTACCCCTTTTGACTGAGATTACATTTAAGAAAATATTTGTTTAGACTCACACTTGACCTATATGGAAAAATCAG
This sequence comes from Taxus wallichiana var. yunnanensis, assembly GCA_018340775.1. Lineage (NCBI taxonomy): Eukaryota > Viridiplantae > Streptophyta > Pinopsida > Cupressales > Taxaceae > Taxus > Taxus wallichiana. Next base: position 409,796,108 of record CM031235.1, read on the forward strand.
ATGCAAGACATTACCATTTCATGAAAATCACAAACCACTGAATAACACAATCAGATCGAGCCCTTGAGAGAACATTTTCATGTACATTGAGATCAATAAAGACTAGAATGGGATCTTGCCCTACCATACAACCTTTCTAATACATAGACCCAAGAAAGATTCTCCTTGAAAAGCAATACTACTTACTTACAACATCATGAAATGGATAAGAAATAAGACATTGAATAATGACATAACATGAGAGCACTTCGATGAATGAGGCATAACCATTTAGCATAAATTCTTCTTATTTCATGACACAAAATTCAGATGACAATACATAGATATAAGAAAATACCAAACACCTTTTGCTAACTTGATAGTCCTAAAACTTAGTGATATCATACCAAGATCCTTCATACAACTTTGACAACTCAGACATACACCAAGGTACACCTTGAAGAGTTAAGATTAAGACCAAAAGAGTATTAATTGTAGCAATATATACTTAAGAACATGACAACTTGATGACACCCAAATGAGGGACACTCACACATTCTCTAAAAATCATTTGACAGAGAATGGGTACAAAAATATTCCATTGGACCTTGACATTACCATGTTTTCTTTTTCTTGACCCTTGAAACAAAAATTAGAATCAAAAGAGTTTCATACTTAGATACAACTTCTTTTTACAGTTAATTCAAAGATACCTAACAAACACAAAACTCTCCAAGGACTTACGGACTCAAGTACACAAACCCAATCATATTAAACACCTATCAACAAGGAATTAAAGACTCATGGATGTATCAAATCACATACCTTCATATGCTTCAAAATCTAGATGATGTCTCCATGAATCCTAATGGAGGCACCAAAAATATCAACATTCTCCTACTAGGGAAGAACATCCATGTCCATGTAGGACATGACACCAAGATCCTTTATCAATTATTTTAACTTCTAAAATTTTTCTTCTCTTTCATTCTCCTTGGGATCTTCTTGAGTAGATAACAAAAATTCTTGAGGTTCAACAAGAGAAAATAGAACTTCATGAGTAATAGGATAATATTTTTTCTTTTCAAGATCTTCTTTCACTTTCTCAACTTGTGTATAATTTATATCATCCTTCCTTTTTTAGGTATTCATTTTGGATCTACAATATCTTGCAGTGTGACCAATATTTTTACACTTAAAATAAAAAAGAACACTCTCACCTATAAAAGATTCATTATCTTGTTTAGAGTTCTTTTGATGACAATATCTAGCTATATGCCCAATCTGATTATAACTAAAGCACACAACTCCACGCTTCCTATCACTCTTCCAAATATAATTAGGAAACTTATTATAACAAAACTTAGCAATATGACCCTTCTTATGAAAATTATAGCAAGTAATTTCTCTTGACTGATATGAATGATCATGCCAACCATTGCTCTATGGAAATGTATTCTTAACAAACCTCCTACAGGTCCCTAACTCTATGAACAAAATTATTACAAGAGTAGCACACACCGTTGAAATTAATTGTAGATTTTATTGTATTAGATTACTTGATAACCTTCTTGAGATATTTAACATCCTTCATAGCTTTGGTAGCATCACTAGGTTCAACTTTGTTCACTTCATGCTTCTCTGAATGTTATTCTTTGTAGCCAAGACCATATTTTTCATTTATAGCTCTTTGGTTCTCCAACATGTCATTTAGGGATTCTGAAATTTTCTCTAACCTTTCATAGGTATTCAACTTACTATGTGCCTGCTCCAAATATGATTTTAAGGATCTCAACTCATCTTCATACCTGCTACAATCTTCTTCTTTGACCTTTAGGGTTGTAGACAAATCCAAATATGACTCCATAACCTAAATGGATTTGATATGCTCATCTTCCATGAATTTTATATAATATTCCAAGCCATCAATCAATAGATAAGCTACTTCATTCCTCTTTCGATGGCTTCTTCAACACCTAATGGTTTACCCATGGCTTTGTGCTTCAAGAGAATCTCCTTCAAGTGATTAAACTTTCTTCTAAAGTACCTTCTCTGATAAAAATGGTTGGCAACATAATGGAATGAGGGGGGGGGCTATATCATTCCTACAAAACTTTCAATTCATTTACCATTTCATACATTCATCATTTCATTCATCCATTTAACATCCATAACCATATGTGTGTGTATTAAGCATTCATAATAACATGAAATAATGAAGAAGACACATGAAAATCATATATAAGTGAGAAAATGTAATGGGGAAGAAAACTCAATGAAAATCTTCTTATATTACACAAATCAAAGATATTTAGTGAAGCACCAACTTCACAAGGAGCACCAACCCCTAGTTTAGTAGAGCACCAAACCTATAAGGAGCAGCAACCCCTAATTTAGTGAAGAACCGAATTTAGAAAAAGGATACAACCTCCTAAGATGAATAAACACCAACTCAGCCACCTATTGATGATGATATTTGATTTTTTGTTTCGCCACCATTGATGAAGATATCTAATTCACTCACAACTTTGTCTTCAAACCCGCATTCCACTAGCTCGCTCTATCTTCTTCTTCTTAGAAGTGTATTTGATCTAAATCATTGAAAAATGCTATAAAACCTTCCTCAACCTGAACAAAATATGATCATCTCTAAAATCATGCCTTCAAACTCTGCAAAACTTCTACGTGGGTCAAACTTTTTCCCTCCAAGAGCACTAGTTCAAAAATGAGCCCAAAACACTTTCTTTATAGTCTTCTCTTTCTCTAAAAACAATATAGGTTGGTACTACATGATATTTTAGACCCATAAAAATTATAAAAATCCTAATGAACTTATTACAATGGTCACATATAACCTATATAGGTCGGCCATGTAAAAACCATCCAATCTGTTGGCAAAAGCGTTGCTCCCCATGGGATTCGTGACATAAAATAACCACCTCCCGTGGATGGAATAACCATATCACTTGGATTAATTAACTCTAGATATTATATCAGAGATTAATTCCTACAGGGTTTGGTCTAACACAATCGTTTCCAACACCAACTTGCACAAAAAATGCCTAAAACCCTATCACTAGGATGAGAAAAATCCACTCTTACCAAAACTAGGATTAGTAAAGCTCCCCATTTCACCATAAATGAGTAATATAACATATAATAACCATACATTGTTTCAAATTTTCTTGGAATAATCAAATATTTCATAATATGGGCCCACTGGCTCATATCCTTCACAAAACAATTGTTTCCAACACCCTGATTTTACCTTTGGGCCTCAAGACCACCCAATATGAACTCAAATATAGCATGTGACCACTATATGGAATTCCAAGGACCTGTACATAACTTCTATGTAATTTATAACTCATTAAAAATCCACATGATCAAACCACATCTAATTTCCTCTTCACCAAAATAAGTTGCCCAAAAACCATTTTTGCAAAATAAGTTTACAACCTTTTTGTCACTTTCAAGACCTTAAAAGGCATTAAATAGGAAAAAAAATCATCCTTATTCAATTTATAGGTGATATAAAGCTTAAACTCATCCATATCATGCCTCAACCAACTCAATATTTTATAAAGAGAAGTTCTATCCTGAAAACAAGAAAACTTCTTCCTCACAAACCGACTGGAACACCCATCAAATATCATAATAATGAGACAAGAAACACCTCATTAGAAAAATATATGAATCTTTTTTCTATAACATATTATAAATCCTTCCAACTCTAAGTGGAAGGCCTTTAACTAAGCCAATCTTTGTAAAGTGCTTTTTATGCCTTCAAGGACTCAAGAATTGAGTATGGGCCCAAGTTGCTCCATCACACCAAAACACACTTCCACACTTAAAAATATTTTAAAACCCTTAGAAATTATTTCAAAGCACTCAGAAACATTCAATAATCATGAATAACTCAGGAACATCTTCTTACATCATTAAGTCATTTGGTACCTGCTAGAATAAACATCCTAAAGATTTAACCCTCAAAGATCAGGTAATAAATTTTTCCAACCATATTCAAATATAAAGTTTAATATACCATTGGTAATATATATAAACCATCTTCACAAAAAACTTGAATCAACTTATAACTCCCGATGTAACCCCTGTAATTCCACTTTTAGTGTAGACTTGCTCCAAACTACCCCAAAAACCAGTCTTCATAAATAGGGCACAATTTGCACTTTTTATTCACAACAATGACTTAAAACATTCATGAAAATTTAGAAAAAATCAAGGGATAAAAAATGTCAATTTAATCTTTACCTTCTTTGGAGAGCTTATCCATAAATTGAACTTCTTCAAAAACAATCATTTTTAGGTGGGACCCACATACTACCACATGCTCTAATATACCTTTATGGAAATATGGAAGAGTCATCTACAAAATAGATTAATAAATTTTGTGTAAAAAATAAAAATAGACTCTGTATACTCACTTTTCTCCAAGCTACTCCTAACTAGGGTTTTGTTAGGGTTTCAAACAAACTTACGTTGTTAATGATCGTTCATAAAATCGTTATAATCAAACCACCTAATTATTTTTTTGAAACCTTCATAACTAACCTTAAAAGCTATGCCAAATAGATTAGGTCACCATGCAGAGCATAAAACTCACAACAAACATTAGAAGACCCACTTTTGCTTCAAAATCACACTGTAACTTACCTAGTTTCACCAAAACTTGCATATCTTCAAATTTATTAGCTTTTTGACTTAAAAGTTTTCATGAAAACATCCTATAACTGATAAAACTTACCACATAGCTCAAATACATTTAAAACTCTCTAGTCATTGATACTTACATGTGCTTACTTGCTTGTTTCTCGTTGATTGCTTCCCAATGACCTCATAAGCAACAAACCATTGAGTGCAAACCTAAAACTCACCATACATGCCCTGTATACCATCACCATGCCATTGCCATGTTTGGAAAAGACTGATAAAGTAAAAATATCACACCTATACCTCATTCTATATGCACTAGAGCTAGAAACAAGTCTGGAATGACCTGACTCAACCATGAACTGACCATGCTGACCTCATGCAGACTCATTGACATCTGTGACACACCTCTATGACCATGTGTGACCTCATGAAAACATCCAACCAACTCAAGAGAGCTCAAAATATGACTTAGCTCACTCAACCATGCACAAGTAACTCCTAGAATACCATCAAACATGACACTACCAATCAACCTTCATGTTTGACACCTAAATAACACCTCATGGAGACACGTATGCCCTTATGACACCTTTTTCCATCAATAGAATTGACATCAATGACAACACAAACACACAATGGTCAAAAACTAATATTGATTTGAAGGCAATAATAAAAATTCACAGGGAATGCCACTTTTGACAAGGCATCAAAGCTTGGGTAGATAACCTTCTTGTCACTAGATTGGAGTTTATTGATGAGGCATGCAAGATTTATTATAATATAATCTCACTTAGGAAAAAACCAATTCAGGAATTAATGACATTAATAAGGAAATAGAAATATGGGTTGATGTCATTCAAGATCTCCTAATCATGACTCTCACAGATGAGAAAATCCTTCTTTATGAGTTGATTTTCGATGATTCCAAAATTAATTCATCCAAGACTTGGAATTTTAGTGTTGAGTGGAGGATAAGGGTTCTTGAAGAAACCTTGAATGAATTATGAAATTTGGTTCAGAAGGGAGAGTCTCTAAAGGATGACATTATTACAAATTTACAAGCCCTTTGTTTCCATTTGTTCAAAGACAATTCATCGGAGATGAATTCTGTTGATCAAATCAAGGGATATTTTAATGAACTCATAAAGGAGATTTTTTTCAAAGTAGAATTGGTCAACAAGGCTAAGATGAAAGATTAGTTACAACATAATAATGTCATCATAAGAGCAACAAAGGGACTTTCTCAATATGGTGGGGCAATAAAAGAAATGGAATCATCTCTTGGAAGCTGGTTTATTAATCTCTCCAATACTATTATACCTAATGATATAAAGATATCACTTATAATTACCAAATTCCAGCGAAATGTTTTAAAGCTCAAAGTCCCTGCATTTGTTGTTCCTTCTTTTCCTTCTTCTTTTGGCTCATGACTTTACTAGTTATTCTATTTTGTCATTGAATTTATTATATAAAATCAAATTGTAATATAAAGTCATTGAATGTAATTTATTTAATTAAGTGTTTTAACACTTAATTAAGATAACTAGTTAGTTTGGGTAGTTATCCTCTCCCCTTTGCCTATATAAGGCTTCATTTTCTTTGTAAAAGGGATTGGATATTGGTGCATTTGTATGTAAAAACATAGATTTTGAAATATAAAAGAAGAACCCTCTCTTTTCTCCATTCTTATTCTTCGTATCTTATTTTCTTGTTGACATTTTAGTTGGTATGTTGTTTCTGTCATCAAGAATTTGAAAATTTTAATTCTTGTTCATGGGTTAAGATTTGATGAACTTTGATTCAATCTGTATCTTATTTACTATGAAAGTTCCATTTATGCAAATGTTCTTGAATTCCATTTACATGTAAGAGTATGATAAGATCTGCAATCTTCTTATTTGAAAGTGTTATTATTTCTCCCTCTCATTTATTCATTCTTGTGGCAATCTTGTAAAACCAAGGAGGAGCTACACATCCTTGATTGATGAGTTAGTTAGAATTGTGTGTCTCTAATTAATTTGTCTTTCCATATCCTCACTGTTGTAATTCTTCTTCTTTTCAGCTCCTAATTTATCTTCACGTATTAAAAATCATGGGATTACTCATTAACACCAATATCCTCATTAAAGATTATTAGCTTGTACATTTATAAATATTTTAGAGTTCCAAGTTTTTAATTAATAAGAGAACCTCCCCATTAAAGAGGAGTGAATATCATCACCTAAACTGTTGATTACTTTTCCAACAATAAATTTTCAAACCAACACCTTTAAATTTTCTAGGTCTATGTGGGTGACATCATTTATCTCCCACATTGGAGTATTTAGGGATCACTTTGTGGAGATTGGTTCCATACCTGAATACTTAACCTTTATGATGGTAAAAATTAATTTAACAAGCAAGGTATGAAATGATACAATTGATTTGATGATGATTATAATACTTTCTATTTTTAGTAGGTCTTATCTAGGATGACTATTTTTAGTAAGTTTTCACAATTTTCACTTTTTGGTGATTTTTTCTTGCAAGGAGTAACATGGATGCTGAGAGTTTACTTCTTTAGAAAATTAATATATTTAGATAGAGGGGATATGTAACAACTTACGATTTTTAGACAAAGGTCTTATGGATGTCAGAATGTAATGAAACTAGTCTCAAATGTTAAGGTTGTGTCTTAGGAATTCCTACTCCTATTTTAAAGGAATTTTGATCACCAAAGATCCGTAGATCTGAAAAGGAAAATGTAGGGGATGAAAATTTCTTCTACCTATTGAAAATTATACAATATATCAATGGGTTTTCTTTTACAGTCAATTTGAAGGCATTTTTGGGAGGAGTGCACTGTTAAAGTATTGTAGAGATCAATTACACATATTGGGAGATATGAGCAAAAATTAGTTTTTGAGTTTGATGGTATAGGAAAATTTCAGTAGAATTACTGGGAACTAATGGATTTGGGGGAATCACAACATTTGAAATGCAAAAAGTTCTACGTGTTTTGGTTTTAAATTTTACTACATTCACTTTGTAATTTTAACCCAACGGGCCAAACTAGGGTTGGATGGAAGTTGGTATGTGGTTATGCCTTAAAACTTAGGGTAAAAGAGCTGTAAAGGGACAAGAAGGGTAAGGAAATGTGATTTACACTAGATGTTGATAAGTGGAATCTTGTCCAAAGGTGCAGTGTGAGTGGGATGAGAGGGGTTGGAAATAGGCTTCTAGGAGTTACAAGTTGGTTTTTCACATGACTAGGGGTTGGGCTGGGAGAGGGGGAGAAAATTTTCATGTCCCTCATGTCCCTTTGTCTGTTAGGAAAATTTGAAAAGACATCAAAACTTCAAAATGTGTCATGGATCTTGACAACATGAGGAGAGGTGATAGTACATGCTTCCTAGGGTGAAACTTTTATGTTTCAAGTCGTGGAGAGAGAGAAAGCACGAGGAGCAAATTTTTGTTCCCTCATGCACATTTTCACCTTGGGATAAGTAAAGGGGATAATCATCCTCCCAAAGTGCTTTGTGAGTCTTCAGATCATGAGAGGAAGAGCCATGTGTGTGTGGAAGACAAGTTTACAACTTTTCTAACCCTTCAAGTTTTCACTTAAGTGACGCAACCAACTCAAACATGGGGGCCCAATTTTATGTCCCCTATGTCCATTTTTATCATGGGGAAAAGTATAATGGGACACTTCACCCTAAAAATGTGCCAAGGGTCTTTGCACATGAGGAAGGGGACTGGGTTAAGTGAAACATTCATATGCACCTCCTAATAACATAAGTTGTTGTTTAAGTGACGAAACAAATTAGATGAACCGGGGATAATAATATTTGTCCATAATGTACCTTTTAACCTTAGGAGAAAGTACAAGGGACAAATAAGATTCAAAAGTACACTCAAGATTTTTCCAATTCTGCTGACACCATCCTGTCGACTTAGTTTTAAAACACTAGGAGTGATTTTTCTTCCCAGGAGCTTGGAATGTAGTTTTGGGGTAAAAAATTATATGAATTTGACTCCAAATCACCTCTTGAGATCATAAAAATCACTTTTAAGATCTAGTTCTTACTTAATATTTATTTTGAGGGTTTTTTACTCTTTTGTCTTGAAGGAAAAACTACAGTGTCTTGGATGTTCATGGAGAATTTTAAAGTCTTGGGAAAAAATTGATGTGTTTATCATATGGAAGATTCCAAAATATTTAAATTTCCTATTATTTTATCTCCTAAATCCTGCTGGAACTCCCAAAATTTTTAAGTCAAGTCATCTTTCTTCGTTGGAGTATGACATTCCCTGTACTCGTGATGACCATGTTTTACTTGTTTGATTCTTGACATCACATGGCTCCAGATAATTACCTTAAAATACCTTGGATACATTCAAGAATACTCTTAAAAAATTATAAATGGGGTTTTCCTTGTAATAACCTCGCAGAGGATATTATTTAGTTGCAAAATGGACAAAATAGCCCTTTTTATGCCTCTAGGGATAGTTGCTCAGCTTTGGATCTTAGTAGCTTATTCAATAACCTTAGGTATAATTCCTTACACATGAAACACACTTGAAAATAATGTTAACATGTTCCTCTTATCTAGAATGAGGATGACATTTTGGACAGGCTAGCTAGAGGAAGGGTTTACATGATTGAGAGAGGAATTGTTTGAGCGGGGCTTGGTTGTCATGACCAAAATTTTCAATTTTGTATGTTAGACATTTAACATGAAAACACACTGAATATTTTCCATAAGAGATAATGTTAGGAAGCCAAAACCTCCACTTAGAAATATAAATACTAGATCCAACATCTGAAATCCTCTCTTCAAAATCAAATAAGAAGGGGAACCTAAAGATGTTCCAAAATATGATTTTACACCTATTATGAAAAAAATTCTGCAATAATTTCCTAAATTTGTAAGGGGTTCACCTAAAATTTTATAAAATCACATTAAAGACTATCTTTCTCAGAATTTGGATTTAGATATCAATTACATCGAGCCTCCTCCAAATCAAACAAATTATGATCCAGCCAATAACACAAATGTCCCTCTAATTATTGATCCTACTGAAATTATCATGTAACTTGTTGATCACCTAAGTCAGCAATAGACTATGACTGTAAATTAGTTTTTCCAATTAAAAAATAATCTAGCTTAACTTTCTAGTCAAGCTCAAATGATCTTTTGGGAATGAAAAACCAAGGTCATCCTAATCATCTCCTAGTTGGAATCAATGAGGCTCCCATTGCTCAACCTTCCATCCATAAAAATACCCTTCAATTCATTCAAAGATATCCTCTCACTCCCTATACTACTTCTATGGACACTAGAGGCATCACTCCTTCCATCACTTATGATCATTCTACTGACTCCACTCTCTATATAAAGGATTTTTGCAATCTATACAAATATTGGGTCAAAACTAATTCTTATGATTCCACCAAACTCTTAGAAAATACACTTACAAGCGATGTCTTGGAATGGTACTATACCATCCCAAATAACTCCATTGTTAAGCTTAAAAACTTGGTGATTTCTCTAGTCAAAAATTTTAGTACCATGATCTTCCTAAAAATAACATCAACACTTTCATCAATTATAAACAAATGGACAATGAGTCTTCCCAATATTTCATAAAACATTAGAAAACTTTATCCTCTGAGCTAAGCACAACATGCTTGATTGAATTTTGTTTCAACTATTCCTTAGGGCACTTGAACCTTGCCTTCAATACAAGGTAAGATCCCTTTCTCCTACCTTTTTGGAAGAAGATTTCAAGTAGGAAAAATTCCAAGATTACCTTATGAACATATTCAAAAAAACTTCTCCAAAGTAACAACCTCCAAGGAAAATTTAAGTCCTCATGTATCCTAGAGACAAGAATACCACTAATGACAGAGTCATAGATACTCTTCCTAAAAGAACTTCTTCCAATAAGACTATCCATAACATTGATTGATTTATCACCAAATCACAAAGTAAATCTATACCCCTCCCATATTTATTGTCACCAAACTCTATCTAAAGAAGATTTACGACAACGTCTACCTTGGCCATTCATCATGGTCATACATACTTCTCAAATTCTCCCTCAATGGAATGATGAAATTAAATTTTTTTGGTGGCATGCTAATTGTGACCATTCCTATAATAACTATTGTGCCTTTTGATCCTTTTCCTATACATTACTCCTTAGCAATAAATTTGAAAATAAGGCCATCACTTGAGAAAGATTAGATGAAGCCATTGAGGCACACACCAAATCCCAACAACGTGATTGACATGAAGTGGTTCATCAAGCTAATGAATGTCTTAAAATCTACACTGACCCACTTCTCTATCACCCCAAGTCTAAAAAATCCAACCTTGATCATTTTTGGCTAACAAGATGGTTGTTAATGTTGTTGACACCTCATATCCCACTACTAGTGCATCCAAAAAGTGCAATTCATATGGATGGTACCAAATGTATTATCTCTTGTATCAAATCCTCTTATCCTTCCTCCATCTAGGATAAATCCTAATATGGTCATTTATCCATGCTCTTAATGGAAAAATCCTCATGGATAGACTTATGTTCTCAATTCCACAGATTCGGATAAATTTCATCATCCCTTGCATAAATACTTCCATACATCTATTCATGTCTATATCATCATCAAATTTGCTAGATGCCATCGGACATTATCATTATGTATAACATATTTTGTATGTTTCGACTCTTATATTTCTTATGCCATTGACCCTAGTAAGACATTTCTATCATGACTGATCCCATCAAAATACCAAAAAAATCATAATCTAAAACTCTCTACTTGTCCCCATTCTTCATAACCTTTTTGACTACCTTCCCCGGAGTTCAAACTGCTACATAGTCCAACCTTGAAGATTGCGGCCCTCTCATAGAAATCTCTCACCTTCCAAGTCAAATCTTGTTGTTAGAGCCCATTTGTCCTGTTGGTACCCAAATTTACACCTCCTTTGGGTCCGGGTAACATTAGTGAGTGAAGTAATATACTTTGAGGACGACAAACTTTGTTTGTCATTTGGTATCCGAGGAAGATGTCTGATAAAGTCATTTAAACCTAGCTTTAGAGGGACTGGGTGACACATACAAAGGGGATGGCCTTCCCTACTACTTTAGGCCCTGACTTTGACCTGGGTGAGAGAACCCTTTGTGTAACTTGAAAATGTAAAGGGATGATTGAAATCTTCAGTCTCTTAATTTCCCTTTTTGAAAACAAGTAAATCAGTCCTAGATGATCATGGCCAATGAATGCACTATTTAACTTTCACAAGTTGTCACACTAAATGGTGCATATGTCACTCCATTTGGACTCAGGTTACTCTAGACAACATGAAATTCCATCTACTCTTACATATTTATGGAAAGGGAAGTAAAAATTATAAATTCCCTTGAAAAATGCTTATAGGCAAAGAAAACATAGGTGAATTGTAGGATTTGAGTAGTAGTAGGTTTATATTTTGTATGAATGGGAGATTAAAATAAGATGGAATTTACTATGATAGGTTTCTTAGAACTCCAACAATGCCAAGAATCATTCTAGGTAAAAGGAAACTCAATTGGTCATAAACAATCCCTTGGAGAGAAGGTACACACTCATGGAAGCCCAAGAATGCATGATTTCATACAATATTCAAGAAATTACACATGAAAGCTCATGTAAATATCTTGACAAAATATTCACAACTCACTACCTATTATGCCTAAGATACACTCAAAGGATTACAAAAATATTAGCAAATGTAAGGAAACATCATGAATTTAAAAAGCGTGTTTGATCTTTGTGAAAAGAATGCTTTGATTACAGTACAAATTCAATTACCAAAATACCACCATCAAGACCAGATCTAGTGTAACTCAGAGGAGCCATAAACATAAGATTGCAACAAGAAAAATAGCTGACTGATTTAAAGTATATTGTATTAAGAACAAAATGTAACAAATCTTAATGAGCATGCACACAATTTATTTTCAGATATTCAATTTCCTTAACAAGGGAACATAAAACCTATGATCTCAATGTTTATCAATGGTTGTACACTTGCAACCATCTTGACATAGGAAAATTTGAAGAAGTAAAATAACTCACATAAATCTCATTAAAATTCAGATTTCAAGAAAGCACATCAAAATCTCTATCTCTTCTAAAATTTAGAAAATTTTAACCCCCTTTTATATGAGAACATGCCTCTCGTATCTATACAATCTTTGATTCTTTCCTTGTTTGATTTCCCCCAAAACTTGAATATTTTCAAGGAATATTCCTAAGGAATAGTATCTGATTATATTTCTTTGAAAATATCTCATTCCCTAGAGTGCCATGTGGAGAAGCCTTTATAAATGTTGCAAGGTGTATATTTCATTCTTTTATGATGACTGGGTACTATGTCATTCATTTGACATCATCAATTTGATCATTCCCATTTCGGTAGGTTGAGAAACCTTTTTTAATGATTTTTTGAGTTCCCCTAAATGGTTTGATTTGATGTTAATCATTCCCTCCTTTTGGGAATCCACCTCAAAACACACACAAATATTTTCATATCTTTCTAAGATGAGTATTTCCTCATGTGTTGTGTTACATCAGGAAAACTACCTCCTTTTTTGAGTGATATCATTCTACTTCACTTTTATCTCCCTCGTGTGGATATCATAAATAATCTCAACAATTAATTCACCATGATTTTTCTCAATTTAACTCACCTCATCTTCACTATAAATTCCCACCATTTCTTCTACAAATTCACATCTTTTCTTTTAGGTTCAAGTGTGAGAAGCTCAATGAAATTATTTGTTTTGTAAGATGGAGGAGTAGCATTAACATCTAGTTTGAAGGAAATTTCATCTGAGGATCTAAATTCAATATTTGACTTGTCGGGCCTAGATGAAGCATTCATGAGGATGCTATTTGAGATTGTAGATCAAGAAGACTACAATGGGCCGTTGATAGCTCAAGCTGTTCGAGTAGCTCTAATTCGAAGACTAATTAGGATTAGTCCTATTTTCTCTACTTTCTAGATGATGTACTTTCATCTATTCAGGTGGGAAAATCAAAAGACTCTTGAAGGATTGAAGCAATTTTTGCTTAAGTGCAGGCATATTGTGAAGGGTGTAGTTGATAACACATGTCCCTTCATTTGTAATGAGGAATTTACTGTAAAAAATTCCTATAGAATATTATGTGCTTGATGAAGGGAATTCTATAGATACTATGCCCGATCTTTCTCACAAAGTGACTAAATTGGAGCAATGTAGTTTTACTTTGGATAAGAGGCCAACAAAATGTTTACCTTCACAACCTTATGGAGTGTCACCATTCTTCATGAAGAAATGTAGGGGTGGATCCAAATCCAAACCTCTTGCTCAATCAGTTCTAGAAACTACCGTAATTGCACTCCTAGCTTTTGCAAACACCTCCATTCCATCTTCTACCTTCAAAGCATCAGGGAAAAATATCTTTCCAAGGGTGTTTAGAACTTAAAGAATGAGTTTCTTCCTACAAGAAGAAATTAGAGCTGATTGACATTTTGGATGGTCCTAGGGTGAGTGTTGATGAGCTTATGGCTCTGGACATGTCTCATGGTTTAGTAGGGATATTTTATTTGTACAAATGGCTGCTAGGACTGAAGAATTTGTAGTTAGGAAAAATAGGCTTTTGAAGAAGATTCCTCTTTTCAGAGAGGATCTCTTAATGATAGAATAACTAAGTATCTTTCCCTTTTTCCCTTTTTGATATGATATCAATAATGTATGTAAATATTTTCTTGGGTTGGGGACCCTATAGAAACCCAATTTTCTTTTTCACAAATTTAGAAAACTCAAAGTGTTATAATGAATTTCATGTTCATAATAGATTCAAGTTTCTATTAAAGCAAAATGAAATTATAATGCATCTTACTATATCACATACATAATTGAAGTCCCCAATTTAAAACATTATGCAATTGTTATGAATGAAATTAACAACTAGAAAAGGAAATTTTTAAAAGAAAACAAGCCTAAGCTTGCTCATGGTTCAACATGATCATCATCACTTTATTCATTGTCTTCCTCCTTGTCAGGTAGTCCTCCCAAATAAGCATCAAATCACTGGAACAATTACACTAGATTGTCTTGATCAATGTTTTCCTACTCACCACCTCACCACATTTGTTCATTACTGCTCTTATACTCTTTCAATTTTTGAGTCAACTCAATAATTAAATTTTCCACAGTGATGAATCTTTGGATGATCTCATAGGAACAATGTTCTTCATCAATGTATTGATCAAAGGATTGGGTCAGGACATAAATTTCTAGATCCCCATAGATAAGATTTTATTTGTCAAACATTATCTTTATGAATTTATTGTCTATATTATCAACATACTTTACCATTTCTTCCTTTTCTCATCGATTGATCTTTGACTTGGTTCTGATTTCCACCTTGAGTTGGCCAAATCTTATAGCATGTCTTGAGTCCTTTCTCATCGGTGGTACTAGTTATTCCCTCTCTACCAAGTCTTCATCAAGTTGAGTTATAACATCAAGTTTGGAAAGGATCCCTTCCTAGTAATACAATTCATTTTCATATTGTCCAGCCAATTCATCTACATCATTGATCATTTCATTCAGTTTTGTATACCTCTCTACCACTTTTTCAATGATTTCCCTGCCCTTTTGAGACAAATCTTCCACCCACTTATCCACTACCTTGGATTTCTCACTAGATATTTCTATTTTATTCAAGATCTCTAGAGTGATGGTAGTGATGACTTATTGACTTTTTCTGCTTTGGTTCCACCAATTTTTGTAAACATGAGGTCAATGTCTTTACTTGTTCTTTTAGTTGCTTTTTAGACACTTTATCCTCATCAACCTTTTGCAACAAGCCTTCAACTGCCACTGTGATATCATGCTTTAATGTTTCTCTGGTAGGCTTCCCCAACTGAATATGCTTGACATCATAATCACTCATTGTGATTTCATCTTTCAATTTACCTTGGTGGGGGTTACAATCTCTAGAGTTCTAAACCCTTGTTGGTCTATATGGGTCTTAGTGAGGATATTTTCCCTTTTGAGGCTCTTTTGGGCTTTGGGAAAGCTATGCTTGTGATGTCTATAACTTCTTCCTAAACAATTTCCTTTTCCTTCCCTGAAAGGAATCCTCCTAGCCAACCAGTCATAGGGATGTTGCCCATATGTACTCCTTGTGATGTGAGATGTGGAGTTTCTGAGTATAATACCAATTTTTTGATGTATCTTGCACATCTTGAAGTATTGACATCTCTTTATGTGTTTCCTCTACTTTCATTACTTGATTTTCACTATGAAGTGCCACTATCTTTGGCTAATCCTTTTTTTGATCCTAAGTATGAGGCTAACTAATATCTTCCAAATTTTTTTCACCCACTGCTTTCTCATCTTGATCCTTGCTCTCTATAGAAGTATCAAGCACACTTGTAGTTTCCTTTACACTTTCCACCGAGTATCTATTGTACCCACATCTTCCTTTAATTTCTCTGCTGAAGTGGCCACTGTATCTGTAACTACCTTTGGGACTTCTTCACCTAGACTTGGAACCTTAAGGCATTCCTTGTTCTTTGAGACATCTCCTTCCATAAAAGTTTGTTTTTTTGTGGATAAATGTTCATGGGGTTGTTTATTAACAACCCTTTGTCCATCCAGGTCCTCTCCTTCCCCGCTCTTGGTGGGATCCAATGATTTGTTCTTGATCTTTATCTTTATCATCAATGTGTGTTCCTCCTTTAACATTGGTTTCAGTTGGTCCACTGGCCTCTTTTGTAGTTTAAATCACAGTCTCCTTTGTGGCACTGTGCTTTGAGAAAATTCACCCTCTTTTTCCATTTCGAGTCCTTTGGTGGATGGTTCTCAACGAAGCAACATATCATACAAGCGATACACCCTCAAGTGTTTGAGTCATCATTTATCCTCCCATTAAAGATGTTACACTCTTAACTTGAACATTTTGGGGTTTGCTATCACCAATTTTGACTTTGTAAAATTAATAAAAAAATAAAAATGGAAATTTTGAAATTTTTCAAAAGTTTTACTTTGCATGGTTTATCACTCTCATCATGACTGTCTCATTTTTGTTATCGTTCCGGTCTTCATTTCGTCCGTTTTAGGCGAGAAATCCTCTGCTAGTTCTCAAATCACGTTAAGTATTAATTAATTAATTACTCTTTGTTTAAAAAATTTATTTTTAATAACTTTGGAGTATTTAATTAAATAAATATTAATTAAAATTCATTCAATAAGTTTTTGCTAGGGAAAAATAAGCTTTCGCTTCCCATTGCCGGGGATGCCAAATTGGCTTCCCGGGCCCAGATTTCCCCTTTCCTGGCAAAATTGTTTTAAATCCCCGCTTGTGGGATTTCTTCTCCCGATTGCCAAATTAATAAATTGGCAAATGGGAAAAAAATATCCCGATTTCCCACATGGGGAAATTAAATGGGGATTGTCAGCCCACTTTTCCATTTCCATTGGCAATTGGCCGTTGCTTTCCCCATTTCCCCCTGGCAATTAATTCCACTACCCGGGAAGAGGGGAAGTTGGGTTAACCCTCATAAATTACTCCATCGAAATCATTGGAAAGAGTCATACAAACCTTTCTAAATTACTTCTTATTTCTTCTAAGAAACATAATAATATTTTTATCACATCCCTCAAACAATACTAGTCTGAACGCCATTGTGAAGGAGAAATACGTGAAAGAGGGCGAGTCTAAGAAAAGGCCATTGTAAAGGATAAAACCAGGTCCAAAAACACCACACAGGGAATAGGAGGACGATTCAAACCAAATCATTTTTCCATGTATTGGAGAAGGAGGAAAATCATAGAAATCCAACAAATGCAGAAGTCTTTGAAGAAGTTTCAACGCCTTTTTAAAGGAGAAATAGTAGACCAAAAGTAAAAGCCACACATTACCAAAAGGTAGGAGGACAATAAAAAAAACAGTGGTAAAGAACAACACAACCCACGCATGAGGAAAGGGAACCATTGAAAGTCCAAACAAAAGCGAGCAGTCCAAAGAATTAATCTCTGCACAACCCAAAGGAGATAAAAGAATATTGTAGAAGTATTTAAGTTTCCACATAGGTTAAAAGAAACAATTTGCATCAAGATTTCACGCACTCATCAAGCAAACATACATGCACCAATGAAATAGCTATACACCTAGCCAAGGAGACAGCAAGAACAAGTTTCCACCCAGGTCATTCAAAGAAATCTCCACACATAGTCAAGGGGGCAGCAACGTGAAAGCACAAGTCCACGTGGGAAACCAAAAAGGAAAAAAAGACAAACCAAAAATAACAGGCCACATGGGAAACCAACAAGGAAGAAAATTTTCATGCATTCATAGGCATCTCAAAAGCTCTATGCCTTTTTTTTTTAAAGATAGAAGAGTTCAAAACGCATTTTATGGTAAATGTCCAACGCAGGCCAAGAAAAGAATTTCCATTCACGCATGCAATAATGAAAGAAAAGTCTGAACGCAACAAGGAAGAAGAAAGGTCCACATATTGTGAAACTAGGAAGGATAAAAAGATTCCAATTCATTCATAAAAATCTTCATGAATAGATGTGTTAGAGAATGCCCACACATTCACCAAATAGGGCCAATTTTCAATGCCTATGCGGGGAAGAAGACAAGGTAAAAGTTAGAAGTAAAGTTAAAATTCTGTTTTCACACATTGGGAAATTTCATTCAGTCCAAAAAGAGAAAAAGACATATCCACCATGCATTCTTCAGGTGTATCAATGAATTTACAAGAAGATTCAACAAGTATATTCACGCATCGATCAGAAGATCGCATCGAAGAAGTAAATCTCAAATTGCACGGTCATTAAAATCTGACAATTTTCATGCATACCAAGGAGAATTTTCTCTGTCAAATTAAATAAAAATTAGGAGATTTTAATTAAAAAAATATACATCGTTGTATCGCCAGATTTGGAACTCGAGCTTAGTCTCGATATATTTGTATTAACATTTAAAAATTAATTTTTTTTTTGTAATCGAATTTTAGTTATTATTATTATTTTTAAAATAATAATAATAATAATAATAATATTAAAGTGAGTCATATTTTTCTTGTATTGACGGGGTTTTGGAGACTCGAGCACGACCCTCTTGCATTGTTTTACGTTTCTAAGTCATTCTTATGTGAAATTCATAATGGCTGAGAAATCTAACAAATTAAATAGGAAGATCAAGGAAGCCAGTGGAGAAATCGAATAAGTCCACACTCAAGTATGAATTCCAAGGAATCATCCCTCCCAGTTCCATTAAGTTAGCATATGAAAATATCACTGATATAAATCTGGGTCACATCAATGTGCAACAATTCTGTGAATGGGTGAAAATTGAAGGCAAAACCATATTCTCGGATAGGCTTTACCATAGTGGTCTACCTCAAGTAGCAACATTTCTTATCTTGGTGTAGTGTCTAGAACTGGTTATCGCTTGTGTAGAGCATTATGATCCTAAGAGATGAGGAATTTTTAAAGATAATCATGAGCCTTTCCTCTTAATCACACCAGAGCACATTGAGGAATTGCTTGGCATACCTGAATTTCCTGAGAATGCGAGATATCACTCACCAGTCAGCACAAGAATTTTGGGATGAAGAACCCCTGAGATGGAGCAAGATGGTTAATAACAACTGGTTAGTGACCAAGAGGCCTTGAATTGATAGGCTTCCCAAAGAACTATACCACGTTGAGTTCGTGGAAGAAATTGGGGACATGATTACTCTCCTAAGTCGAGTTTTCGGTTTACCCTCTGCTAGGATTTTCCACCCATGGATGTATCAATTTATTTGTATCATCCTTGCCAAGAAAGAGTTTTTGGATTGGGCCACCATCATTAGTAATACCCTTCACAAACAATTGATAGAAGTTAAGATGACTGGATGCTTCTACATGACATCATATTTGACTTATGTAGTAGCAAGAAGAAAGCTATTTTATGGACTCAAAACAAGAGGAGTCATGGGGCCATCAAATAGTGTCTTCCATTACTATCTGCAACTAAGTTTCAAAAATATCTCTCACCATTTTAGAAGAGTCAATGATGCATTCACCTTCTGCGTGATTCAGAACCTGAATTGGAATACAAAGGAAAGATTTTCTAAAGAAGCCATGAGTGTCATTTCCCAATGGGGAACCTAGTTTATTCAATTTTCATCATTTTCCTACATTCGTGTGAGTGGCTTTACTGGTACTCCATGGAAGCTTCCTAAGTACGTCAGTGACATATGGGCATTAATGGAGCTTGCATGACAACTATTCCAAGTTCATTGTCTTCTCAGTGACAAGCACCATTTAGGAATTCATTTCCCAATCCAAATCGGGGAATACCAATGTCCAAATCTTTTCAGTGCACAACTCATGGAAAAAGAGTTCGCCCTCATCACAATTCATCCATATGTGAAGAGAGCCCAGTTTGATATCAATGGATACATCTAGAATATTCTAGGAGAACAAGTATAAACATAACCCTACCATGGAAGATTTAAGGCTGCTGTTCGAGACGAACATGGAGTAAGAAGATGAGAGTTTTCCCACCTAACACTTACTCGGATAAAGGATTTTTGCATGAAGAACCCTCACATTCATTCATAAATGATGATGAAGATGTTATTGATCCCTCATATGATGTAGTTTATTTTACCCCATTGCCTTGAATTGATTGGACCAAAAGAGATGAATTTTCTCTTGATAGCAAGAATCAACCGATTCTTGAAAGAAGCATATCTTGGTACAACAGAGAACTTGCCAAGTTACAATCAATTCAAGATCATACTTCAGATCACAAAAATTTCCAACTCGAGGAGGTATTCATTCAACCAAAGCCCCTTCTCAATCAACCTCCATACCATCTAATCATACACAACAAGCAAGAAAGGAGTGGTTGCCAAAATCCACTTCGCGAATAATGTGTCACGAGGAGAAAAATATAAAGGCCCTAGAGCCGGTGAAGGAAGAGAACGTGAATCAAGATTTTCTACCCACATTGTTAATAGTGCTCAAAAGCTTGTGACAAATGATCCTCAGCCATGCTTTGCACAAAAATCCACTTAGGTGCAAGTTATCCAAATATCAAACACTTCGGAGCATGCGATTAATGAAGACATTTCCAAAATCTCCGTAAATGATCGGGAGGTGGATATTGAGGTTATTTCTCCTCAAATCTAGGTCATGGATAGGATTCTTGTAGGATCTCATGATGTTGAGAACAATGAGAATATTTCTTCAAGCTCTAGGATTTTGTATGTGGAAGTAGTGAATGATACTCCTTCTGTGTTGATTCCAAAGTTAAGAAAAGGAAGAGGGTTGTTAAGGAGATCGAAATTGATTTTGATGCCTTTTTCAAACTTTTGAATGATGCCATTCCCAAGAAGCCTAAGGTGCTTTCTCGAATAATGGTGGATAATGATGGAAATAGATTTGTAGATCTTTCCATCCCACAAGTTGATAAGGAGCGTGATGCCATGACACCTACTGATTATGAAGTTTCTAGACTTGGACTTGGGAGGTCCACATTAGAAAGTGACATGGAAATGGCTCAAGATTCAATTGATATCATGCTAAAGAGACTTGAGAAATATAAGTCTCAGAACTCTTAGCTCAAGGCCAAAAAGAATCAATTAGTGGAATATGTTCAACATCTGATAAATCCCATATCATCCACTTTCCCAAGACTGCGATGCAAAGTGGCTACCCCTGATGAAGAAAATCTCAATTTATCAAAAGAAATAAACACATTGGGCCATGTCACTAAAACTTGGATTTCATAGATTCTCGTTTGAGGCTAAGGAACGATCAAAACAATGATTAAGCTCCATGAAGATGTCAGTGTGTATCTTGATCCAATTCTTTCTTTCAAGGAAAATTTTCTTTCCAATATATCAATTTTTGATGAGATATTGCCCATTTGTAGGAGATGACGAGTATGGAATCCTCAGTTTTAGCCATTGAAGGAATTCTTGAATTTGAACATTGAGGGACACGTTTTCTTTGGTGTTTACATCTCAAATCAAGGAAGACGCTTCTCGAGGATTCTATGATCCATTATGAGAGCATATGTAATGAAGCCTTCACTTCACTCGCCTTGATTCAAGAATTCATAGCTGAGATCCCTTACAACCTCATAAATGAGCATAATCAAAGGTGTTCATCGGAATAGGTGGAAGAGAAATTTTCACAATTGTTTAAGGAAATGTACACTTCCGCTAATAATTTCTCATCAGTTTCAATGGAGCGGTGCATCAAATTAAAGAACTTATTTGAGAATGCTCAATCAAAGATTATTAATTTAAATGATATGCCAAGTAGGATTGTTGAATTGTAGGTAGTTTGTGAGGCTATTCTTTGACCAAATGAACCTCCAGAAGAAGAAAAGATGTTTGAAACTTTGGGAAGGTTTAGATCCTTTCAACTAGAAAAAGTGGCAAATCCTAATTTCACCGGTGGTTCAGGGAGATAGTTTTCTTGGTATCTAACGAAGTGGGAGAGTCCATTTCTCATACGCTTGAGATAGGTGGACCCCATTTCAATGGATAAGGCACTGGTTATTATTGTATATTTTAAAAAGTGGATTTTTAAGAAAAGGATGTTGTTATTTGTTTTCGGGAAGTTGTGGATAACTTAAGTGATTTCTATTTTTAGTTGTTTTTAATAAAGTTGGTTAGAAAAAGTCAAAGGTCACTTAAGTGCCTTATTTAATGATCATGTAAAACCCTAACTACTTTGTAACCAACTTTTGGGTTATAAAAGGAAGTGAGGGGCTCATTTGTAAAGGTGACTTTGAGAGAGGAGAAGAAAATACTTTTGTGTGCAAGCTTTGTTTCAGGAAGAAACTTTGTGTTCTTTTGTGAAAACATTTTGGAGTTAATGAAATACAAAATTTGTGTCTCATTCATTGTCTCTTGTAACATTCGATGTTCTTATGTTCATTAGATGTTAGATGTTTGAATCTTGCATGCAAATATTGTATTTGATCTTATTGTCAATGTTATTAAGTTGTTTTGTTCATAGTGATCAAGCTCTATTATTTACTTGCTCATGTGTGTTCCCTTTTACATATTCTTGTTTAACTAACTCAAACTCCGTTTTATTTGTGTTAGTTATTCATCTTTGCTCTTTGTGCAATATTAGGCTCTATTTTTACCCAACTCTTACATGTTCTTTCAACTCATTCCATTCCACTCTTTCCTTCATTCCATTCCATCTACCTAATTCATTTTTCTTTCCATTGATGTTCCAAAACACCCCCACATACAATTTTGAATGTACGAGATGTAAATACAATTTTGGTTTTCAATAAAGGCAAACCTCACCTTCATTGAGGAGGGAATTCGTTCCCACACTATTGCATGTCATTTGCATGCATGCAAATCCATATGCTAATAGTTTTGGTGACCCGTTAGGGGTTCGGGTATCGTTAACCGATTGCTTGGTTAAATCTTTATGGCTATCCCTTCTACTCAAGCTCCAGCTTCAATGAACCTTGTGCCCGATGAATATTTTCAAGGAGACATTACTGCTAACATTCAAACAGTAGCTTTGGAAAACGATGAAAGTTTGTAGCAATTTTTGGTTGTTGATAGAGCCATTGACAGAGAAATATACAATGAAGACCTTAGAAGAAGAGCACCCGCACTTGTGGCCAGGAGACCTCCCGAACACATGTTGATCGGTGTTCACCGACTCGATTCTCTTCCACCAAGGTAATAATTTTCATGACTATTATAGGTAACCCACCTATCTTGAAACCAAATATTCTTTTTGCAGATACTCAAGAAGACATATCATCAGATTTAAGGCAAGTTATTTGGGAAAAGCACATAAATAACTATCATTTTCATCTCACCGCATCGATTTAGATAACAGAGAAGAGGAAGCCACGAGATTTGCTAGAGTTATTTAGGCACAAATAGCTCAAGAAAGAGAGTGAAGAGAAAAGGCTAGAGCTGATTAGAACATGCTAGCGATACCTTCACAATAGAGATTTAAAACTGAAAGGAAAGAGGTTTACACGATGAGAAAAAAAAGCTAAAGGTCGATCTGATACCATTTTTGACTTTTAAGGAAAGTTTGGTTTCAAGTTATCTCCTCCAAAGAAGAACAAACCACGTAGATCTACAAGCCTTGCATCAAGTCCTAACAGAGAAAGAAAGGGAGGAATCATTACCAGTCAAGTACTTGTCCTTGCTCACATTGTTTTACCTTCACATACCACCTTTCCCAAAATGGCAGTCAATGTACTATGGGGAAATGCCATAGGCCCATTGGCCTTACTAGCTTGACATGAAATCCCACGAGGATCAAGGAAGATTCATCCCAAGTTCGATGGAGATGGGAAGACATCACCAGATGACCACATTTCTACTTTCTTTGTTGCATGTGCAATTTTTTTAGTGGAATATGAAGATGTTGCTATTCACCTCTTCATTGAAACATTGCATGATGTTATTGGCTATGATTGGTTTCATCATCTTCCCAATGGATGCATTACGAATTGGAATGATATGAAAACTAAGTTTGAAGATTGATTCAAAATGGTAGAAGATGAACATGCTCTTCTTGCCCAAATATCTTAGGTGAAGAAAAAACCAACAGAACCCATGAGGAATTTCATGGCTAAATTCAACAAAATGGTGAATAAAGTTCCTACCAGGATTCACTGAATCTTGATAGAAAAAAATGTTTCTTTATTAACACACAACAACCAGAAGTATGCTATCAGCTGAGAAGGGATAGAGTGGCTACTTTGGAACTTGCTCAATCCTTGGCCATAGAAATTGAGGATGACTTAATCATGGTAGGAAAATTCAAGAAAACTTCCCTCAAGGAAAGAGTCAAGAAACTCCCAATGCTTCAGAAGCTATACTTACTAAGTTAGCTAATGATGTGCTAGCTTTGAAAAAGCAAGTTACTCAAAGTAGTAAACCCTCTCCTTACAAAGTTATTCCAAGGAAAGGCTATGTTCCCAAAAGCCAGGATTGCAGGTCCTCCAATGAGGCTTGTTATTGAAGCAGCTCCTGTAACTAACTCAAAATGTGACGTCATTGAAGAAAGTGATGATGAAGTTGAAGCCATCGAGGTTGATGAGGAAGAGCCGTATTCTAGAGCATCTGAACCTAAAGTTGAAGATCATGAGGGAGAAAGTAATAATAATTTCTTCAAGTACCATTCAGCAGAAGAAGATGAATATGAAGAAATTATAGAAGATATGAATAGTCAGTCTTTCGCTGTCTTCACACGCTCTCAGAAAAAGGTGTAAAATACATCTAAGGTGGGAGATAGAGAGGTTTCCAAGGAAGTTCCTAAAGAATAAAAAATTAAAGAAGCTTCCAAAGAATCACAGATAGCTGAGACTCCTAAGGTCAAAACTATCTTAAAGAAAGGAGAACCTTTGCTGAGTCAATCCATAGATAAATTAGCTATGAAGAAAGTTTCTTCTTCTACATCAATATCAACCAATCCCGAAGCAAAGGTCAAAAGTGTGCCATCATCAAATTCAAGAGAACTAGTATCCGATACATCAAGTATGGTTACTTTATCCAAATTTGATATCATTGATCATATCAATAAAACAAAAATTTCCATGTCACAAGGCAAAGTACTTGAAGTCCAATAAGGATCGACTCAAGAAATTGGTCCATTTTATTAATGGTGACTCTACTGTTCATTCCTCCAAAGGAATTCTAAAAACTCCCAAATATGGGAAGACTCAAAATATTGTGGCAGCCACTACACCTTCAAATGAAAAGATTGAACCTTTCTTTGTGTCCTTTTTGATCAATGAATGCAAATTAAGCAATTACATTATAGACTTTGGAGCCTCAGATAATGTGATGTAGACAAAAGTAGCACATTCTCTTGGGTTAACTTACATGATAACATTCAGATCGTGTTACTCCATGGAAACCAAGCAAGTTCCTTTGATCGGGAAGATTAAAGACACCCAAATGGTTTTAGCCCAATTCCCTCAAAAGTGAGTTAAGGTAACTATTTTAGTTGCTGACATTCCCGCTTCGTATGGTATATTGTTGAGTAGGAAATTTTGCAGAGATCTAGGTGGAGAAATTAAAATGGATTGTTCTCATGCTATGATCCCTATCAATGGGGAAACGAAGAAGCTAATTCCGGAAGCTTAGGTAAAGTTCACGGTAACTAAAACCGAATATTCTCATGCATAGATCCTTTTCCAAGGCTCAAGTATGGGTAATTATATGATGTGACTTGCAAAAATTCATACGCCCGAGATCACTTACTAAGATTCCAATGATATTTGGACTCTTGAGTTCGATGGAAGTTATTGCTCGATGGGCTCACGGCGTAGGAGTGGTACTCATATCACCAAATGGTAAACTATTTCCTTTTTCCTACAAATTTGAATTTTCAAATACTAACAACACTACAGAATATGAGGCATTAATCCTTGGCCTCCAAGTTACAGAGGAGAAAGGGATAAAAAATTTGGAAGTCTTTGGAGATGCAGAATTGATCGTGAAACAAGTAAGAAATTAGTTCCAAGTAAAGAATGATCATTTAAGACACTACATAAATAAAGTGTGGGATGCGATAGAAGTCTTCAATGCTTTTTCCATAAAATTTGTCCCTTGTGAAAAGAATGAAAAAGTAGATTCTCTAGCAGTTTCAACTTCATTAATGATTCCACATTTAGAGTTTGATCAAGACAAATACACCATTGAAATGGTTTTTAGACCAAGTGTTCCTGACAATGCAGAAAACTGGCAAGTATTCAATGATCAAAAATTATTGCTTTCTTGGAAAAGAGGGATAATTTTGAACAATTGTACTTTGAGGAAGCGATTTTGTGTTTCGTGAATCAACTACGTCACCCATTCAAGAAGGAGTTGAGAAAAAGATCCCGTGATGGTATCATTCAACTCAAAGGAACTAAAATTCCCAAAGGATTGGTTTCACTTGAAGAACTTTTCAATAAACATGACATGTTTATCAAAGAGAAAAAGCGAGCGGGACACATGAAATTATGCTAAATATGAGCAAGTTAACATTGGTACCAAGGATAAACCTCACTTGGTAAACCTCGGTAAGTGTTGCTCACCTGAGGAGTGCAAGAAATTCATAAGCCTCCTTACCAAATATTCCAATGTCTTGGATTACTCATATGAAGACTTGAAGTATTTCCAACCCAGGGAAATGGAGCACACCATACCCTTGAAGCTTGTGCGAGTTCATTTCGGGAAAAAGAAAAGACAATATAATCCCAAGATTGCAGGGACAATATTTCATGAGGTTTAAAAGATGTTAGATGCGAGGATAGTGTTTCTTATTCAACATTCAACCTGGATAGCTAATATTGTACCGGTTTGCAAGAAAAATGGAGAAATTAGGATTTGCGTGGATTTCCACAATCTTAATCAAGCTTCCTTGAAGGATAACTACCCACTTTGTTAGTCATGGACCATATTATGTAGGTAGTAACTGGATTAGAAATGCTATCCATGCTAGATGGTTTCTCTGGTTATAATTAGATTGAAGTGGCTAGAGAAGATCAACATAAAACTACGTTCACCACCCCCTAGGGTATGTTTGCATATAAAAGAATGCCTTTTGGTTTGATCAATTCCGACACTACTTTTCAAAGGGATATGGATATGGCATTCATAGATTATAAAGAAAAGATCATCGTGATATACCTAGATGACTTGACAATGTTCTCAAAGAAGCGAGAAGATCACCTAAGAGATTTAGAGAAAATATTGCAAAGGTGTAGACTTCATAAGATCTCTCTGAATCCAAAAAGTCTGTTTGGAGTTACGGAAGGGAAGCTCCTAGGTCATATTGTTTCTAAGGAACTAAGATTGATCTTGAGCGTGTTCAAGCTATCAAGAATCTTTCCTTGCCTACTGAGTAAGCACTGAGTCCACTCATTCTTTGGGAAGTTAAATTTTTGAGAAGGTTCGTGCCATATTTTTTCTGAGTGACTAAAGAAATCACGATATGATGAAAGGAAATGAATACTTTAGATGGTCAAAATAAGGTAGAGAGGCATTTGAAAAGATCAAGGGCACTATTGCAAAAGCCCCTACATTGGTGTGTCCTAATTTTAAAAAGGATTTCATAATCTATTGCTATGCTTCACTACACACAATCTCTGCCATCCTGACTCAACACAATCAAGAGGGAATCGATTATCCTATTGCATTCATGAGTTAAGGTTCAAGAAATATGAACTCAATTATACTCCCCTTGAGAGGCATACGTACATGGTGGTGAGAGACCTGAAATACTTCAGGTATTATGTGTTGAATTCTCACACCAAATTCTTAGTTCCAGACACCGTAGTTAAATCAATGCTAACAAAACAGGAACCAGGATCTAAAAGAGGTAATTGGGTCTCCAATATCTAGAAATATGATTTGGATATCAATCCCACTAAGTTGGTTTGAGGAAGAGGACTCTACCAACTCATCACAGAGAATGAACCACGAGATGAATCGAAGAAGAACTAGTTGTGGAAAATTTACCACTTTGGTACTTTTTGTCAGTACCATAGATGAATGGTATTCTGATATGGCCTAATTTCTCACATATGGTGAGTGTTCAGAGAATCGACGGCTAAGGAAAAATGAGCTATCAAACTAAGATCAGCCGGTACATCATTTGGGACAACACTTATTCAAGAAAGGAGCTAACGACATGTTCCTCAGATGTGTTGATAAAGAACAACAACCTAGGTTGTTGGAAGCTTTTCACAATCATGCTTGCGGTGGTCATTTCTCTGGCCCAGTGAAAACCCAAAATTTTTGTGAGCACATTATTACTAGCCCACTATGTTTTCGATGCTTAGAAATGGGTAACAATATGTGAAGCTTGTCGGCAATTTTTGGAAGACCAAAATTGTCACTTTGCCTTTGAAACCAATTGTCATTGAGGAACCCTTTCAACAATGGGGTTTAGATTTCATTGGAGTTCTAAATCCTAATTCTAGTGTGGGTCATACTCACGTACTCACTACAACCCGACTACTTTACAAAGTGGGTAGAAGCTATCTGGTAAAACAAACATCTACTGCAGTGATATGTGATTTCATCAAAGAAAATATATTGGTTCGTTATGAAATCCCACACAAGATCGTGACAGACAATGCACCAAATTTTTCTTCTGTAGAGATGATAGGTTTTTGTTATGGGTATGGGATATCTTTGTCTCATTCGTCAGATTACTACCCTCAGGGAAATGGTCAAGCATAATCCAGTAACAAAAACATCATTACTATCGTGCGCAAGTTAGTCAAAGAAAATCAAAGAACTTGGCACAAAAATTTATATGATGCATTGTGGGCTGACCGCATAACTCCCAAAAGAGCAATCGGGATGTCTCCATTTCAACTTTTGTATGGAACCGATGCTCAAATTCCCATCACACTGGAGTTACCAACATTAAAATTAGCCCAAGTAGTTGATGATGAATGCTTCACCAATGCATTAGATAAAAGGATCATGTTCCTAAGCAAGCTTGAGGAACAAAGAAGTCAAGTGGAAAATAAGATCGAGGAACATCAATCCAAGGTAAAGAGGTTGTTTGACAGGAAAACCAAAGAGAGGCAATTCCAAATCAATGACTTGGTTCTTCTCTGGGACAAGAGACATGAACCGAAAGGAAAGCATGGGAAGTTTGATTTGTTGTGGCTAGGCCCTTTCAAAATCAGACATTTATGTGGAGATAACACCTATTACTTGGCGTATCCTAATGGAACTCATTTTCCTTTGCCCTATAGTGGGAAATATCTCAAGCACTATCAAAATTGAAAATGGGTTGTTCCCCGTATGTACATAAGTAATTAGGATTTTGGTTTGTTTCTTTTCCCCGTCTTTTGGTCTCCTCTTTTGTATCACCCCATTTTTGTGCCCCATCATTTTGAGATCATCTTCATGAATATTTTGGTCTAGGTTCATTGTTGTGTCCATGAAGTCCTTGTCCCCAATTAGAGCCAGCTGTTATCAACCAATTTTGACTTCACAAAATTAATAAAAAAAAAAAAATGGAAATTTTGAAAATTTTCAAAAGTGTTACTTTACGTGGTTTATCACTCTCATCATGACTGTCTCATTTTTTTTCTAGGTCTCGTTTCATCCCTTTCGGTAGAACTGCTCTCACCAAGTCTCAAATCATGTTAAATATTAATTAAATAATAATTAATTAATTAATTACTCTTTGTTTGATAAAATTAATTTTTAATAACTTTGGAGTATTTAATTAAATAAATATTAATTAAAATTCATTTGACAAGTTTTTGCCGGGGAAAAATAAGCTTCCACTTCCCATTGCCGGGGATGCCAAATTGGCTTCCCGGGCCCAAATTTCCCCTTTCCTGGCAAAATTGTTTTAAATCCTGCATGTGGGATTTCTTCTCCCAATTTCCAAATTAATAAATTGGAAAATGGGAAAAAAATCTCCTGATTTCCCACATGGGAAAATTAAATGGGGATTGCCATAGCCCACTTTGCCATTTCCATTGGCAATTGGCCATTGCTTTCCCCATTTCCCCTAGCAATTAATTCCACTACCTAGGAAGAGGGGAAGTTGGGTTAACCCTCATAAATTCCTCCATCAAACTCATTGGAAAGAGTCGTATGAAGCTTTCTAAATTGCTTCTTATTTCTTCTAAGAAACATAATAATATTTTTATCACATCCCTCAAACAATACTAGTCTGTGAATGCCATTGTGAAGGAGAAATACGTGCAAGAGGACAGTCCAAGAAAAGGCCATTGCAAAGGATAAAACCAATCCCAAAACACCATGCATGAGTAGGAGGACAGTCCAAACCAAATCATTTTTCCATGTATTAGAGAGGAGGATAGTAATAGAAATCCAATGCATGCAAAAGTCTTTGAAGAAGTTTCAATGCCTTTTTGAAGGAGAAATAACAGATCATAAGTAAAAGCCATATATTACCAAAAGGCAGGAGGACAGTCCAAAATAGTCAGGGTAAAGAAAAACCTAACCCACACGCGAGGAAAGTGAACCACTGATAGTCCAAACAAAATCCAGAACAGTCCAAAGAATTAATCTCTGCGTAGCCCAAGGGAGATAAAAGAATATTGCAGAAGTATTTAAGTTTCCATGCAGGTTAAAGGAAATAATTTGCATCAAGATTTCACACACTCATCAGGAAAACATACATGCACCAATGAAATAGCTATATGCCCAACCAAGGAGACAACAAGAACAAGTTTCCATGAAGGTCATTCAAAGAAATCTCCATGCATAGTCAAGGGGGCGAAAGTGAAAGCACAAGTCCACGTGGGAGACCAAAAAAAAAAAAGACAAACAAAAAATAACGAGGCCACATGGGAAACCAATAAGGAAGAAAATTTTCATACATTCATAGGAAACTCAAAAGCTCTTCACCTTTTTTCAAAGAGAGAACATTTCAAAACATATTTTCAGAAAAATCTCCAACGCAAGCCAAGAAAAGAATTTCCATTCACGCATGTAATAATAAAAGAAAAGTCTGAACGTAATGTGAGGAAGAAGAAAGGTCCACGTATTGCCAAACTAGGAAGGATAAAAAGATTCCAATTCATTCATCAAAATCTCCATGAATAGTTGTCTTAGAGCATGCCCACACATTCACCAAATCAGGCCAATTTTCAATGCCTATGCAGGGGAAGAAGACAAGGTAAAAGTCAGAAGTAAAGTTGAAATTCTGTTTTCACGCATTGGGAAAATTCATACAGTCCAAAACAAGAAAAAGACATATCCACCACACATTCTCCAGGTGTATCAACACATTTACAAGAAGATTCAGCAAGTATAGTCATGCA
The DNA here is from genome assembly GCA_018340775.1 of Taxus wallichiana var. yunnanensis. Lineage (NCBI taxonomy): Eukaryota > Viridiplantae > Streptophyta > Pinopsida > Cupressales > Taxaceae > Taxus > Taxus wallichiana. The sequence continues at coordinate 409,827,615 of CM031235.1, forward strand.
TCAATCAGAAGATCGCATCGAAGAAGTAAATCTCAAATTACGTGGTCATTAAAATCTGGCAATTTTCACGCATACCAAGGAGAATTTTCTCCATCAAATTAAATAAAAATTGAGAGATTTTAATTAAAAAATATACATAATTGTATCACCAGATTTGGAACTCGAGCTTAGTCTCGATATATTTGTATTAACATTTATACATAAAAAATAAAAATTTGTAACCGGGCTGGTTATTATTATTATTATTTTTAAAATAATAATAATAATAATATTAAAGCGAGTCATATTTTTCTTACATTGACAGGGGTTTTGGAGACTGAGACCCGACCCTGCTTGCATTTTTTTGCGTGCATGAGTCATTCTTCTGTGAAATTCATAATGGCCGAGAAATATAACAAATCCACAGGAAGATCAAGGAAGCCAGTGGAGAAATCGAATAAGTCCACACTCAAGTATGAATTCCAAGGAATCATCCCTCCTAGTTCCATTAAGTCAAAGCGTATGACAATATCACGATTCTGAATCTGGGTCACATCAATGTGTAATAATTACGTGAACGGGTGAAAACTGAAGGCAAAACCATATTCTTAGATAGGCTTTACCATAGTGGTCTACCTCAAGCAGTAACATTTCCTATCTCGGTGCAGTGTCTAGAACTAGTTATTGCTTGTGCGAAGCATTATGATCTTGAGAGATGAGGAATTTTTAAAGATAATCGCAAGCCTTTCCTCTTAATCACACCAGAGCACATAGAGGAATTGCTTGGCATACCTGAATTTCTGAGAATGTGGATATCACTCACAAGTCAGCATAAGAATTTTGGGATGAAGAACCCCTTAGATGGAGAAAATTGGTTAATAACAACTAGTTAGTGACCAAGAGGCCTCGAATTGACTAGCTTCCCAAAGAACTGTGCACGCGTTGAGTTCATGGAAGAAATTGGGGACATGATTACTCTCTAAGTCAAGTTTTGGTTTACCCTCTGCTTCAGGATTTTCCACCCATGGATGTATCGGTTTATCGTATCATCCTTGCGAAGAAAGAGTTTTGGATTGGGCCACCATCATCAGGTAATACCCTTCACAAACAATTGATAGAAGTTAAGATGATTGGATGCTTCTACATGACATTGTATCGACTTATGTAGTAGGAAGAAGAATGCTATTTTACGGACTTGAAACAAGAGGTGTCATGGGGCCATCAAATAGTGTCTTCCATTACTATCTACAAATAAGTTTCAAAAATAGCTCTCACCATTCTATAAGAGTCAACGATGCATTCTCCTTCCGTGTGATTTGGAACTGAATCGAATACAAAGGAAAGATTTTCTAAAGAATCCATGAGTGCCATTTCCCAATGGGGAACCTAGTTTATTCAATTTTCATCCTTTCCCTACATTCATGTGAGTGGATTTGTTGGTACTCCATGAAGCTTCCTAAGTACGTCGATGTGACAGATGGGCCATAATGGAGCTTGCGCGACAACTATTCCAAGTTCATTTCCTTCTCGGTCTGAAAGCACCGTTCATGAATTCATTTACCAATCCAAATTGGGGACTACCAATGTCCAAATATTTTCAGTGCACAACTCATGGAAAAAGAGTTTCCCCTCATCACAATTCATCCATATGTGAAAAGAGCCCAATTTGATATCAATGGATACATCTAGAAGATTGTTGGAGTAAAGTATCAAAATAATCCTACCATGGAAGATTTTTGGACTGCCTGTTTAGACAAACATGAAGTAAGAAGACGAGAGTTTTCCCACCTAACACTTGCTCAGATCAAGGCTTTTCACATCAAGAACCCTCTCGATTCATTCGTAAATGATGATGAAGATGTTATTGATCCCTCATATGATGCAATTGCTTTTACCCCATTGCCTCGAATTGATTGGACCAAAATAGATGGATTTTCTCTTGATAGCAAGAATTAACCAATTCTTGAAAGAAGCATATGTTGGTACAATAGAGAACTTGCCAAGTTACAATCGTTCAAGATCATTCTTCAAGATCAAAAAAATTGCCAACTCGAGGAGGTCTTCATTCAACCAAAGCCCCTTCTCAATTAACCTCCATACCATCTAATCATACACAACAAGCAATAAAGGAGTGGTTGCCAAAATCCACTTCGCTAAATAATGTGTCACGAGGAGAAAAATCTAAAGGCCCTAGCCCCGGTGAAGGAAGAGAATGTGTATTAGGATTTTCTACTTCAAGTAGAGATTCTTGTACCCACATTGTTAATAGTGCTCAGAAGATCGTGAAAAATGATCCTCAACCATGCTTTGCACAAACGTCCACTCAGTGCGGGTAGTCCAAATATAAAAACACTCCGGAGCATGCAATTAATGAAGAAATTTCCCAAAATCTCTCAAATGATTAGGAGGTGGATATTGAGGTTATTTCTCCTCAAATTGAGGTCGTGGATAGGATTCTTGTAGGATCTCATGATGTTGAGAACAATGAGAATATTTCTTCAAGCTCTAGGATTTTGTATGCGGAAGTAGTGAATGATACTCCTTCCTGGGTTGATTCCAAGGTTAAGAAAAGGAAGAGGGTTGTCAAGGTAATTGACATTGATTTTGATTCCCTTTTCAAACTTTTGAATGACATCATTCCCAAGAAGCCTAAGGTGCTTTCTCAAATAATGGTGGATAATGACGAAAAACAAATTTGTAGATCTTGCCATCCCATAAGTTGATAAGGAGCATGATGCCATGACACTGCTTGATTATGAAGTTTCCAGACTTGGACTTAGGAGGTCCACATTAGAAAGTGACATGGCAATGGCTCAAGATTCAATTGATATCATGTCTAAAGAGACTTGAGAAATATAAGTCTCAAAACTCTCAGCTCAAGGCCGAAAAGAATCAATTGGTGGAATATGTTCAAAATTTGATAAATACCATATCATCCACTTTCCCAGTACCTGATCCAGTGGCTTCCCTTGATGAAGAAACTCTCAATTTATCAAAAGAAATAAACACATTGGGCCATGTCACTAAAACTTGGCTTTCATAGATTCTCGTTTTAGGCCAGGAACGATCAAAACAACGGTTAAGCTCCATGAAGATGTCAGTGTGTATCTTGATCCAATTCTTTCTTTCAAGGAAACTTTTGTTTCTAATATATCAAATTTGGATGAGATATTGCCCAATCTGCAGGAGATGATGAGTATGGAATCCTCAGTTTTAGCCATTGAAGGAATTCTTGAATTTGAACATTGAGGGACACGTTTTCTTTGGTGTCTGCATCTCAAATCAAGGAAGACGCTTCTCGAGGATTCTATGATCCATTATGAGAGCATATGTAATGAAGCCTTCACTTCACTCACCTTGATTCAAGAATTCATAGCTGAGATCCCTTGCAACCTCGTAAATGAGCATAATCAAAGGTGTTCATCGAATAGGTGGAAGAGAAATTTTCACAATTGTTTAAGGACATGTACACTCCCGCCAATAATTTTCATCAGTTTCATGGAGCGGTGCATCAAATTAAAGAACTTATTTGAGAATGCTCAATCAAAGATTATTAATTTAAATGATATGCCAAGTATGATTGTTGAATTGTAGGTATTTTGTGAGGCTATTCTTTGACCAAATAAACCTCGAAGAAGAAGAAAAGATGTTTGAAAATTTGGGAAGGTTTAGATGTTTCAACTTGAAAAAGTGGCGAGATCCTAATTTCATTGGAGGTTCGGGGAGATAGTTTTCTTGGTATCTAACGAAGTGGGAGAGTCCATTTCTCATACGCTTGAGATAGGTGGACCCAATTTCAATGGATAAGGCACTGGTTATTATTGTATATTTTAAAAAGTGGATTTTTAAGAAATGGATGTTGTTATTTGTTTTCGAGAAGTTGTGGATAACTTAAGTGATTTCTATTTTTTAAAGTTGTTTTTAATAAATTTGGTTAAAAAAACTTAAAGGTCACTTACGTGCCTTATTTAATGATCATGTAAAACCCTAACTACTTTGTAACCAACTTTTGGGTTATAAAAGGAAGTGAGGGGCTCATTTGTAATGGGTGACTTTGAGAGAGGAGAAGAAAATAATTTTGTGTGCAAGCTTTGTTTCAGGAAGAAACTTTGTGTTTTGTTTTGAAAACATTTTGGAGTTAATGAAATATGAACTTTGTGTCTCATTCATTTTCTCTTGTAACATTTGATGTTCTTATGTTCATTAGATGTTAGATGTTTGAATCTTGTATGCAAATATTGTATTTGATATTATTATCAATGTTATTAAGTTGTTGTTCTTGTTCACAGTGATCAAGCTCTATTATTTACTTGCTCATGTGTGTTCCATTTTACATATTCTTGTTTAACTAACTCAAACTCCATTTTATTTGTGTTAGTTATTCATCTTTCCTCTTTGTGCAATATTAGGCTCTGTTTTTACCTAACTCTTGCATGTTCTTTCAACTCATTCCATTCCACTCTTTTCCTTCATTCCATTCCATCTCCCTCATTCAATTTTCTTTCCATTGATGTTCCAAAACACCCCCCACATACAATTTTGAATGTACATATGTAAATACAATTTTGGTTTTCAATAAAGGCAGCCTCACCTTCATTGAGGAGGGACTTCGTTCCCACATTGTTGCATGTAATTTGCATGTGTGCAAATCCATATGCTAACATGGTTGAGCCTCCAATTCAACATTTGATGGTTGACTAATATCTTGCATTTGTATTTCTTCTAGGAAGACACTTATATCTTCTATTGTATATGTCTCAATCTTTACATCCATAATTTCAAGACTAGGAACTTATTCAAGTTCATTTACATATACTATTTCAATAGGCTTCTTCACTTATTCTTGAACTTGACTATCTGAATTACCTTTTTCTCCTTAGAAGCATAACAACTAGTTCCTTTTACACTTTTTTTGTCATAATTTCACTTGGGTTGACTAGATATGGAGGTACTCATGGACTATTCCTACTACAATTTCAGTTGGAAACAAAGATGGAGCTATAACTTGTGATGGTACAAATGGAGTAGTATGAATATTTTCAAGGGATCTATGGTGGCATTGTTTTCCCAGCTAGTGAAGTAATAATTTTCTTTTGAGTTTCAATAAGTGGAACAAGATTTATTACTTCAGGTTCTTTACTCTTGTGTTTCTTTGAAGAATGGCCACTTTCCTTTCTTTGGGTATCAAGTACTCATTTCCAAAGGTAATACTACATTGGGATTATTTTAAGTCCTAAAATATTTGAGTTCAAGATCCACTCTCCCCTTATTAATTTCTACTTTGAGTGGTAGATAATTTTTTTCCAAAGATCCCATCATCTTCTTCTGTGTGCTAGATGATCCTAGTAATATTACTGAGGGAGTTATTGGTTTGGTCAAACCTATCTCTTTGGTCTGTATTGGCACTCTTTGAAGTGATGGGAGCATCTTACATAGCCTTTAGGTACATTCCCTCTACTTTACTGTCAAGGCGGTCATTGAAGTCCCGGTTCTGCTGTGTGGTGCTATCCATTCATCAATAATCTCAGTGGTTGGTTTTTTACTAGGTAATTGGGGAGATTTCCCATTTAAGGGATCCATTTTATCTACTCCTTATTTAAAAGGAGGTAAATCTTCCCTCAAAATCTTAAGATCTATGAACTCCCTTAACATATTTGTGTTTTGGAGTGATAAATCCATACCCATCACTTTCAACTAATTCAAGGTCCTTCTCATCACACTAAGAATTCTCTTATAAGGGCCATCTGATTCTTCTTCTCCCCAAAATATGGGAGTGATTGATTTTGATTCAATTTTTTGGTTGATATAATATTGAATCACCACATTCTTATCATCTGTTATCCCTTGAGGAACTACAATAATTTTAAAATCAATGACTTGCCTTAGGGTCATCCTAAAAAGTATTTGCTTTTGACTTCTTTATTTATACAGTTCATCCAATAATATTCAAATTGGGGTTCATGCTCATTTGAACTGACAACCCATCTAAGGTCATACTTGGTTCTAGGAAATTTTTTTCCATATTAAACCTCTCCATTTCTTCTTACATTAATTTTGCCTTTACTGATAGTTAAGTAGGAGTATAATCCGATCTTTATAAGGAACTTAATGTTAGTCTTATGTTTCCTTGCAATGACTTTATGTACTAGTGCCAACTTCCTTGAGAGTTCAATTAAAGCCCATTTATCATCCACATACCTAGGAAATTTGTATGGATGCCCCTTGAATCCACTCACTCTGATATATGTGAAGAATCTATATTGAATTAAAATATAACCATATTCTAAGATAACAATTTTAACCTCAACCGATAATCTATATTGTTCCCACTCTAGTTTAAAAAGGAAAACTATAGGAGAAATGAATGCATCATTCGCTAGCCTAAAATTTCCTTTCCATTTATCCATTCTTACTTGAGGATACACATGATATACTACGTGGTCTTTAAAACTTGCATTTCGTGGTAGACTAGGGAAAAACTTGCAACATTCAATGTTATTTCTCAGATAAGACATCATGTAGAATTGGATGTTGTATGTAACACCTGTTCTAATCTTTGTGGATATTTCCATAAGTTTTGCATGGATTGATTCTCATATGAAAGTTTCCTAGTAGATTTTTCCTTTTCCCTCCAAGATAGTCATGAAACATGTAAGCCATGTCTAGACTGCCATTCAACTCAACATCACAATTAGATCCTTGACTTCCTCAATAAGTATGGCCTTATTTAATATTTGAGGAATTATTTTGACAGATGGTTTCTTAGATTTCAACCACTAGGTATTCAATAGTGCAACATAGTCGGGATGTTTAGCGTTATAATAAATTTGTGTTGACTCAATGGTGGCGATGATTGGTCTATCCACGTTTGGTAATCCTAGTATCACCCGAAAATATTCTCGGTGTTAAAGTTAACATCCTTTCCCCACTTCCATCCAACACTTCTTTATTCATTGGATCATAGTTTTCAACACATAGCCATACGGGTTCTAGAGAATGTATGCAAAGTGGGAAGCCCATAGGTAGGGAAATTCTGCTACCATCAATAGCCCACATCCATTCACTTCTATTTTGGGCACGAAGTCTTTGTAGGAAGTCCTCTAAATCAAAATTTATCAATTTCATATCCATGACTGTAAATATTTCTAGTGATACTAGACACCACATGGAAACTAGACTCCATAGGCTTCATCTTATAACTTTAAATTTCACCTCTTAATTCTTTGCAAATCACAGATAAAATAACAAGAATACGAATGCAATGCAATAACTCACCCATTTCTCGTAAGCTTTATGAAATCCCTCCCTACACCCATGGATCCAAATCCTCTGGCTTGAATGCACTTCTCTAGAGTCCAATTTTTATCTCTATTTTGTAAATTTAATAGAGCTAGGGCTTCCAATTTCTTCATGTAAGGCATCAATTTGAAATGATTATTTTTTTAAAAAATCTTACCTTGATCCATGTAACGTGCATTAATGGCAGTAGCCATAAATGCGTCAAATCTCATCCATTCAATTTTCCCCTTTTATTTGAATATAAGCCATCCACATGTTTTCCATTTAGAGAACGGTGGGGCTGCAAAGTTTATTTGCAATTTCGTGCACTTTTTCAAATGAGTGCAAAATTGCAAGTTTGATGCAAACACCCGCTTATTGACTTTTCTTGAAATGTTGACACGTGTCCTTTATGGGGTTTTGTGCATATATTTAAACTTTGTAATTCATCGGGTGTATGATGTAAGAGTGCATACAAAGTGTGCCTCCCCACTCCAATAATACTTGTATACGTGTTTACCTTCGTTGAGCGGGGGTGTATTTACACTTTGTACCATATGAATTAGAATATTCCTTGGAATATTCAATCGGGCCTCAAGGTTTTATTTTTACCTTTCATGTTATGTAAAGTTTGTAAATATGCAAGTAAAGTTTGATATAATGAAATGAATCAAAACATGCCACGTGCCTTCGGGAAATAGGAAAAAAATGCAGTTTGTATAAGGATTAACACAAGATGATATATATGGAAATTTTTACAAGGATTAATTTGACCTTTTTAATACGTTTTACACAAAAATATTCCCATAACAACATGGTTATGACTACTTATTTAGGAAAGAATATTCATACTAGATTTATTTTACTAACACAAGATTTTTAAGGGTTTAACATGGGTTTATCCTTTAAACACACGTATTTCAGAGTTCTAGCAAACATGACATGAAATTTTTGGAGGCACATTTAAGACTAAGGAGTGAGCTCAAAACTATCACCAACACGTACCTCACCTAAACGTTGTGATCATTCTATATCGCCACTCTTTGTTATGAACATCACTTTTCCACCAATTTTGGGGCAAAAATTTACTGCATGGTTTGGAAGAGAGCATCATGCACCGATGTGAACAATAGTCTATTTGAATCAATATTTTTACTAATTGTTCCTCATGCATTAAATTTCCTCTTGATTCTATGATCCCACAGTGAGCTTCTATTTCATGAAGATGACCCTTTCCTCTTTATCTCATTTTAGATTGGCCACACCATGGTCAAAATATTCCTCATAAATAAAGGTTTTGGAATGTGTGTCACTTATGTTGACTTCATTAATACACTTGGCTACTCTATTGATAACCTAAAATCCATTAGGAGCACATATCAATGTTATGGTTATAGACAAATGCCCCATATGGGTTGCATTTGGCTCCCTCTCATTGTGCATCCTCACAACATATGCATCAAATTCATGGTTTTAAACTTCCCCTTGTCTTATAATATCCTCCTAATTTAACCACAAACTCATTAAATGTGTGTAGTTGTGTCATCCATCTAATAACGTGTTAAGTTTGCACACCTAGGAGCTATAAATATATAAAATATAAGGTGATACTAACCTTTATAACTTTACCTCTTCCAAAAATGTGGGATATTCAAAATTCCCACCCTCGAAGAACTTCCTACCATCCCATTATATAGGAATATCAATGCTTCAACTATCTTGTATATTCCCTATGTGGCTATAGTGGCCATCTTAAGGTTGTGATCCATACTCCACCCAAACTTCTTGACTTAGATGAAGAAGATCCTAATGAAATCAACCTTAGGATTAACTCCTTTGATATTCCTGCTACCATTATCTCATAATTACCTCACTCTACTACCTCACTTGCTTAAGAAGGATGTTGATTGTGTCCGTATCACCATTACTCACACCGAGCATCCTCCTATAAAAGATCTCGTTGAACCAAAGAGTATTATTGATTATTATACTATTGATGCCACTACACCTGATTAAAATGATGCTTATTATTTAAATAACCCCTTCTTAATAGGTTAGGAATGCAAAAATCCTTCCTTATCGGAATCACTATGCTTTACCTTTAGTCATATCATCAACACTATCACTATGTCCTCACAAGATACACATACTACTTTTGATTAAGAGGATATGATCTTATGTATGACATAACACCTACTCTAATTTTGAATCTAACGATGAGCTCATAAATTATACCCCCTAATTGGTGATCTAATGCTTGAGTCATAGCCTGCTCCTTGGATAACCCCTTTATGTCGGCTATTATGACATCTTCCACTCCTTCCCCTTCTATTTATCCACATACAAATATGACTATACTTTCTACAACATCACCACTAGATATACTTACTATTTTTTTGACATTATTATGTGTATTGATGTGGATGTATGATATATGTTTGATTTTATGATTTCATTTTCTTATGATGCATGAACATTCATGACTAAGAGAAATGAAATGATAAAAGATCTAAAATTGATATAATAAGTAAGTTGTGTGAAAATGAATGGGATGGGAACCAATTAGAGGTCCAACCCAAGTGATAAGAGATAAACCCAAGAAGAAGGTGATTGTAAAATGATGAACAAAGTATCTAGGGTAGGAAGCCAAAACCGTAGAAACCCAAGTGGGAGAGATAAACCCAAGTGAGAGATAGGAGATAATTACCAAAGTATAAAAGATAGAAAGCAATAGTTGTAGAAATCTAAGTGAGAGAGAAAAATACAAGTAGGAGATATGATAAAATTACTTAAGTATATAAGATAGGAAGTAATGGTTTACAAAACCCAAGAATAAGAGAAAAACCCAAGAGATAGATAGTGATATAACAAGTAGAATAAAGTGTCTCAATGATGATGTGTGAATTATAGGCATGCATTGTTTACGTTGTCATCTATACTATGTAGGATTTAATGGTGATTATGAACCATCTGCGATCCTTTAGGTTATCATATATGATGATGATACCACAATGGAATTTTGATCACGTGTAAAAAGGGAATCATCAATCCGATCAAATATCCATGTGAGGACATCATGATAGATATCATTAAGGTAAGGAAAAGGGAGGGAATGATGAGCCTAATGAGAACTAGATGATGGCATAAAAGTGATTGATGAAGGGGATTGGGCTAAATTCTTATGCATACGATGAGAAGGTTCATAGTTTTGACACTTGAGGGAGATAACTTGATAAATAACATCAATATATGTGCCAAAATCATGATGAGAGCAAAATAGTGGTGTTGCGAAGTGGGTTGCATGGATTTTTTTGGTCTCACGTGACTTCCAATTTTATTTTCTTCATATGTTGTCGATAGGATCTATGATCTAAAACATCATCCCCAAAAGCCGCATGTAACATGCAATATGGTTCATTCGTAGGTGGGCTAGGAGACATAATGGTAAGAAGAGTTGGTGGTGACGTTGTATAAACTATAATCATAACAACATATGGATGAGTAAAATGGGAATGAGTGGGAGATGTCGTAATAGGAAACATGTATGGGTTATCCAAGGGAGTAGGGTATGACTCAAGCATCATATTGTTAATTAGGGGAGTATTACTCATGTGCTCATCCTTATAGTCAAAATTATAGTAGGAATCATTGTCATCTATAAGATTATCTACCTTCTAATCAAAGGTAGTACGTGTGTCTTGTGAGGATATAATTATAGTGTTGATGTTATGACTAAAGGTGAGGCATATTGATTCTTGATAGTAAAGGATTAACACATTCTTATCCTGGGCATAGTCTATTAAGAAGGGGTAATTTAAAGAATAACCTTAATTGTATTTAGGTGTAGTGACATTGATAACATAAGAATCAATACTAGTCTTGGGTTGAATGAGATTTTTTACATGAGGACACTTAGTGTGAGTAATGGTGATAGAGACATGGTCAACATCCTTCTTATGCAAATGAGTTCGTAAAGTGGGAGGTAATTGGGAGATAATGACATATGGAAGATCAAAGGTGTTAATCCTAAGGTTGATTTCATCTGGATATTCATCATCTAAATCGAGAAGGTTGGGCGAGTACGACCCACAACCTCGAGGCGACCACTATAGACACAAAGGGAATAAACAAGATAATTGAAGCATTGGTATTCATGAAAAGGGATGGTAGGAAGTTCTTCGAGGTGGGAATTTTGAATTTTGATGTTTTTGAAAGAGGTTAAGGTTATAAGGTTTAATGTCACCTTGCAATTTATAAATAACTCCTAGTTCTGCAAACTTAATGCACTAGTAGATAGATAATGCGATTATATGCCTACGACGAGTCTATCATCAACATAGGGGATATTATTAGACAAAAGGGAAGTTGAAGACCATGAATTCAACATAGACAATGTGAGGATGCTAGTGATATGGATTTTAATGCATCCCATAGGGGGAATGTTTTTACGATCATAACCTTGACATGTGCTCCTAGTGGATTTTAGGTTGTCGATAGATTAGTTTAGTGTCTTAATTAAGTCAAGAGAGGTAACATAAATTAAAAACCTTCATATATGAGGGTTGTTTTGACCATGGTGTGGAAAATTTTAATAGAGATAAAGAGGATAGGTTCATCTACATGAAATAGAAGCTCATTAGAGATCATAGAATCAAGAGGAAAATGAATGCATGAAGAATGATCATTAGAGTAAAACAACTCTTTGCATTAATGTATGATACTCTCTTATGAGGCATGCATGGAAATTTTTTTCCCCAAAATTGGTGAAAAGGGGATGTTCATAGAAAAAGTGTTGACATAAGATACACACGATGTTTGGGTGAGGTATGAATGAGCTCTAAGAATGAGATTTGACTTGGAAGGTGAGAGAGTTCTATAAGAGGGTCCAAATATTTAGGGTTAGAATATATAACAATATAAATCTAAGGAATGCCAGTCTAAAAAGGTTCTAAGTAAGGGGATTGGTAGAAAGTTATAGATTTTGATTTTTGTGGTATTTGAATGGGATCGATTGTGGTAGAAATTTCTTTATAGGGGTCAATGGCATAAGAAATGTCAAAGATAGAAATAGATGGAATCATAAATACATAATGAAAATGGCTAATGACATATGGGGAATGTGATGATGCTACAAAATTTTTACCATGCAAGAGTGTTTGCATAGGGGACGATGACATTTATATGAATTGTGGAATTGGGAGTGGAAGTTTTTTCATTTTTTTTTTTATGAAGAACATGAATAAATGACACAATAGGCTTTATCATGGGTGGATGAAGGATATGAGGGTTTGATACACGTGATAATACATTTGACACCATCCATATGAATTGTAATTTTTGTGGATACACTAGTAGAGGGATAAGAGGTGTCAACAACATTGACAACCACATTATTAGTGAAACAAGACCGAGTGTTGGATTTTTCAGACTTGGAGTGATCGAAAAATGGGTCATTATAGATTTTAAGACGTTCATTAGCTTTATGAACCACTTCATACCGATCATATTGTCGGGCTTTGTCATGTGCCATGATATCTTCATCCAACCTTTCTCGAGTGATGGCCTCATGGTCAAAGTTATTGCCAAGGTGGAATGTACATGAAAAGGATTAAAGGGCACAAAAATTATTCTAAGGACATTATCAATTGACATTCCACAAAAAAATTCATCGTGCCATTGAGAAAGAGATCAAGAAGGATCTACTTGCCATGGTGAATGGTCAAGGTAGACATTATCGTAACTCTTCCTTGGATAGAGGTTGGTGATAGTCAATACAAGATGGGGTTATAGATTTTATTTTTGATTTATAGACAAATTGATCAATGTTATGGATAGTCATATTGGAAGAATCACATTTAAGAAGAGTCTCATTGAATCCATCGTCAATGGTATTCTTGTTTCTAAGTGAGGAATTGAATGTTCTTGGGAGGTTATTACTTTGGAGAAGGTTTTTAAAATAAATTTATGAGGTAATCTTGGAAATTTTCTTGCTTGAATGCTTATTCCAAAGAGGTAGGAGAAATGTATCTTTTCTTGTATTGAAGGAAAGGATCAAGTGCCTTAAGGAATAGTTGAAACAAACTTCCATCAAGAATGTTGTGCTCAAATATAGTGGATAAAGTTTCCAACATTTGATGAAATCTTGGGAAAATTAGTTATCCAATTGTTTGAAATTGATGAAAGCATTGATGTTGTTTTTAGGAAGATCGTGGTATTAAAATTAGTTAACGAGAGCATTCACCAAGCTTTTAAGCTTGACAATGGATTTGGTGAGAGGGTATGGTACTAGTCCAAGGTGTATCCTGTAAGTGTCTTAGATAATAGTTTATTGGTAGCATAATAATTAAATTTGACCCAATATTTGTAGAGATTGATGAAATCCTTGGTATGGAGAGTGGGGTCGAGAGAACCATCATTAGTAATATAAGGATTGATGCATCCAATTCCCGTAGAAGTAATGTAGGGAGTGAGAGAGATCTATTTAAATGAACTAAAGGGTCTTATTATGGATGGGAGGTTAGGAAACGAGATGCCTATTGATTACAATTGGGAGAGGATGGGGATGAACTTGGTTTTTCATGCCCCAAGAGATCATTTGAGGCCGACTAATAAGATGAGTTTAATTAGTTTGATTGGAAAAACTGATTTGTATTTATAATATGTTATTGAATTAGGTGATCATTGAGTTATAAGAGAAGTTGAGTACAATTAGCATTCGAGAGGGACATTCATGTTGTTGGATGGATCCAAATTTTCTTCATTTAAAGGAGGCTCGGTGCAATTGATATATGAATCTAACTTCGAGAAAGATAGTCTTCATTGCACTTGTATAACATTTTGGGTGACTCCCTATATATTAAAGATTTTTTTTTTTAAATTTTTTTGCATAATAGGAGTATAATCAGATTCAAGGACATTTTGAACTTCCCTTTATTATTTATTTTTAAAGAGAGGGTTTCAAATGTTGGATATGGTATGTATATTTGGAAGTGAAGGTTTTAGCTTCTTAACATTAGCTCCTACAAGAAAATTGTTAGTGTAATAAGGAACTAACTTAGGAAGTCATTATCTAAAGGGTTATTAAGGTTGCACATGGATGGTTTAGTAGCGAAACAATGTAATTGCCAAGAAAATACTCTATAATGAAGTAGGGGTGCTTAGTAAAAGCTTTTTAGAGATTTTTTTTTGATAGGATTGGCTATGCAAGAAGCTTGCATAAGGTCCTATTATGTATAAAGATATTAGATGCAAAAGAGAGGGAATGTGGAACAAATTTGAGCATGTAAAAAATTTATAAAGGGGTTGATGGTGTCCAAATAATTTAATTGAAGTATAGCGGTCATGTAATAATGTTCTTTATAGGGGCCATAACATAGAAAAAGTATGAAAATTTAAAGAGAAAAGTGAATCTAACCTAATTTAGGGAGGAGTAAGATTCACATTGAGTTTATGAGAGTGTATGATGGGAAAAATATAGGATCATAGATGGGTTATTATATGTAGGGATCCAACATAAGTCACGACACACCATGCAGATATAAAGATGCTCAAGGATATTTAGTTTCATAATTCTAGGGGACATTGAACACAACCCTAAGATTGTTATAGGTTTCTAAGGCCTATATCTGAGATAAAGATAAATATCCTAATAGGATCTATAATAAGAGTAAACAAGGGGTGGATGAAGCCAAGGGTGTAATATAATAAGACAATGCAATAAATCAAGGAAAACATACATCTCTCTATTTTATACCAATGAATTTTATGTGCATGATAAAAGAATAAAAAGGGTTAGAAATACTTACATGTAGCAAGTGTGTGAGTGTTGATGCATAATACTCCTCGAGACTACAACAATGAGAGATAATCCTTATGGGTGGAGAAGGTGAAATATACACGAGAATATATCTAGTCCTAACTCATTATGGTAACCCGAAATACACAAAGGTAAGCTCCAAGACTTCAAGTCAAGTCAAAAAGTAGATGCAAAACCGAGAAAAATATATAAGATATAAGTTCCTTCATGTGTGAAAAAAATAATTATTTGGTAGTGGTTTATCAAAATAAGGTAGAGTATATGTACGACATTATCACCCTTGGGCGATGATGTTAGCTATGGAAAAGCCAAAACCGAGACCATCACCCAATGGTTTTGGCCTTGGTGGAAACCTTAAGGTCAAGAGGAGAAAATATGTGAGATTGAGGCCAAAGGGAAAATAGAGGTAAATGATGAAGGTTCAAGGTGACTGAAAGTAGGGAGAATAAGATGCAACAAACATGAATAAGTAGATATAATGAGAGAACTAGACATAATGAATGTAATGTGTGAACATAGGGAAGAAATGAGGTAATAGTATGATAGATATGGTGTAATAGTGAAATCTCTCAAATTATATGGCCGAGCCCATATGACCAAGTTCAATCACACCCTAATCTTAGTAGGCCCCTTAGAACATCCGCTTAGGAGGAAGATGCATCAACAACCCTTGTACAAAATAAATAATTAACAAACATAAAATATAAGGTATATACAAGTGAGATCATTAACCAAAATAAGCTCCTCTTATTTTGGGTTAAATTACTCCCTTTTGTGCCTCAGTCCAAATTTCACAAAGTTCAAACACTCAAGGATTAATGGAAAATGCTTCATCGGATAGAGAATTTCTTCTCCTTTCCAGATAGGTAAAGAGCTCTTTCTAACTCCTTATATTTTTTGAGTTATGGCTCGGTGAAGTTAGAAGGGAAAATTCACCCAAGGTGGACTTGCGGGGCTTGGGAGAGATTCCTGCTAAGGAATCTCGAACCGCCGGGGAATCGGAGGAAAAATTGAAAATTTTCCCTTTTGTCAAAAAGGTGAAAATTAAGGGTTGAGCTAGCACATCAAAAAGCTAATGCAAGCTAGCGGTCCTTCAGAGGCAAATGAGATTTTTTGAATTTTTATCAAAAATGTAAAATGGAAAAAGGAGCCCCTCGCCTCCGCTGACCCCAGTGGATGCTATGTCATCAGAGGATTTGTGGGAGAAAAGTTCAAAATTTTCCCTAGCTATTTTTTGCCGAAAACGTTAAGGAAAAACTCGAGACGGTCATATCTTTTGATCCGAGCTCTATTTTTGACGCGTTCTTGTACCAATGGAAACATCTAAATATTCTCTTCATCATGGAGTCTTCGATTTTGGAATTTGGTAAATATTTGGGGAAAAATTTGTAAAACACGTTTTAGCATGGAAAAGACAAAAACTAGTTCCAACCACCAGATTTAATGAAGTATGGGTCATTTTCTTTGGTCTGCGAAGTAGATACATGGAATTATGAGATTTTGCATCGATCCCATCAATAGAGGAAGAATTAAAACACATTTTGAAAAGTGGTTGGAGAAGATCCCACATTTTTTCCTCTCTTCTCATGTTTTTCTCTAAAATGGAATAAGAGGCACATAATTAGTGGTTGTTCATTTTTCTTCTCTACCTCCCCTTCTTTTCTTCCCTAGGGTCGAAAATGGAGTTTGAACCTCCTCCCCTGCTCTGTAATGGAATTTTTTTCCTCTTTCCCATGAAATGGTGCACTGTGTAAATCTAGAGCAATAAAAATGTGTTTTTGTGATGCATTTGTCCATCCTTTGCTTGTTTTATTGCATCTTCTTGCCTCTCTTCATTGCAAGGTATCTGTGCATGTTTTGAATGTTCATTTGTAGATCTGGGAGCTATGTTCATGGGGTTTTGGAAAATTTTCTATGTGAATCTGATCTATGGTCTGTGATGCTATTGTCCATCCTTTCCATTGCTCACCTCTCTTTGTTCCATGGTAGTTTAGTAGATGATCAACACTTTCCTTCTTTGGTGTATCACCATTTTAGTGTAGGCTCTATTTTTTCATGTTTTCTTTCTCTCCTTATCTTCTTAGAAGTTAGATTAGGATTACATTAGCTTTCCTGCATTGAAATATCTTATGGCGGGTAGTTTAGGAAGAGGAACCAGCCTTCTTTGGAGAAATTTCCCACTTTTGTAAGGTCCCACACCTTGGGGAAAGTTCAATGTTATGCAATCACACTAGATGATTTTTCCTTAGAAAAGCATATCCATAACTCATTTAGGGGTGCTGTGATTTCACACTAACAATTTTGGCACGCCTGAGTGGGATAGGTCTTAAGCACCTTACCACTTCACTTCATCAGGTTTGATGTGCTCTTGGTGAAGATTTCAGCCTTTGGAGGCACTTTCAAGCACATCTGGCGACTCCATCTGGTCAACAACCCATCCTCTAATTTTTAGACCTTCTTCCCATCCATTTCCACCCATTATCTCTTTAGTCTCCTTTATCTTCTTCAATCCCATGAAGTTGTGCAATCATGACTTCTTTCCCACCATGGAATTCTCATTTGCAAAGCAAGACTATTTCCCTCCATCCCCACATTTTCAAAATCATCCTCCAAATAAGTTTTATAAGCCCCATTATCCCAAAAATGCATACAACCCCCTTTTTTCTAACCAAAATATTTATGAAGAACAAGTTTATGTAGATGATGGTGGAAAATCCTTTTCCAAAGACAATTTTGAGAGGTAGATGCAAAAGATTGAGATGGACATGATGCAACTCAAAGTCAAGTGCTCCATAATGGCAATTGAAGTTGGCTACAAGGCCCCTTGTCCATGGGTCGGCCCTATACCAAGCTGGTTTAGCACCCAACACAAGCTACACCTCATCACTGAGATGTTGCCCCAGATTACAGAGTGGGTGGAAGGAATGGAGGCTCAAAAATCTAGTGCACCTTCCATCCCTTCTGCATCCATCCTCCCATTTTCTTCCAAGTCCCCTCTACCTAGTTGTACCATAAATGAACAACCCACTACCAACATGCCCTCCCAGCCAACGTCATCATGTTCGACGACTACAAGATAGTTGAAGAATGACATGACTCATATGACTCCGATTGGGAAGAGGAAATCATACGGTGCTTGTTCTAGACAAAAATTAGTTAGCTCCAGAGGGCGTGGTTCTGGAGGAGAACCATACAGTTTCAAATGCAACAAGTGCAGAGTAAGCCACAAAAGAAACTTTATTTTTTCCTCCCACTTTATCCCCTTCAAACTCTAATGTCAAAGAAGGGTTTTAGCTTTCAAACTTCATGTTTGAAGAGGAGGGGAACCATAGTGAAAAAATTGTAGATTCAAAGGACACCATGGAGGAGGTCGAACACACGCAATAGGAGCCGAGGAGGCAGATTATTTGTTTGACTTGGAGGATTGTCTTGATGGAGAGGATCCCAAGGAGATCACATCATTTGCTCCTCCATCATCTACCTTCCAAGAACATGAGTCTACTGCCATGGAGGAGAACATCCAAGGACAACAACCTGCATCTCACAACGGCCCTCAGGAACCAAGGTTGGAGGATCTTAATCTTCCATGTTCTTCTCAGGAGGAGGAAGGAAACAATGAAGACCCCATCTCTCCCACACCATCCACTCAAGAAGGTTCACAAGAAGACTCCATTCTTGGAGTTGAAATTCAGAGTAACAGGCACATCCATTAGATCAGACCATGCCCAATCAGGTACTTGGCTTCATTAGAGCCAAGGGAGAAGCCAAAACTAGTCATGCCCACTCCAGGGCATGAGGATGAGCTACAAAATACCAAGGATCGGATGCCATACCTCTTCAATCTAAATGCAGAGTAACTAAAAGAGGTATTGGATTTGTCTTCAGTTGATACTTTGGTCATTTAGTTGGAAGATCAGCTTGTAGTTAGTTTTTCACTCATCCAACCAGCCATGTTCAGTGCCAAATTAGTTGCATGGCTGCCATTTTTGAGGAAGGGAAGCTATTTATCCTTTGAGTTCCCTTTTCTCTTGGTTAGAGTATTGTAGGTAGGTTTGTTTTCAGTAGAAGAAGTGATTTTGCACACTCAACATGTTCCATTTGGAGTATGTATGATTTTTAGTTTGTATATAGTTTTTGGTGCTGTTGTATTACTCTTGCATAGTCCATTTTAGTTGGCTTTTGGTGAAGATCAAATCTAATTTTCAATGGGTTTCAGAGGTCATATTTTCGAGTTAGATCAAATAATTGGTTATCAGGCTTGACTCCATGCCCAATGGATGCAACTAAGGCCACTGATCATTCATCTAGCAGGTAGATGACCCCTTTGAGTCACCAAAGTCATTAAGAAAAATAAGCTCCCTCCTATTTTGGGATAACTTACTCCATTTTTGTACCTCAAGAAAATTTCACAAAGTTTAGGCACTCAAGGATTTCTAGAAAATACTCCATCAGATAGAGAATTTCTTCCCCTTTCTAGAAAGGTAAAGAGCTCTTTCTAACTCCTTGAATTTTTTGAGTTATGGCTCGGCGAAGTTAGAAGGGAAAATTTGCCCAAGGTAGACTTGCAAGGCTTGGGAGAGATGTTTGCCAAGGAATCTCGGACTAGCGGGGAATCAAAGGAAAAAGTGAAAATTTTCCCTTTTGTCAAAAAGGTGAAAATTAAGTCTTTGGCACACATCAAAAAGCTAATGCGGACCGGAAAACCTTCGAGGCAAATGAGATTTTTTGAATTTTTGTCAAAAAGTGTAAAATGGAAAAAAGGAGCCCCTACCTCCACTAACCCCAATGGATGCCACGTCATCAGAGGATTTGTGGGAGAAAATTTCAAAATTTTCTCGAGCTGTTTTTTACCGAAAATGTTAAGGAAAAACTCAGAAGGCCATATCTTTTGATCCAGAGCTCTATTTTTGATGTTCTTAGTACCAATGGAAAGATCTAAAGATTATATTCATCATGGAGTCTTCAATTTTGGATTTTGGTAAAGATTTGGGGGAGAAATTTGAAAAACATGTTTTGGTGTGGAAAAGACAAACTAATTCCAACCACTAGATTTAATGAAGTATTGGTCATTTTCTTTGGTCTGCAAAGTAGATACATGGAATTATGAGCTTTTGCATCAAGTTCATAATAGGAGGAATAATTAAAACACATTTTGAAAAGTGGTTGGAGTAGATCCCGCATTTTTTCCTCTCTTCTCATGTTTTTTTCTATAAAATGTAAACAGAGGCACATAATTAGTGGTTGTTCATTTTTCTTCTCTACCTCCCCCTTCTTTCCTCCCTAGGGTCGAAAATGGAGTTTGAACCTCCTCCTTGCTCTGTAATGGTATTTTTTTCCTCTTTCCTATGAAATGGTGCATTGTGTAAATCTAGAGCAATAAAATCATGTTTTTGTGGTGCATCTTTCCATCCTTTGCTCGTTTTATTGCATCTTCTTGCCTCTCTTCATTGCAGGGTATCTCGTGCATGTTTTGAATTTTCATTTGTAGATCTAGGAGCTATGTTCATGGGGTTGTGGAAAATTTTCTATGTGAATATGATCTATGGTCTATGTGATGCTTCTGTCCATCCTTTCCATTGCTCACATCTCTTTGTTCCATAGGCGGGTTTAGTAGATGATCAATACTTTCCTTCTCTGTATATCACCATTTTAGTGTAGGCTCTATTTTTTCATGTTTTATTTCTCTCCTTGTCTTCTTGGAAGTTAGATTAGGATTAGATTAGCTTTCTTGCATTGGAATAGCTTGTGGCGGTAGTTTAGGAAGAGGAACCACCTTCTCTAGAGAGATTTCGTATTTTGCAAGGTCCCAAACCTTGGGAAAGTTCAATGTTATGCAATCACATTGGATGATTTTTCCTTAGAAAAGCATATCCATAACTCATTTGGGGGTGCTGTGATTTTGCACTAACAGTTTTGGCACGCCCGGTGGGACAGGTCTAAAGCACCTTACCACTTCACTTCATTAGGTTTGATGTGCTCTTGGTGAAGATTTGAGCCTTTGGAGGCACTTTCAAGCACATCTGGCGACTCCATTTGGTCAAAAACGCATCTTCTAATTTACTGAGACCTTCTTCCCATCCATTTACACCCATTATTTCTTCCATCTCCTTCATCTTCTTCAATCCCATGAAGTTGTGCAATCATGACTTATTCCCACCATGGGATTCTCATTTGCAAGCAATGTAACTATTTCCTTCAATCCCCAAAGTTTCAAAATCCTCCTCCAAATCATTTTTATAAGCCCCATTATCTCGAAAATGCATACAACCCCATTTTTTCTAACCAAAATGTTTATGAAGAATAAATTTATGCAGATGATGGTGGAAAATCCTTGGTTGAAGCTGATTTTGAGAGGTAGATGCAAAAGATTGAGATGGACATGATGTTGCTCAGAGTCAAGTGCTCCATAATGGCAGTTGAAGTTGGCTACAAGGCCCCTTATCCATGGGTCGGCCCTATACCCGGTTGGTTTAGTGCTTTAACAAAAGTTACACCTCATCACTGAGATGTTGCCCTAGATTACAGAGTGGGAGGAAGGAATGGAGGCTCAAGATTCTAGTGTGCATTCCATCCCTTCTACGTCCATCCTCCCATTTTCTTCCAAGTCCCCTCTGCCTAGTTATACCATAAATGAACAACCCCCTACCAACGTGCCCTCCCCAGCCAATGTCATCATGTTCGATGACTATAGGATAGTTGAAGAATGGTGTGACTCATACGAATCTAATTGGGAAGAGGAAATCATATGGGTGCATGTTCTAGATGAAAATCAGTTAGCTCTAGAGGGCATGGTTCTGGAGGAGAACCATATAGTTTTAGAGGCAACAAGTGTAGAGAAAGCCATAGAAGAACCTTCAGTTCTTCCTCCCACTTCATCCCCTTCAAACTCTAATGTTGAAGAAGATTTTGAGCTTTCAAAATTCATGTTTGAAGATGAGGGGAACCATGGTGAGAAAATTTCAGATTCAAAGGACACCATGGAGGAGGTCGAACACATGTAGCAGGAGCCCGAGGAGGTAGATTATCTATCTGACTTGGAGGATTGTCTTGATGGAGAGGAGCCCGAGGAGATCACATCATTTTCTCCTCCATCATCTGCCTTCTAAGAACATGAGTCTTATTCCATGGAGGAGATCACCCAAGGACAACAACCTACATCTCACAACGACCCTTATGATCCAAGGTTGGATGATCTTAATCTTCCATGTTCTTCTCTAGAGGAGGAAGGAAACAACGAAGACCCCATCTCTCCCACACCATCCACTCAAGAAGGTCTGCAGGAAGATTCCATTCTTCAAGTTAAAATTTAGAGTAATAGGCACATCCATTGGATCAGACCATGCCCATTCAGGTACTTGGCATCATTGGAGCCAAGGGAGAAGCCAAAACTAGGCATGCCCACTACGGGGCATGAGGATGAGCTACAAAGTACCAAGGATCAATCCATACCTATTCAATCTAAATGTAGAGCAACTAAAAGAGGTATTGGATTTGTCTTCAGTTGATACTTTGGTCATTTAGGTTGAAGATTAGCATGTAGTTAGTTTTTCACTCATCCAACCAGCTATGTTCAGTGCCAAATCAGTTGCATGGCTGCCATTTTTGAGGAAGGGAAGCTATTTCTCCCTGCCAATTACAGGTTTTGTTTGAGTTCCCTTTGCTCTTGGTTAGAGTAGTGTAGGTAGGTTTTTTTTCAGTAGAAGAAGTGCTTTTGCACACTCTACATGTTCCATTTGGAGCATGTATGATTTTCAGTTTGTATATAGTTTTTGGTGTTGTTGTATTGCTCTTGCATAGTCCATTTTAGTTGGCTTTTAGTGAAGATCAACTCCAATTTTCAGTGGGTTTCCAAGTGATTCAGAGGTCATATTTTCAGAGTTAGATCAAATAATTGGTTATCAGGCTTGAATCCATGCCCAATGGATGCAACTAAGGCCACTGATTGTTCATCTAGCAGTAGATGAACCCTATGAGTCACCAAAGTTGTTAAGAAAAATAAGCTCCCTCTTATTTTGGGTTAACTTACTCCCTTTTTGTGCCTCAGTGCAAATTTCACAACATTTAGGCACTCAAGGATTTTGGAAAATACTCCATCATATAGAGAATTTCTTCCCCTTTTCAGAAAGGTAAAGATTTCTTTCTAACTCCTTGTATTTTTTGAGTTATGGCTCGACAAAGTTAGAAGGGAAAATTTGCCCAAGGCAGACCTGCAGGGCTTGGGAGAGATGTTTTCCAAGGAATCTTGGACCGGTAGGGAATCGGAGGAAAAATTGAAAATTTTCCCTTTTGTCAAAAAGGCAAAAATTAAGTGTTGAGTTGGCACATCAAAAAGCTAATGCGGGCCGGCGGACCTTCGGAGGCAAATGAGATTTTTTGAATTTTTGTCAAAAAGTGTAAAATGGAAAAAAAGAACCCCTACCTCCACCGACCCAATGGATGCCACGTCATCAGAGGATTTGCGGGAGAAAAGTTCAAAATTTGCTCGAGCTGTTTTTTGCTTGAAAATGTTAAGGAAAAACTCGAAGGCCATATCTTTTGATCCAGAGCTCTATTTTTGACATTCTTAGTACCAATGGAAATATTTGAAGATTCTCTTCATCATGGAGTCTTTAATTTTGGATTTTGGTAAATATTTGGGGGAGAAATTTACAAAACACGTTTTGGCGTGGAAAAGACAAAAACCAGTTCCAACCACCAGATTTAATGAAGTATGGGTCATTTTATTTGGTTTGTGAAGTAGATACATGGAATTATGAGCTTTTGCATCAAGCCCATCAACAGAGGAAGAATTAAAACACATTTTGAAAAGTGGTTGGAGCAAATCCCATGTTTTTTCCTCTCTTCTCACATTTTTTCTATAAAATGTAAATAGAGGCACATAATTAGTGGTTGTTCATTTTTCTTCTCTACCTCCCCCTTCTTTTCTTCCCCAGGGGTCAAAAATGGAGTTTGAACCTCCTCCCTTGCTCTGTAATGGAATTTTTACCTCTTTCCTATGAAATGGTGCACTTTGTGTAATTCGGAGCAATAAAAACATGTTTTTGTGATGCATTTGTCCATCCTTTACTCATTTTATTGCATCTTATTGCCTCTCTTCATTATAGGGTATCAGTGCATGTTTTGAATGTTCATTTGCAGATCTGGGAGTTGTGTTCATGTGGTTTTGGAAAATTTTCTATGTGAATCTAATCTATGGTCTGTGATTTTGTTGTACATCCTTTCCATTACTCACCTCTCGTTGTTCCATGGTAGTTTAATAGATGATAAAAATTTCCTTCTCTCGGTGTATCACCATTTTAATGTAGGCTCTGTTTTTTCTTGTTTTATTTCTCTCCTTGTCTCCTTGAAGTTAGATTAGGATAAGATTAGCTTGCTTGTACTAGAATAGCTTGTGGCGGGTAGTTTAGGAAGAGGAACCAACCTTCTCTGGATAGCTTTCCCACTTTTGCAAGGTCCCACACCTTGGGGAAAGTTAAATGTTATGCAATCACACTAGATGATTATGTCATAGAAAAGTAGATCCATAACTCATTTGGGGGTGCTATGATTTTGTGCTAATAGTTTTGGCATGCCAGTGGGATAGGTCCAATCACCTTACCACTTCACTTCATCAGAAGTTTGATGTGCACTTTCAAGCACATCCGGTGACTCCATCTAGTCAACAACCCATCCTCTGAGTTGCAGACCTTCTTCCCATCTATTTCCACCCATTATTTCTTCCATCTCGTTCATCTTCTTCAATCCCATGAAGTTGTGCAATCATGACTTATTTCCCACCATGGAATTCTCATTTGTAGCAACATAACTATTTCCCTCCATCCCCATAGTTTCAAAATCCTCCTCCAAATCAATTTTATAAGCCCCATTATCCTCGAAAATGCATACAACCCATTTTTTCTAACCAAAATGTTTATGAAGAATAGGTTTATGCAGATGATGGTGGAAAATCCTTGGCCAAAGCCAATTTTGAGAGGTAGATGCAAAAGATTGAGATGGACATGATGCAGCTCAGAGTCAAGTGCTCCATAATGGCAGCTAAAGTTGGCTACAAGGCCCCTTGTCCATGGGTCAGCCCTATACTAGGCTGGTTTAGTGCCCAACATAAGCTACACCTCATCACTGAGATGTTGCCCTAGATTACATAGTGGGTAGAAGGAATGGAGGCTCAAAAATCTAGCGTGCCTTCCATCCCTTCTACGTCCATCCTCCCATTTTCTTCCAAGTCCCCTCTACCTAGTTGTACCATAAATGAATAGCCCCCTACCAACGTGCCCTCCCACCAAAGTCATCATGTTAGATGACCGTAGGAGACAAATTGAATAATGGCGTGACTGATCTGTAAACTCTTCAACTTTGGAATTTTTCAAAATCACAAATTAATCGATGTTGTTTACTTTCTATTAGAAAATAACATAGATAGCTAGTGAAATAATTACTATTGTGCTTAGAATCAACAATTATAGTAAATGAAAGAATATAAGCTCATAACACCAACAATTTTATCATGAAAAACCTCCAA
The DNA here is from genome assembly GCA_018340775.1 of Taxus wallichiana var. yunnanensis. Lineage (NCBI taxonomy): Eukaryota > Viridiplantae > Streptophyta > Pinopsida > Cupressales > Taxaceae > Taxus > Taxus wallichiana. Next base: position 409,853,207 of record CM031235.1, read on the forward strand.
TGGAGGAAAAACTAGTTGGGAAGGGCAATTGCTCTTTCTTCCCACTTCTATTGGCCAATTTAAATCAATAGGTATAGAATTTACAATAAGTAAGAAAGAGAAGTAGATAATATCTCAACACTTCCTTTCAATTACTTGCTTTCTCTGTCTCAACACTCCTTTCTACAAAATACAATTTCCAGCACTAAGATTTCTTGCTAACTTGCTCCCATGCTTCGATGATATTCTACACTTCTACAATCATGTATTTATAGCCTTTCTCATGTCCTCCTATGCACTGGAGAATGGGAAAGGTCATGAAGGAGAAGAGAAATGAACATCCTTTCAAATTCGTGAGGTTATTCATTTTGATTTTAGTTTTCTCACAATAATGGCTAGGACCGCCTCCTGCGTGAGATCGATGGTCCCGTGACCACAGCCCTAGCTAGGTGGCGGTCCCGTTTCTTAAAAGATAGAACCTCCATTTCATTGTTTTCCTTCTTTGTACCGAATATTTATGATGAATTAGAGTTATTTCAGATCCCTATGGATCGGTGACTCATATGACTTCGATTGGGAATCTAGGAAATCATACGGGTGCCTATTTTAGATGAAAATTAGTTAGCTCCAGAGGGCATGGTTCTGGAGGAGAACCATATGGTTTCAGAGGCAACAAGGGTAGGGTAAGCCATATAAGAACCTTCAGTTCTTCCTCCCACTTCATCCCCTTCAAACTCTAATGTCAAAGAATATTTTGAGCTTTCAAACTTCATGTTTGAAGATGAGGGGAACCATGGTGAGAAAATTACAGATTCGAAGGACACCATGGAGGAGGTCGAACACACGCAACAGAGCCCGAGGAGGTAGATTATTTGTCTAACTTGGAGGATTGTCTTGATGGAGAGGAGCCTAAGGAGATCACATCATTTTCTCCTCCATCATCCACCTTCCAAGAACACGAGTCTACTACCACAGAGGATAACATCCAAGGAAAACAACCTGTATCTAACAACGGCCCTCAGGAACCAAGGTTGGAGGATCTTAATCTTCCATGTTCTTCTCAGGAGGAGGAAGGAAACAACGAATACCCCATCTCTCCCACACCATCCACTCAAGAAGGTCCACAAGAAGACTCCATTCTTGGAGTTGAAATTTAGAGTAATAGGCACATCCATCGATCAGACTGTGCCCAATCAGGTACTTGGCTTCATTGGAGCCAAGGGAGAAGCCAAAACTAGTCATGCCCACTCCAGGGCATGAGGATGAGCTACAAAGTACCAAGGATCAACTGCCATACCTCTTCAATCTAAATGCAGAGCAACTAAAAGAGGTATTGGATTTGTCTTCAATTGATACTTTGGTCATTTGGGTGGAAGATCAGCTTATAGTTAGTTTTTCACTCATCCAACCAAATATGTTAATTGCCAAATCAGTGCATGACCGCCATTTTGAGGAAGGAAACTATTTCTCCTGCCAGTTGTAGGTTTTGTTTGAGTTCCCTTTGCTCTTGGTTAGAGCAAAGTGTAGGCAGGTTTTTTTTCAGCGGAAGAAGTGCTTTTTTTGCACACTTTCAAGCATGTTCCATTTGGACCATGTATGATTTTCCATTTGTATATAGTTTTGGTGCTATTGTATTGCTCTTGCATAGCTCATTTAAGTTGAATTTTGGTGAAGATCAAATCTAATTTTCAAAGTGGGTTCACAAGTGATTCAAGTCATATTTTTAGAGTTAGATAAGAGAATTGGTTATCGTGGCTTGACTCCATGCCCAATGGATGCAACTAAGGCCACCGATCGTTCATCTAGTAGAGCAAATGACCCCATGAGTCACCAAAGTTGTTAACAAAAATAAGCTCCCTCTTATTTTGGGTTAACTTACTCCCTTTTTGTTCCTCATTCCAAATTTCACAAAGTTTAGGAACTCAAGGATTTTTGAAAATACTCCATTAGATAGAGAATTTCTTCCCCTTTCCAGAAAGGTAAAGAGCTCTTTCTAACTCCTTGTATTTTTGAGTTATGGCTCGATGGAGTTAGAAGGGAAAATTTGCCCAAGGCGGACCTGCGGGGCTTGGGAGAGATGTTTGCCAAGGAATCTTGGACCGGTGGGGAATCGGAGGAAAAAGTGAAAATTTTCCCTTTTGTCAAAAAGGTGAAAATTAAGTGCTTTGAGCTGGCACATCAAAAAGCTAATGCGGGCAGTGGACCTTCGAGAGGCAAATGAGATTTTTTGAATTTTTGTCAAAAAGTGTAAAATGGAAAAAAATATCCCCCTTGCCCCCGACCCTAGTGGATGCCACGTCATCAGAGGATTTGCAGGAGAAAAGTTCAAAATTTTCCCAAGCTATTTTTTGCCGAAAACGTTAAGGAAAAACTCAGAAGGCCATATCTTTTGATCCAGAGCTCTATTTTTGATGTTCTTGGTACCAATGGAAAGATCTGAAGATTCTCTTCATCATGGAGTCTTTGATTTTGGATTTTGGTAAATATTTGGGGGAGAAATTTGTAAAACACGTTTTGGTGTGGAAAAGACAAAAACTAGTTCCAACCACCAGATTTAATGAAGTATGGGTCATTTTCTTTGGTTTGCGAAGTAGATACATGGAATTATGAGCTTTTGCATCAAGCCCATCAATAGAGGAAGAATTAAAACACATTTTGAAAAGTGGTTGGAGCAAATCCCATGTTTTTTCCTCTTTTCTCACATTTTTTTCTATAAAATGTAAATAGAGGCACATAATTAGTGGCTATTCATTTTTCTTCTCTGCCTCCCCCTTATTTTGTTCCCGTGGTTGAAAATGGAGTTTGAACCTCTTCCTTGCTCTCCGTAATGGCATTTTTGCCTCTTTCCCGTGAAATGGTGCACTGTGTAAATCTGGAGCAATAAAAACATGTTTTTGTGATGCATTTGTCCATCCTTTGCTCGTTTTATTGCATCTTCTTACCTCTCTTCATTGTAGGGTATCTGTGCATGTTTTGAATGTTCATTTATAGATCTAGGAGCTGTGTTCATGGGGTTTTAGAACATTTTCTGTGTGAATATGATCTATGGTCTGTGATGCTGCTATCCATCCTTTCCATTGCTCACCTCTCTTTGTTCCATGGCAGTTTAGTAGATGATCAACACTTTCCTTCTCTGGTGTATCACCGTTTTAGTGTAGGCTCTATTTTTTCTTGTTTTCTTTCTCTCCTTGTCTCCTTGGAAGTTAGATTAGGATTAGATTAGCTTGCTTGATCTAGAATAGCTTATGGCAGGTAGTTTAGGAAGAGGAACCAACCTTCTTTGGAGAGGTTTCCCACTTTTGCAAGGTCCCACACCTTGGGGAAAGTTCAATGTTATGCAATCACACTAGATGATTTTTCCTTAGAAAAGAAGATGCATAACTCATTTGGGGTGCCGTGATTTCTCACTAATAGGTACTTTTGGGCAGGTTGAGTGAGAAATCATATGAATGGTCATATATAGCTACACATCCACCCTAATTTATTAGGGGAATATAGGTATCCTTTAGTATCTCACTCTAATAAGGTCAATAAAAAATATTGCACTATTCTATTTTATGAAGCACCCATCCCAACATCAAAATTTTAAAATTATAAATACACCAATATTTTTTCCCTAGATCAATCGTGTAAGAAAACTAATGTATCAAGTGCGTGTTTCCAAGTGAGAGAGTCAAATCAAGGGAATCATATTTATTATTATTCTATATCACATACATATCATCATAGGTTGGGGAGCTACATGGGATTTATACCTCTTTGGAGTAGTGGTATGTGATGTCGCTCATTGCATCAACGGGTTTGTGGTGAAGTTATCTAACCCAAAGTCTACAAATTGACGTTTAGATTTTAAGCAAAAAGTTAGTGTTTTAAGAAATAAAAATCCATATCTCAATAAAATATACTTGTAATATATATATTATAGTGTTTATTATAATTTAGATATTACTATATTGTAATAAAATAATTAAGATTAACATATACATAAATCCATGGTTCTAAATTATGTTAAGGATAATCAAATCGATCAACACATTATAAATAGAATAGTGAAAGTATAACTAGGGCTATGGTTTAAAAAGTTTAGTTATTGTTATTTGTGCTCATATTAGGTAAAAATGATATAAAAATAGATGAGGGTGTTGTGAAAAAGTATCCTCAACTTTCCTTGTAAATTTAGTGATATGGAACTACATTGCTTATTTCCATCCAATAGGGACACATTCATGGTTATATATATATATATATATATATATATATATATATATATATATATAAAGTTTCTTCCAAGGTTTTAATCTACAATTTGACTCTATCACTTTCTTCTCACATGTCTTTGGACTTGTTTCATGTATCTGGATCTCCTTGATAATGCTTTTGTACCTATATGTCTTCTCCTCACTTATTGACCTAAAAGGAGTTAGTCATCATTTTCATGAGATTGACCTCATCACACCCCCATTGATGTGGTGAGTGTCACAATACATACCAATATTCCAAAGAGGAATAAAGAAACATGTAGTTTTTAAAAATATTATGATGATATGGAAATTAGAAAAAGTAAAAACATGGATCCCTTGATCATTCCCTCTACACTTGGAAATTGATGCTTGACCTGGTTATAATGCATAAATGTATGACCTAAGGAAATAAAAGAGATGCTTTCAAATTTGAGTAGATTTATTTTGGTGTGCTCTAAGGGAGAGGTGCTTCAATGATTTATTCAATGACCTTCTTAGAGTTTCCTTTAATATAATATCCATATACATCCCTAATGAGTAAGGGTATATATGTTCTAATATATGACTTATTGGAATAATTTTCCACTTAAGTGAGCTCTGATCTCGATTAAGGTAACTTGTACATTTAAATATATTCCTATTACAAGTAAAAGCTACAAGGGGTTATTTTGATTAATTAACTTCCAACACTAATAATTCAATACTAGAATAACACATTAATACTTACAAAAAATTTACACTATAGTTAAAAACACAAGGGATTAAGTGCATTTAGTTGATTACAAATGATTCTAGACTCATCTAGGTGATCTGAATGATGGAACAGGGATATCTGGACCTGAGAGTTCCTTGATACTAAAATTGTGACTTGAAGATTCTCTTAGGTAGGATCGTCATAATAGGGACAAAAACGTCTATATGGTCTTTACCTATTTGTATGGTCTTGACCCTGCCCTTAACTATGATATACAACTTTACAGACTTTTTCACTTGTCAGAATATCTTTGTCACTCTCTATTAGTCACACTTTGTGGGGGCCTCTCAGATGTTCGATAGATATTTCAAACTTTAACCATGGATGAGAAGTCCTGTAAAATAAAAATTAGTTGGGTTATGGGAACCCCATGCATTGTTGACTTTGACACTACTCTGAAGAGGCATCAAACCACACATTGTTCTCCACCTAACATATGATATATAGGCAGTAGTACAATAAAATTTGACATCCTCCCTTTGATAAAGCTTGAATTGAGTTTCTCTCTTGTAAATATTATTGAGTGAGTGAATTTTGATGATTATAAATGTGGGAAGCAGTCCATAGACCTATTGGGAAAATTAAAACTTGTAGATGGTGTTTCCCTAAATAATGTGCAAAGGTATTTGCAAAGTGTAGGAGATATCGGTGTCTTTTGTGCTAGCGTTTGCAATAGGAGTCCATAAGAGTGCAAGGTCCTAAATGAGGTGAGTTTCACTTACCTATTTGTCGATGTAAATCTTAGTGGTGAATATTCATTAATTCACGAATATTCCATTTTTTTAAATTTGCATTTGGAAAATTTTTAGGGTAGGAATTAGGACTGGGTTGCCTAAATTTTCTTGGTACAATTTACATTTAGGCATTTCTTTACCTAGTGTTTAAACTAGTATCCATATGTTTTAATTCAAATAACCTTTAGCGTGAAATTGAAAATTGCCACATTCACCTTCATATATATACTAATTACATATTTACAATTCCATATGTAAATTCTAAATATCAAGTATAAAAAAATATTCCTTGTAATTCCTTTACTCCTACCCATTGTCCAAAGGGCATTAAAGATCGAGATTGACTACATATTGCATATTGCAACCCTTCACCATTAATGTATTTAATTTTTATGGTATGGAGCAAATGTTACCATCTCGGTAGAAGTGTATATGCTATCGATGGTAGCATACATTATGCTAGGGGACGATAACATATATAGTGTTACCATTTGGTAACATATTTCATCAAGATTCAAATAATTATATATTTTGTCATTTGTAAATTTTTAAACATGTTGCTAAAAAATGATCTATTAATAATTACACTTGGATAGGTACAATCGACTATGTGAATAATGAAAACAAGGTAGATCAATTTAAAAGGAAAAGTAGCATATTACATTATTTTAACCAACCCAAAAATAAGGACCCAACTTGCATCTACTGCAAATGCAGGTAATAATTAACAAATTATCATTAACTTTTTATCGAGTTTAGTTTAATTTTTAGAGATATTTATCACATTCAAACTTGTAGACACAAAATCACGCACTTGGGTATATTTCTAGGTCCTAAACACATACTAGCATTCATATGATTCATAAGTAAGAAAACTAGTAATTAACGACTGTCTTTGGCATCTTTTCTTTGTTTCTTGTTTTCTATTTGGTCTTACACACCCTACATAACAGATTAGTATTTTATTTATTTGTCATTATTGCTTCGAGACACCAACGACTAGCTAGGACAACAATGCCCATGTGCTCTTGTCCTCTCTCGGGAACCCCTAATCCTTTTCTATCTTACTCACTTATTTTGGGTCTCTTTTATCTTTTGGGCATATTTTATACCTATGCATCGGCCTTCCAATTCTCAATTACAAAATTCAAACAAAGGAATCATATAAATACACAATTATGGGTTAAAAATAAAGGAACAAGCTCTAAGCATACTTACTATCACCTAAGCTTGCATCCAAAGGAATTAAAATCATTCCAAGGCATCTATATAACATCCATTCAAGGGATAGGGGATTGCATTTTATGCATACACTGCATAGGAAGGGGAATTTCATTATATTCCATACACACATTTGTATATTTTAGCAAATCTAGCTCGCTATCTAGTACATCTTACACAAGGGCATCCTAGGTTCGATTTCTACACATACACACAAGAACTACATGGAGTTTGATATATAGTGCAACACTTAGTCATAAGTTCACTCACAGTGACCGTGGGGTCATTATGAATCCCCAAATCCCATCTTTATTTTTTAGGTTTGATGCGGTTTGGTGTTTTTGCAAGTGAACTTATATTTTGTAGGTTACAGGTACACTCGGTGATCAAGGTGTGACATAAAAGTGACAAACAATAAATATAAAAGTCACCGGGTGTGACACAACAAAAATCAAGTTTTGAGAATTTTTTCACATTCATAGGTGCACAAGTAGTAGAATCGGCACCTAGGTGCCCATGAATCGCCTAGGTGCCCATGTCTAGTCTATTTCATGATCTAAATAATTTATTTTGAGCATTGACGACACGCTTCACTACCTGTTCAATAGTTTTCCCAATCTATACCAGCCTTGGATCAAATGCAAATCAACTAAGCCCTCTTCCCTCTCTTGCACTTAGGGTTTCATATTTTATTAGCTTATTGCTTATGTTAAACCGTGTCTAGGAGTGGTATATCATAGTTTACATTAAATTATTCTCTATAATTAGGGTTTAACATTAGTCTATTTTTGTTAAATCAAAACCCTTATCACGTTTGAATGCGAAACCCTTACTAATAATTATAATATGTATGAAACAATTCACAAAAACATATCCCCTACGAAATATTTAACATTTCAATAGATGAAGAATCAAGATATAATTGATGATGACATGCCAGAGATGGAAGATAATCCTCACTATCAAATGCCTCAAATAGATGAAAGCTCTATTGAAAATATTCACTTAGAAGAATGTATTTAGAGTACTCTTCATAAAGAAATATGTGCGAAGGAAGAAAACTAGTTGGACAATTGGAAGGTCTTTTAAGGTAGACTGGGCTAAAAATATCCATTCATTGAACCTATAGAGACAAAAAATGGTAATGATACTCTAAAATAATGTAGATGTACAATTTGTGGTTGGAAATTAGGAAAAGAACATAAAATGCAACTAAAGTTGGACACAATTGAGAAACATTATGGCAAAGTATATGTGATAGTCAAGGAAAATGATAGAAAAATAACAAAGACACATAAATGGAAAACTACAAAATAATGCATGCATGTAAGATATGCAGAGGAGTATGAAAATGAGTAGAAACATTGTCGAAATCTTATGGAGAAAGGAGGAATAATTAATGCAAATTTTGGAAAAGCTCTCAATGCCAATCTTAAGGAAAAACACAATTTTCTATTGTAATCTCCATTATAAAAATGGGAAGACCTATTTCATATTTTTAAGAATTTAAGAAAGTGTTTTAAGTTTAATGGGTTTCCTAACATTCCATAATCACTTTGGTCGATAAAAATGATTGGGAAATGGCCAAATGTCTTGTAATAATTGAAAAGGAGTATTTGAAAGAGAAAGTCAAGAATTTAAGCTTTATCTACTTTTCCATTGATGATTTTACAATAATAGACAAAACATCTTGGGTTTACATGTATGTTTATACTTTTGAGAACCACAAAAGGCAACCTCATCTTCTAGCTATTCATAAAATGATGGAAAACTACAATGCTGAAAATATTTGTAAACTTGTTATTTCTAATTTGAATCATATAGCTCGGATGGATGACTATTCAATAACTAAAAAGCTTGTATGTGTTGGTGTTGATGGTGCATCAATAATGTAGGGTCATAGAAGTGGTCTATATATACACCTACAAACAATAGTTTCCCCTTATATGATTCAAATTCATTGCATGACTCATAAAATGGATCTTGCATACAAAATAGTTAGCACATTTGAAAATTTCACAAAAGTGGAAGAGCTTATTTGTGAATTGCATGCATATATGTCAAACAATCAAAAATATTTCTAGAGTTTTAGAAATTTGCAATTAGAGTAAAAAATGGTAAAAAAATTCTTAAAGACATTGATACAAGATGGATTTGATGGATTTCCATGTAAGAGCTTGCATGTATAATTTTGATGAAAATCCATTGTTAGATGGTTTTATGTTTAAGTATCATATGGAAGTTGACAAGGTAAAATATTTTTCTCTACCGCTTAACATATTTGAAAACATTATTAATGCTTTGTGGTATTCTACCCATATTGAATGAAATCAATTGCTTAACAAAACCTTCTCAAGAAAGATCCATCTATATAGTCGACTTCATTAGGTTGAGAAAACGTTTATGTCAAATACTAGATGTGTTATACAACTTTGATGAATGTTTTCAAGGACATATATTCAGTAGCTGGCAAACTTTAAAAAATATAAAGGATATTAAAATCTATTTTAAATTCAATATTAATGGCCATCTTTGTATCCTTGTGAATGGGAATAAGATTCAGATGCATAATTTTAACAAAAGAATGGATATTATTGGAATAAAATTTGAAAAAGTACATATAACACATAGTTTATACAAATTTTGGGCATATAACACATAGTTTGGGCATATTTTATACTTATGCATCAGCCTTCCAATTGTCACTTACGAAATTCAAACAAAGGAATCATATAAATACATAGTTATGTGTTCAAAATAAAGGACCAAGCTCTAAGCATACTTATTATCACCTAAGCTTGCATCCAAAGGAATTCAAAGCACTCAAAGGCATCCATCTAACATCCATTCAAGGGACAAGGGATTGCATTTTCTGCATACACTACATAGGAAGGGGAATTTCATTCTATTCCATACACACATTTGCATATTTTAGAAAATCTAGCCCGCTATCTAGTGCATCTTACACAAGGGCATCCTAGGGTACAATTTCTACACACACTCACAAGAACTACATGGAGTTTGAGATGTAGTGCAACACTTGATCATAAGTTCACTTTGTCGGGTGAGTCTTTGGGGTCATTCTGAATCCCCAAATCCCATCTTTCTTTTTGGGTTTGATGTAGTTTGGTTTTTTTTTGCAAGTGAACTTATATTTTGTAGGTTACAGGTACACTCGGTGATCAAGGTGTGACACACAAGTGACAAACACTTGAATATAAAGTCACCGGTGTGACACAACACAAATCAAGTTTTGAGAATTTTTTTGCATTCATAGGTGCCCAGTAGTAGACTCTGGCACCTAGGTGCCCATGAACTAGTCTAGGTGCCCATGTCTAGTCTATTTCATGATCTAAATAATTTATTTTGAGCATTGATTTACACGCTTCACTTCTGTTCAATAGTTTTCCCGGTCCTATACAAGCCCCTGGATCAAGTACAAATCAACTAAGTACTCTTCCCTCTCTTGCACTTAGGGTTTCATATTTTATTAGCTTATTTCTTGTGTTAAATTGTGTCTAGGAGTGGTATATCATAGTTTACATTAAATTATTCTATAATTAGGGTTTAACATTAGTCTTTTTTGTTAAATCAAAACCCTTATCACGTTTGAATGCAAAACCCTTACCAATAATTATAATATGTATGAAACAATTCACAAAAACATATCCCCTACGAAATATTTAACATTTCAATAGATGAAGAATCAAGATATAATTGATGATGACATGCCGTAGAGATGGAAGATAATCCTCACTATCAAATACCTCAAATAGATGCAAGTTCTATTGAAAATATTCACTTAGAAGAATGTATTCACAAAGTGCTCTTCATAAAGAAATATGCGCGAAGGAAGAAAATTAGTTGACAATTGGAATATCTTTTAAGGTAGACTGGGCTAAAAATATCCATTCATCAAACCTATAGAGCCAACAAATGGTAATGATACTCTAAAATAATGTAGATGTATAATTAGAGGTTGAAAATTAGGAAAAGAACATAAAATGCAACTAAAGTTGGACACAATTGAGAAACATTATGGCAAAGTATATGTGATCATCAAGGAAAATGATAAAAATAATAAAAAAGACACAAAAATGAAAAACTACAAAATAATGCATGCATGTAAGATATGCATAGGATTATGAAAATGAGTAGAAACACCATTGAAATATTATGGAGAAAGGAGGAATAATTAATGAAAAATTTGGAAAAGCTCTAAATGTCAATCTTAAAGAAAAACACAGACTTTCTACTATAATCTTCATTATAAAAATGGGCAGACCTATTTCATATTTTTTAGAATTTAAGAAAGTGTTTTAAGTTTAATGGGTTTCCTAACATTCCATAATCACTTTGGTCGATAACGTTGTGATTGGGAAATGACCAAATGTCTTACAATGATTGAAAAGGAGGATTTGAAAGAGAAAGTCAAGAATGTAAGTTTTATCTCCCTTTCCATTGATGGTTTTACAATAATGACAAAACATCTTGGGTTTACATGTATGTTTATACTTTTGAGAACCACACAAGGCAACCTCATCTTCTATCTATTCATAAAATGATGGAAAACTGTAATGCTGAAAATATTTGTAAACTGGTTATTTGTAATTTGAAGCATATAGCTCGGATGGATGACTATTCAATAATAAAAATCTTTTATGTGTTGGTGTTTATGGTGCATCAATAATGTAGGGTCATAGAAGTGGTCTATATATACACCTACAAACAATAGTTTCCCCTTATATGATTCAAATTCATTGCATGACTCATAAAATGGATCTTGCATACAAAATAGTTAGCACATTTGAAAATTTCACAAAAGTGGAAGAGCTTATCTGTGAATTGCATGCGTATATATCAAACAATCGAAAAATATTTCTAGAGTTTTAGAAATTTGTAATTAGAGTAAAAAAGTAAAAAAATTCTTAAAGACATTGATACAAGATGGATTTGATGGATTTCCATGTATGAGCTTGCACGTATAATTTTGATGAAAATCCATTGTTAGTTGGTTTTATGTTTAAGTATCATATGGAAGTTGACAAGGTAAAATATTTTCTCTACCGCTTAACATATTTGGAATTTTTTTAATGCTTTGTGGTATTCTACCCATATTGAATGAAATCAATTGCTTAACAAAACCTTCTCAAGAAAGATCCATCTATATAGTCGACTTCATTAGGTTGAGAAAACATGTATGTCAAACACTAGATGTGTTATACAACTTTGATGAATGTTTTAAAGGGCATATATTCAGAGCTGGCAAAATTTTAAAAATATAAAGGATATTAAAATCTATTTTAAATTCAATATTAATGGCCATCTTTGTATCCTTGTGAATGGGAATAAGATTCAGATGCACAATTTTAACAAAAGAATGGATATTATTGGAATACAATTTGAAAAAGTACATGTAACACATAGTTTATATAAAGGTCTTATATATGAAACACAAATCAAATTAAAAAATCACAATTATTATCTAGTGAGAGCAAAGAATGCTTTAAAAAGGATGAGATTCTTAAGGCCAGGTGAGTGGTTAATCCTATATTTTGGAATACTGTAGGTGGTAAGAAACTTATAATGGATTTATATAAAAATACATGGGTACTATCTGATTTAATATAAATTATATTAAATATAATTATAGAGTAACTAATATAGTGTATGATATACAAATGCTAATGTACAGTAAAGACACAAGCAAACAAACATATGCAAATATGAAGCCCTAAGAAAGAGAGGAGATATGAAGACTTAGTTGATTCTCGAGTAATCTGGAAGTGATATGGGTAGGTGAATAGATGAAATAAACTAAGTAGAGTGTCATCACTTCTCACCGGATGTTTTGAAACTCAAGAATGTACTAGATAGAGCGCTCATAGGAGGACATGAGCATCCGGGGCATTAGTGTCCTTTACGGGTGCTAGTGTCTATGTGAATTATCATAATATGGTCTCTTCTACATGCGGAGAAGATTCACTGCTAGTCTCTATTTTTCACTCTATTTTCCCTCCTTGATCACCGAATGTACATGTAACCTGTAAAACAAGTTGTCTACCTACACATGTCCACAAACCACATCAAATCTAATAAAAAGGTGTGTAGAATGTGGAGTCGATTGATCTTTGCGGTCACCTAAAGAGAAAACTTAGTACGAGCATTGCACTACATTCCAAACTCCATGTAGTTTTGTGTGAGAGTGTGTGTAATTATGCCCTAGGATGCCCTTGTACAAGTTGTACTAAGATAGCAAGCTAGATCTAGAATGCTCTAGATGTAAATGTGTGTAATGGAATAGAATAAACTTCCCCTCCTATGATGTGTATGCAGAGGAATACAATCCTTGTCCCTTGAGTGAGTGTGCTAGATGAATGATTTGAGATGCTCTTTGTGCATTTGGATGCAATATTAGGTGATATTAGAAAATTTGAGTGCTTTGTCCCTTATTTGAGAGCTATAACTATGTATATATATGATTCCCTTATTTGAATTTCATAATTGACAACTTGATTTAATAAAATCAATATTAAGTCTAAATTACAGAGTCACTATTATGATAAAATACAATAGATTACAAATGTTAAGCACTCTAAAGATGTAATCATGTAAGAAAACAAGAGATATAGGGAACTTATCTAATTTTCGCTTATCTCGAAAAATATTTGAACTAGATAAACCGGTGAATAGGATGGGAAGAGTGTAAAAATGCTCGATATAAATTTTGGAACTTATAGAATGGCCAGGGCATAGGTTCCTGGATTGGGGCGAGGGAACTTGGATGCCAAAGACCTTTTGTAGGCACTTGTGACTGCGCAGAGAGTTTGAATATGGTTTTTCCTATGTTGCTAGGGTTTTAGTATCATTTGTTGTTGGTCACTTATATGTCAATAGATATTTGCTAAATTCACCCACAACCTGCAAAACAGATGATATCCTAAAAATCCCCCAAACTACATCAAATCCTAAAAATGAAAGATGTAAATGGGGAGTCGAATGACCCCGACGATCACCCGATAGAGTGAACTTATAATCGAAGAACTGCACTACATCTCAAAATCCATGTAGTTCTATGTGCTTATGTGTGGAATAGTTTCCTTAGGTTACCATCGTGCAATGATGCCAAGATATCGAGTTGTAGTTAGATAAAATGAAAATGTGCGAGATGAAATTTAGAACTTCCCCTTCCTATGAAGTGTATGCGGAGTAACTAGCAGCCCAAAATGCGGTTCCTTTGATAATATGTAGATAAGATATCCCTTGATAATTTCCCACCCATATAATGGTATGTATGTTGCGTATATATAGGGATCTCTTGCTCAAATTTCAACACTAGTTACACGACATGCTGACTAGGACATTGGGATAGGAGTAAGAAATCTGAAAATAACCACCACAAATGTAAAAATGTGAACAAGAACAAAGGGGACAAGAGTGCCCAAGGTGGATAGGAGTGCCTGGGTGATGGTGTCTAGACTAGGTGCCGGTGTCTTGGGATAACTGATGAAAATGTGAAAATACTGATAAACAAGGATCCCTGTGACTTGACTAGAACTGGGTATATAAGTGGCATATGTGAAGGAGAAAGACAATAGAAACAACCACGGCAAGTAGATGGACTAGGGAGTGTGTTACTAGTGAATAATTTTCTTACTTGAGATCCATGCATATAATAACATACTTGGTGGTATAGGAAAATAGTAATATGCATGTGATTTTGTGACTACACAACTAAAAGGATAACCCAAAAGTATAAAAGATGCCCAAGAAGTAAAAGAGACCCAAAAGAGTGAGAAAAGGGGAGAAAGGGTCGGGAGCACCCACGAGAGAGAGGAGCACCTAGGTGTTAGTGTCTGAGGCCATAAAAGATAAATCAGTAAAAAAACTATAGGGATGTAAGGTGTATAAGGTCAATAAAAGTATATCAAACAAAGCAAAAGGCCCCAAAATATATTTTCAATTATTAGTTTTCTTTCTTGGGAATCAAGTATATATTAGTATGTTGTAGGACCTAAAAATGTACCCAAGTGCATAGATTTTATGTCTACATTTGCCCCCACTTTATGCTATTAATTGAATATTGAATAGCATAAATTAGATAGAAGATGCGTACCTTGTGATCTTGTAGATAATAGTGTAGCCAATAACGTGCCAAGTCGTCAAGTGAAGTGTGAAGTGATCGCAGTGTGAAGTGTAGAGGCTAGGAAAGGGAAGTAGATCCCAAGGGTGAAGTGCATGCGTAGTAGCATGTTTTTGTGCTTACCGATGTGAGGTGCTTATTTTTATGTATTAAGGATGGACCTACAAAATAAGAGCGAGAAACTAGTCAAATTTATGTATGCAAGAAATTAGAGTAACATGTGTATAAGTAAGTAAAAGTGTGAAAGTATGTAAAAGGAAAGTGTGCACTTGATGTATACGAGTATAAGAGATAGAGAATTGTCTTGATTTTATTAGAGATGTTGTTGAACTTGTTGCCAAATGGTGAGTTTTTTGGGTGATATCATGCAAAGAGCAAGTTTTTTGTGTGATCTCACGTCGAGTGTTTTTTGGGCGATCTCACTCCAAGAGTGATTTTTTAGACAATCTCATGCCAAGAGAAGAGTATTGGGGAGAGATGTATAGATTTTCTCTCCTTCCATGACACTTCTTGAATAAGCACCACTATAGATGGTACGTCCCAGTTTGTTCTGATTGTAAATAAAATGTACTAATAAATTAATTCTATAACTGGAGGCGAGTACTTGCTACTCTTATAGAGAATTGTTACAAAGCTGTTGTTGTAAACTATGCCGATATGAGACATTGACTATTGTTTCCCCCATCACACAAGCACCTAGGGGACACAAACACCCACCACCACTGTCCATGTTTGGGTGCTAGTGTCTGTTTTGTATTTTGGACCCAAGTTTGTTTAGGCCAATCTATCACTATGTGCATGTGTTGTTTCTTTATTGTGTTATTTTGTACCGTAGCTTTGAGCTACTTGTTGGGGTGACTTGTTCACCAAATAGATGCCCCTCTCATTTGGGGTACATGAAAAGAATGTAGGAGAATGCGGTCCAAAGGATAAGACCTCGATCTGATATGCATATGTGAAGTGGATACCTATAGGGGTAGGGGATGTGCATGGTAGAAACCAAGGAACATGCAAACAAGATGGAGCTAGTAATAAATGTTATTATAAACTATAGAATGCAATAAAAGAACATATAACAAACAATTAGGAAGATAAGATGGGCCATGGAAAGTGAGTTTCATACATGGGACATCGCTCACAATGTCAAGATAATCGGGCCAAAGCGACCAAAGGCATATAATGATCAAACACGACATAAGGCATAGACCAAAAATAATAACAATCAATATCAAGAAAAATGTGTTAGATAACCATGGTTGTAAATAGTCCTACAAGGACAATGCTACACATGAAGCACTCATTAGCATGTTAGAGAGATAAATAGTATGTCAAAGTGTGTATAAATAAGTGAAAAGTAAAGTAATAGTAGTGAGAAGTAGTAAAGAATGTGACAATAGAACCTGTGATGTATGAAGTATAAGAGTAGTAAAAGTAGATGCCCTCGTAGGAGCCTTGGTGGGACTGGTAAAGAGACGTGTCAAGAATCCTACATTGTGTGTGAATATGTGAAAGGTCATGCATTTATCTCAAGATACCCGGTGAACGTGCATGTGTATATAGAAAAAGATAGTAACGTCTTTAAGAATCCGGCTAGCATAGTAAGAAAAGTGCAACATGTAAATAGTGTAGACACCTAAATCTGACTACGTATTTTTAATACTAAAATTGTACTAATTATCCTATTTACCATCATTTCATTATAATTAGTGATTTATCACTAATCATCTAACATTTGCCTTCATTTCGGTCAATTAACGACACTTCATTAATTAACTAGAATTTACCCATCCTAGATGTTAATTAAAGTCACTTTGATAGTTATAACCCTCTTTTAATTAATTAATTAATTAAGCCTTTCAATCTTGTATTTAACTATTAAAACTTTTATTAGTTTGATCCCCTTTTAAACCCTTTACATTATACCAAATCCATTCTAAATCATCTCTAAATGGCTTCTATAAGCTTAATTTGGCCTATTAATTAATCCTAGTTGATTAATTAAATCACCTCCAAATCCCATGAGTTGTTAATCACTAATTAATCTCTTCTAATCATACTTATCCCTTTCTAATTATACATTCCCTTTATCCCACATTCACTAGGTTACAAGTTTCTCTAAAACTGGAAAGCTATATAAAGAACCTAGTACACCTTGTCCTAATTTACACCATGTCCTCTTAAGCCATATGCATATGAAAAGAGAATTTCAACTTTGAAAAGCTTATTGATCAAACAACCCCTTCTATCCTCTACTTGTAAAGAGTAGTAAGAGAAGAACCATACATGGAAATCAAGCCATATTAGTGAGATCTCTTCCTCTTCATGGAGATAGCTTTCTTTTTTACCATGTACTCACGTTTGACTCAACAAAAGAGTACCTACAATCTAAAATCCCATAAAAACATCAAAGGATGGCTTATCATTTCATGTTAATTATATGCATTAGTTAGCTTTTTCTTTTTATGACTTTATCATAATGCTTTGTTAGATTATCTTTGTTATTGAGACTACTTGGTGTTAGTTTATATTGATTAACTTAGCTAGGTTTAATCACACACATACATATTTCATGCTCGGTGCGAAACCCCTTTGTCTCACAGTCATTTCTTGAGTTTTTAGTTAAGTTTTAGTTTTATCATACTAATCTATTTTTCACATGTTGAAATAAATTGTATTTCTAACATGTTTTATTGAGTTTGCATGTGTTGAGTGTTCCTTGTAGGTGTGAAGGAGGTAAAGTGATGCCAAATTTGAAGCTTATAAAAATTGAGCTTTTGACTCTTTTGGGTCATTTTTGCACATTTTTGAAGTCACACATGCTCCCGGTTTAGCCTTAATACTATCCACACTTACATGTTTCTTTTTGTGGTAACGTTGCTATATGTGTGCCAACATTAATTTCATATGCATTTGCATTGATGACTATGCACTAAAGCATTGCTGATTTTCACTATCGTTCTCCAAATTTGCACTAGCGTTATCTAGATTTGCGCTAGCGTTGTCTATATTTTCACCTCTTTCTACGTAGAGGTAATTCACATGTTTTCATAAGTATTGATGTGTTTAATTTTCTCTTTACACATTTACATCAGAGTTCACACATTTACATTACTCTTTACATTTACATGTTTGTGTTAGTGTTCACGCATTTGTGTTTCTATATATGCATTTGAGTCAGTTTATTTGCGTTAGTGTTTCTCTATGTGCATCTTCATAAGCACAATTATGCTAGCGTTCTGTGTATTTTTGGCTCAAATTTCAAAAAATACAAAATCTCATTTTTGTGTTTCCTACCACTTTTATAAGTTTTCTAACTTCTGATTTACAGGTTTTACTTTAAAATTCATTTTCTAACACATTTAAAGGCTTTGATAAATGTTGTTTTTCCATTTTGCTTAAGTTAGATCAAAGGTTTTGTATGCTCTTCTCTTGCGCCTTTTGGTGATCTTGAGAATCAAAACAACTTTAGTCTTCTTTTCTAACATTTTGGTTTATTAATAAACTTCATCATTTAATTTTTAAAGGAAATCAATATTTTTAATGAACTTAGTAATCATTGATTAATGTTTTCCCATTTCTAATTAGCTAGATCAAACATTGTGTATGCTCTTCTCTTGTGCTTTTGGGTGATCTTGAGAATCATAAATGACCTTGATCCTCTTTTAAACATCATGCTTTATATGGAAAACTACTAATATTTTGAGTGCATGACCTCATCACTTGTTAAAGAATCAAATAAAACTAATAATAATGACATTGTATGCGAGTTCGAATAAGGGCTTAAACCCATCCAATTTAAACTGTGTGAATTTCCTTGGCATAAGCCATAAAAATCATTATGAGGATTACCACAAGAACCTTAAAGTAGTCAACACATTGAGGGAATTGGTTGATGAAAAAGAAGTGGCTCACTACCTAATTAACTAGAAATTCCTATGAGGAGTGCTAAATGTTGCCTATATGAGGCCCCATTCATTAATTTGATTTTGGGGTAATGGTCATTTGTATAGGATTTATTATAGAAAAGTGTACCTCTCTTAGACAAGTTATTAGCGAGTGTTGAGAACAAAATCCTAGGAAGCCATTTGGCATTGGGGCCAACTTGACCTCATCTATTTGTGTTTCAAAGATCCTTTACAAATAAAAAACTTTCTCAGAGTCAAAAATTGTTTATTAAATAAGGGGAGAGTCCATTGAAGTTTGAGTCGCATATTGTTTTCATGAATATTACAACGTAAAACTTTGTCCTAGTTTTTACCTTCCTATCAAACAAGGTGAAACTCTGCCAAAGTTACACCATGTATTTTCATCAACAATCATAAATTCCCTTGTTCTATTTTTGGCATTATTGGTCAAAAGAAAGCAACTTGAAGTGCTGCCAAAATTGTGTCCACCACTTTTTCACCCACTTAAATTCATTCCTCTTTGTGAAATTAATTTAAGTGTTGAAAGTGTGTTGGTATGTCTTCATATTTTAGTAGTTTGTCTTTAAACCAACATTTAGATGTTTCAATTGTATAAGGTATCTCCCCTTGATATCCTTTTACATCATTACACTACTCACATTGTGTTAATCCCTTTTTATACTTACATCTTGTTTTCTTAAACTTGATCTAAGTTTCCAAATTGTATTGTTACACTGTTTGCATTGTATCGACCCATTGCTATACTTAAATCTTATTACGTTGCTCGTCTTGTGCTAATACCTTTTTAATACTTACATATTTTGTCATAAAATTGATATAAGTATTGAAATTTTATTTTTACACTACTTGCATTTGTATCATCCATTTTCAAGACTTAAACCTTGTTTGTATTAAACTTGATTTAAGTGTATACTTTACGTTGTTACATTGTCAAAATCACTTCAACCCCTTTTTAATACTTAAATATTATTTTTTCAAAACTCGATTTAAATATTGAAATTGTGTTGTTACATTATCAAACAACCTTTGAGACAAATTTGAACATAGGGAAAAATTTCCTTTGTGATCGTTCCTTTTTCCAAGACTTTATATATTTTCCTTGGTGACCTTCATCATACACTTCACTACTAGGAAAATTTTCCTTTCCAACCATTATGTTGTCAAATTTTCACCAACCATTTTAAAATTTACACTTACAAATTATTTTCCAAACCTTGCTGGATTGTCCAAATTGTGTCATCATGATGTCTGTTTTCCTTATATTACCTTAATAAAATCACACAAGCATCTCCATATTTACAAAATGTCTAGTTAGTTACCGTTATACTACCCAAATTGACATAAAACTTCCTTCCATTTGAAGGATTTCAATCATATAATCTAAGGCTAGGAATTTGGTCCCAAAAATGCCAACCATGAATAAATATTGCACGGAACCTCACACTTACAACAATAGGGAACCTAGGTTTAGGAATTCACATCAAAATATGCCCATCACGACTAAACCTCGATTGGTTCTTCACACTAGGGAACCCATTCGATTACCCCTTTCCCCTTTCCCCACCTTCATCTCATAGTCAGTGGTATGATTATGATGATTCTAATCCATAATATTCTTCTGATTCCCCTTAGTCTCTTGATTATTCTAATCCATGCTATTATTTAGATTCCCCTCAATCTCTTGAGCCTCATCCGATCAAATTTATTCTAGGGAATAATCAATCTCCTAAACGATGTTTTCATCCTCTAAGGATTTGTGTCACCAAAAATTCTCCCCATCATTCCTATAATTCAACTCATGAGTCACGATACTCCCTTTCTCCACATGACCCCCTTTATCATTCACCTCAATAACGTCTTCATCCTTTAAAAATCCATGTGACTCCAAGTTCATCCAATTAAACACCTAATTTGACTCTAGAGTCGCGGTCCTCACTTTCTTCGCAGGACCCTTTATCACCACATCAACAACATCTTCCTCCTTTAAACATTTGCATGACTCAAAATTCATCTAATAAATTATCCAAGTTAACCTCTATGTCACAATCCATTAAATTTCTACATGATCCTATTTTTCTACCAATAATATGTCATCTTCTAGGTAGACCTATACTAACCCCTTCCAAATATACATCTAAAGAAACTCACAAGACATCCAAATCAAAATTTCCTTCTTCTCTTGAGTCATCTTCTTCTATCAACCAAAATCCAACCCCTCTTTGGCCCTCAAGCCCTTTCAACCATGTTTTACGCTATCATCCTTATAAATCTTCTAAAGACAAATATTTGCATTCATGTCGAACTAGTCATAAGAAATGAGGTGCTAATATATGTTTTCAAAGCACTATTCAATAGCTTTTTGGGATCAATAAGGTCAAACCTTCCCCTCATCTACATCATCAAACATCTTCTAAGTATTCAAAATTTGTTGTACCCATTTCTTCTAATCAACCTTATATCATTAGCCAAAAACAAACCATACCGATTGATTTATTTTAGGATGAAGAAGAAATCATAGAATTTATGGGGATATATGATGAAATTGCTCGAGGATCACAAGTAAGGATTATCTTTCAACCTCGATGCATCCATGTATTGTGGGGAAGAGGTTGAGTCCTTTGATATAAAACAAAGGAAGATCCTAAGATCATCAAACTTGATCTTCCTCTTGTTCTTCTATCTTCACATTCCTCATTGCATGATGAAAAAATGGGTCTATCCTTGACCCATATTCTATCATATCATCACCCCATTATTATTTACATATCAAAATTCCTCAATCACAATCTCACCTTGGGTCACCTCATGGTAGCCCATCATATTATTCTATATGTGGTGTTGGAAGCACAAGATATTGAGGGGGTGAATCAGTATATTAAAAATGTTAAACCATTTCAAATTCATCATTCATTATCAGTCACATAGCCATTCATCTATGTAACAACCATATGTATGTTTATTTAAGCATTGAGTACATCATACACAAGAAAAAAAGAAAGAGAGTACACAAGAACACCAAATATATGTGAGAAACCCTCAAGGGGAAGAAAACCAACTAAAAATTTGTTTGATATTACACAAAAAAAATAAAATTAGTGAATCACCAACTTCACAAGGAGCACAAACCCATAGTTTAGTAGATCACCATCCCTACATGGAGCACCAACCCCTATTTTAGTGAAACAACTCCACACGAAGACTACAACCATATAAAGATGAAAAAGCACAAACTAAGCCACTTTAAGATATTTGATCTCTAATTATTCTGCTGCCACAACTGATGGAGATCTTGATTTCAGCTCACACACTAGGTCTTCAATCTCTCATAATATTTTTTAATCAGAGAATACTTACATTAGAGATCACACAGGAAGAACCCATGCATGGAGGGCAAGTTCAAGATATAGGACTTAGCTGATTTTGAGCATGAAGACCTATTTTTAGAAGATGGCATGTGGAACACACCAACGATGTAGAGACGTGTGTTCCACACATTTTTTTATCTTTAGAGGACCAGATCAAGCATTTTGCATGGAGATGAGCTAAGAATAAGATTGTCACTTTAGTTAACTATAAGAGGTCTATAGATAGCACACTTGCATGTGTGGCTATGCCTATAAATGACACATGTCTATTAATAGCATGTAGCCTATTTCTGGAATAGATAAGTAGTGAAGGGAAAGTCCCCACCATATATATATGATATGAAGAACGTAGTAGAATATATACATAGAGAGAGATGGATGTATGAAGGTATAGAGGTATGCACATATGATTGGATTATTGTATTGGATCCATGTGCACATCGGTATAGATTTCCATTATTGTAAGGAGATTTTGTGTTATTAATAGATGGAAGATATTGGTTGAACCTAAGTGTCATTCGTGTGTGTAATTGAGTAGTGTATGTTCTTAATTCAATCATGATTACTGTTTAAACTTGTTCTTTCATAGATCTGAATGTAGCATGCATTGTAGAATGATGGATTAGTTATGGATCTATATGTTTCTTCCTTCATCACACTAACATCCTACTACAACAACCCTAAAGAGGGACCTGGTACCTTTACATGCTTTGGGTGAGTGCTTAGTCTAGGCTAAGTGATGTGCCAACGTGACTAGGGTGTTGTTTAGTAAATTCTAGGCTGCATCATTGGTTCCATTGCCAGACCTCTTTTTTAGTTGTGTTCAGGATGGTTCGTGATGAAGACATATCGATTAACTCTAGCAAGTATTGAGGAGTGGATACATGATCTAGAGGAAGAATATGCATGGTAGTTCAGTAGTGGATCCAAGTTTAACGCACACACTTGGGTAGAACATAATCTATATGACCTATATGAGAGCTTTTTTTCTATCTTTCTAGTAGAACTATATGAGTGGCTTACTACTTATGCATCTCAGTGGAATTGGAGGTATCACACACTTGTCTAGACTTGCACTATGGATACGTGGTTTGTGGTGTTCTAAACAATTATATTCTAGAATATTCAATTTTGGCGTATTCCTTTCCCGGAGGTAGTTGAATTCTAGTTTTTGTAGTATCTAAGAGGAGTATATCTACAAGGTATTCCACTAGTGATCAAGATCTTGAAGGTAACTTTGAACTTAGAGAGTAAACCAATGGATAACTAAAATTCACCACACACAGGGTAGGAATAGGTTTGGTGAAAGATGGAAGACCTAGCGATAGAGAGGCAGAGAGAGGAGAGGTAGCTTAAGTATAATGAGGCACACGAGAGGGAGATAGAGAAGTAACGTTCCATTACAAAAAGTATGGCGTTGAGGAGAGAGATGGCTCGTGAAGGATTTATAGCTCATGTAGAAGACGTGGAGCTAGAGCATCAGAAACTCCCCCATCTTGGAAAATATGACATAGATCACCCTAGCCTCCCATAGAAGTACACCAATAGAGACTACCTGGGCCATAGACATATCTTAATCCACCTGGTGACCTATCCCTTGCGCTTGGTTTTCCAGTATCAAGTACGTCAATTAACCAAAAAGCTAACTTGGGAAGTAGGAGAGCAGGAGTAATTCAGGGAGAAAGTACATCAATGGTAGGACAAATGAATTTAATGATATTTGGAGGAACATTCTTAGGTGTATCATCCACACAGAACATGAGCACATAGAATGTTGGATTCACCTCTAGAAGTGGAACTACCTCACATACTGTATGGGTTTAGTATAGTACTACTTTTGGAGCACAGGGGAGTTCATCTATAGGTCCTATTCCAACTATAGGTGGAGGATCATGAGGTATAGGTGGTTCTAGTTCCAGTGGATATAGTGGTTCTAGAGGTAGAGGGAACACATGAGGTTTTGGATCAGGTGGTCAAGGTCTGCAACAACCACAGAATATCTATATGGATATGTCTCTTTGTCTCTAGAATATAGAGGTATAGAGGATGCTTGTCGAACATGTGTATATGTGTGAAATCTTGTGGCATGCTAAAGGGATCATGAATTCTGAGTGAAAGGAAAGTCAATTTTCTACTACATTATAGGGACGTGCACACAATTGGTATAAGAATTTTGACCCTAATCAAACTTGCATGGATTATGCAACATTGAAGGATGCTTTCTAAAAGAGTTCCATATCCATGAGTTTGAGTAGAAGATTATAAGTCCGCTTAAGGATATTAAACAAGGCACTACTGAGAGTGTACATGAGTATGATGCCCATTTTAAGACACTTCTATCTAAGCTATCTTATGATATTCATGCAAGCGAGCATGCACAATGGTTTTTGGAGGATTGATTACACCATTTAGAAGGGTGTTATCACATAAGACATACACTGATCTACGTAAAGCACTCGGAAGAAAATTTACATGCTAAGTCAATTGGGAGTATTGATAATGGTGTTAGTCCATTCTTAGAGGCACATATTACACCTATGGCAAAGTAGTTAGAGAAGCTATCAGCAAATTCAGATCATGAAACATGCTTAGGAATTTGGTGTACAGATTGTGAAGTGGAAGGTCACACCAAAGATAGTTGTCCTCATAGATCTGTATGCTCATTACTATTGGATTGTGAGATTTGTCATTTGAATCATGATGTTAGTCACTGTCCTTTATTACAGTGCATGATAAGGAATAATGTATCATGCTTTTGCAAAATTTTCCACTCCACGACCCATTATACTAAAGACCTGTTCGTTAATTAGTCAAATCTAGGATGCTATAGACATTGGGGTATGATAGACACATGTAACAGATAATTCTAAGGGTAAGAATGAGCACCATGATCAAGATCATAATCAAATGCGCTATGACAAGAATGAGGGGCATTTTGAAGGAGGTCATGGAAGGGGACGTGGATATCATGGTGGATATGGAGGACAAGGCCATGGTAGAGGAAGAGGTGAGTTCCCTTATGGAACATGTTATACATGCAAATCTCCTGAACACTATAGGTGTAAATGTCCTCAGAATATTTCATGTTCTTTCTACGGAAAGAACCATAGCTATGAAGAGTTCTCGGACTTATATGAGCATTTTAGTAAGCAACATAAGAAAGAAAACAAAGGCGTTGGGAGGGTTAGAATACAATGCGTGGTAGAAGATTAGTGGATGCCCAAGATAACTAAAGGACTTGAGGCATTGAAAGTGAAGATTACTACACGAGCTGAAGTGACACGCGTAAGAGAGGCATTGCACCAGAATCCTACGATCACCAAGGAGGAGGTTTTGCATGCAAGGTACCCAAATCCTACTCATTAAAAGGAAGTTTACTAGGATACCATGGAAGTGCTAAGGAATCTTTAGGGTGAGATACAATACTTAAAGGAGTAGAAGAAAGCATCAGAGATAGTCCAAACTGATATCAATGATCTAAGAGAAGTGTGCAAAATGTTGTGCCAAGAGAAAATCATTCCACTATTAGGAAGTTTGTTAAAAGGGAACACTTTACGCGTAAGTATTGAGACCAGACGATATATTCTACATGTAAATATTCCCCCTGATAGCATTGAATTTGATAAGTAAATTACTCTGAATGGTGTTGTGGATGGGTGGCTTTTGAGCAACATATTGATTGATATAAGTGCTGAAGTAAATGTGCTTACATTAGATGCATGGGTACAAATGGGGAGGGCTCCATTGTCACCATCTTCTAATGTGTTGTTTATGGCAAACCAGATTAAGGTCACCCCATAGGAGTTTTTAAGGATGCATATATAACCATACAAGGGGCAAAGTTCACTAGGGATTTTGAAGTATTAGAACTTGCGTAAGCGAGATGATTTTCTAGCCTTTCTTGGATGCCCTTGGTGTTATGCGAATAATGTTGACTTGAGATTCAATAAGGGGTATATCAGCTTTGAGAACAAGGAGGAAAGAGTTGTGATACCTCTAACAGATGGGAAACTACACCATATGTTGATCCTCTAAGTGAGGAGGACTTAAATAGAATTTATGTACGTGTTATTCAGGACCTAGAGGTCAATGAGCCATCAAAAGAAGGCATCCTACAGTGGGAGGATTCTCATTCTATCAGTGATACTATGAGTATTACTTGTGAAAATTGGGATCATGGTACATATGAACTAGTAGGGTGTGAGGTAAAAAGTGCGGTTACATGCAAGAATGAAACTTGATCTGTTTGATGGATAGGTAGCAAAGTACCTTGGTATACAGGGGCAGAAGATCTTCCTATATTTTTGAGAGCCATGGAAGCACAATGGACATATCAAATTAAGAGAAGAGATATGTTAGTATATACCTTACGTGGGATAGAAGTGCGCTAGTGGATAGTCCACAAAGATAATCTTATAGAATGGGAAGAGATTGGAGTCACCTTATCTACTTGGTTTGTAAGGAACAATGTACCTACACAGATATGCACTTATCATGGTGATCAACCTGTTCAACATCACATTCAACAATTTGAGAGAATTTGGACATTAGGACAAGAAGCATTACCACCTTCACTCGAGGTGCATAGATTATACTCTATGCTACAAGGATGCACATGTTCTTGATATATATACGTAGAACTACATCGAGAGACTAGGAACTAGAAAAATTTGGCTGTAGGAATGATCCAGACCTTTGACTAATTTTCTTCCCAACCTCTAATCAAAGAGGCATTAAAATTTTTCAAGCACTTAACTATGAGAGATAGTGCAAAATATGAAGAGCATATTTAGGAATTATTTGGTGAGGTAGAGTCCAGAGTGCGTGTTGAAAGGGAAGAAGAAATGGACTCCATTAATTGAACATGATTTCCTTGAGAAAGAGAAAGAAAAGATGGTTTACATCATGGATAATGAGGAAGTTGAGAACTTGGATATTGAACATTTATAAGGGGTGCGTGAGGTCTTGGACAATGTAGACAAGGATACACACACCTATCATGAACCCATGAAGACAAAGAAGGTGAATATAGGTTCAGAGACCGAGCTTAACGAGGCCATCATTGATACTACTTGTATGACTTAGAGGTAGCAAAGGTCATTGAGTTAGTAAGGGATTATTAGGACATATTCCCTCGAGGGTATCATGAACTTAAAGGCATGCATAAATCACTTGGGAAAATAAAGATAAAACTTAAGGACAATGTATGACTAGTTAGGAAGTGACCTTATAGAATGAACCCCAATTTGTGTGAAAAGGTAAAAGAAGAAATTGATAAAATGTTGAAATATGGAATTATCAAGCCCTTGATGAGTCGAATGGGTTAGCCCAATGGTGATCGATGTATCAAGAAGGATGTATGAATTAGATATGTGTGGACTATAGGGAGCTAAATGCTGCATGCATCATAGATCCATTCCCTACGCCATTCACTGAGGAAATAGTGGAAGGATTGGTAGGGTGAAATATGTTCTTTCATAGATGGGTTTTCTAGGTATCATCGGTTAGGATTGCTTAGAGGATTAAGAAAATAAAATATTTACTACTTTGAATGGGCTAGTTTTGTCTATATTGTGATGCCTTTTGGATTGAAAAACACACCTGCTATATTCTCACGCATTTTTTGTTCAGGCATTCAAATATTTTATTCACAACTTCTTACAGGTATACCTAGATGATTGGACAATATATGGGTTTGTGAAAGATCATTGTGACAATCTACACTTAATGTTTGAACGATGCAGACAATTGAGTATCTATTTGAACATCAAGAAGTGCATATTTGCTACACCATTTGGAATACTGTTAGGACATATAATCTGCAAGGAAGGTTTGTTGGTTGATCCAACTAAGGTTACAATCATTTTAGGCTTGGAAGCACCCGCCAAAGAAAAGTGAGTTGCACGATTTTTTTAGGTCATACAAGATATTATAGAAAATTCATCAAAGGGTATGCAAAAATTGCTGCACCCTTGGAAGAATTACTAAAAGGGAAAGGTACATTTTATTGGGGAGAATTACAGCAGTGCGTTTGATATATTAAAAGAGAAACTTACTACCACACCCATTCTACATTTTCCCTCATGGGATAAACCATTTCATGTACATGTGGACGCTTCTAGCATGGCCATTGGTGTTGTGTTAGCTCAACCTAGAAAATGTATTATAGATCATCCAATTTGTTTTGATAGTAGGAAACTGACTCCTACTGAAAGGACTTATACAACTATAGAGCGCAAAGCTTTGTCCATGATCTATGCATTGTACAAGTTTTGTGACAAGATTGTTAGCAACACCATTTGTGTTTTATACAGATCACATGGCCTTCAAGTACTTGGTAAACAATCCCATCTTACAAGGGCACATATGCAAATGTGTAATCATATTCCAAAATTTTGAATTCACAGTTGTGGTGAAGCCATGGAAAAGTAACTCTAGACTAGACCAATTGTCTAGAATTCACTCAAGAGAGGAGGCACAAACAATTGAAGAAACCATGCTAGATGCATAGTTATATAGGTTACAATGTGCACCATCACAATTAGAAGACATTGTTGTCTTTCTATGGACTAGTGTGGCACTAGAAGGAATGAAGGCATTAGAAAATAAATAACTTGCTATACGTGCAACACCGTTTATGTTAATTAGTGGTGACCTCTACAAGTTAGGCAAAGATGAAGTATTATGTTGTTGTGTATCAGAGCATGAGTGCAAGGATATTATGAAGAAGCCCATGGTGGTATTACAGGAGGCCATTATGTAGGTGATGTGACTTCCCATAAGATCCTACTTGCTAGATTATGGTGGGAGAAATTTTATAAAGATTGCAAAGAATATTGTAAGGCATGTGATCATTGTCAGCACCTAGGAAAACTAGGGAAAAACATGAGATGCCTTTGAGACCAATTACTAGTGTTTAACTATTTGAGAAATGGGCCATTGACTTTGTAGGACCTATTTTTCCAGCCACGAGTAGGAATGGGTCACACTATATCATTACTTGCATAAATTATCTCATATGGTGGTAGAAGCAACACCTATGAAGGACCGTACAACATCTAAATAAGCTAGGTTTCTATGGGAGAATGTTCCTACAAGATATGGATGTCCTTTAAGCTTAACAAGTGATAGGTTTATTGTTGGTTGGATATTTTTTCAGGCCAAAATATGAGGTTCAACCATAGTACACATGGGATTAAATCCTCCTCAAAGACAGGTGAGGCAGCTTGTTTATTACTGATCTAAAACACAATAGAAATAATATGTACAATATTCACACTATTCTAACCATTGGGGTTGGGATACAATCCCAAAATCCATATCAACATGAGATGGAGATGTTACAGCTTTAGAAATAGAATGGATTAGAAAGGAAACTATTATAGAAGAAATAGAGTGGGAAAGGAATGAGAGGAACGCATTTTCTTTCAAGCAAACACAAATCAAGAAATACTTATACGAGTTTTAGATAATGAGTGTAATATTTGAAATGATTAAAATAATCAAGAACAATAAAAAAGAATAGCTTAAGATATTGGATGTAAGAACAATTTCTCAAGATAGATGAATCCCACAACATTTTTTTTTGCAAAATAACACCTGTTTCTATTCCTCAATGATTAAAAATAAAATACAAAGTTTTTCTTCTTCTTCACAATAGCTCTTAATATTCTAAAAATCTCTCTCTTTTGGAATGCACAAGCATCCCTTATTTATAATAGAAAGAGTAGAGAGAAAATAGGATAAATCCTAGAAAATAGTCATTTTAACAAGAATCCTATTTTTCTTGACTCTCACGTAGGAGAACAAGTCAAAATTTGCTTCCTATGTGATGAAACAAAAATGAAAAAGACATGTCAATCTCTGGATGGAAATGACATGAAACATTATGCTTATTCTATTTCATCGTCCTTGTCTTCCTCTAGCAAAGCCTGCTTGTCTTGAAATTCCTGGAATTTCTAGATTATGTCCTACATCTCACTTCATCGCGTTGGAATAATCACTTAGAACCTCGCAAGTTTCTGAGTGTCGCTTACGTTGCTAGGAAGTTTCTTCAATATCTTGTTGAGTTTCCTTAGTGATTCTAAAACATTCTCAATCCTTATGAACTTATCAATGGTTGTCAGATTGAAGATGGAAGCTAGTTCATGCTGAATTGATTCTTGAATTCATTTATAGAGATCATCAGTAGCCAGAATATTTGAGCTTTCAACCAACACCTTGGAGAACATCCTGGACAGATCCTCTTCTATGTCATTGGTGGCATCGACCAACTGATCTCTAGATTCCCTCAACTTGCTGCAAGCTTCACTGAGAATATTTATCCTAAATCTAATGGCTTTGGTTAGATAGAAATGCTTATCCCCATGCGAATGATTCCTTCTTCCATCAAGATACAAGATGGAACCTATTTTAGTGCATTGAGAGCCTCAAAAGTTAACTCAAGGTTCCCATTTCCTATGAAAATTCATCATCCATTTTATCGCCATATTTCTTTATTTCCTCCATAGATTTATAAACCTCCACTATGTCATCAATGACCTCTCTTCCTTGTAGGAGTAGCCTCTAAATCCATTCATCAACCGTTCTCCCCTTCTCATTGATTTTTTCAATCATAGGTACCGATGAGAAATCAAACCTGATAGGAGTAGGGGTAGAAGATGATGGTATTGACTAAGAAGGATTTGAGAGCTTGAGCAATACCTCCATCAACTATTCAACTTTCTCCTTAAGCTCATCTCTACTCACCTTTGTTTCCTTTAGCTTCTGGCACAACACGTTCATGGCATCTTGGGCATCCTGTTGTGCTCCTTCTATTGTTACCTTTCCCAGATCAACCCTTGTAATCTGATAATCAGTAACCACTATATCCTCCTTAGTTTTGTTGGCCATGGGAGTGGCAATATCTACAAACTTATGCCCTGAGGCATCCACTGAAACCCTTGAAACCGTTTTGGGTTTCTTGGTATATTTGGCAGGAGAGGCCTTGAGTGAACTGAATTCAAAGGCTGGTAGAGGAAATACCACCTTCCTCTTCCTTGGGTCTGATCAATTAACCATTGAGGTATAATGGAAGAAGTTTCCCCTATCGGAGGTGTTATGGTTACATCTATAGGTGGAGGAAGGTTTACTTGTGGAGTAGTGATGACTGTAAGTGTGGTGACTGTGGGGATAGATTCAATGAATGAAGGTGTAGAAGGAGGAGGCATATCTATGGCCATCTTAGGTCCAACGAGAGAGAGGTGAGAGGTCGAAGAAGATGCTGGCCATGGCTGATGAAAGTGGTGTAGAAATATGAGGTGAGGAAGATTGGGAGAGAGGAGGTAAAGATTCTAAAGTCAAAGCTTGAGAAGTAAGAGAGAGACTTACTTCTGATGAGAAATCAAAAAAGGAGAAATGAGAGGTTGACCAACCTCATCTTCTGAAGGAAGTTTTCCTTGTTCTAGTGGAGGAGGTGAATCCAGTACCTCAACTATTTGTGAAGGAGTGGCAGATGATGTGGTTCCTTTCTTTTCTCCCCTTTTGAAAAACTTAAATTTTATCTACCTCTTAGTAGGGATTTTATC
The DNA here is from genome assembly GCA_018340775.1 of Taxus wallichiana var. yunnanensis. Lineage (NCBI taxonomy): Eukaryota > Viridiplantae > Streptophyta > Pinopsida > Cupressales > Taxaceae > Taxus > Taxus wallichiana. Next base: position 409,885,136 of record CM031235.1, read on the forward strand.
CTCTTCCCTCTCTCCCTTGGAGGGTCCCACTTCTAAAGTAGCTATTTTTGAAAATATCTTTTCCTTATAATTCATTCCCCAAGAAATGAGCCATGCCTTGGTATGGACAAGAGTCTAAGTAGCTCTTTCAGTGATAGAAGCTTTTTCAGCAATAGACCAATCAATGGCTGGGAATCCGTGTTGGTCTCCATCTAACTATTTGTATCTAGTGTATAGGAAACTTTCATTATCCACGGTGTCTTCGAGGATATGAACTGGATCTAACATCTAAATTTCTTCAAGCGTCGAGTCTATTTTGTCTTTCCTTCGAATGACAACATCATTCCGAAGATCATCCCACATTTCTTCCACATTGGGCACATGCAGATATAAGGTTCCATATGACTTGAGAACTCCTCGATGTCAAACCCATCCCTAAGCTTCATATGTTTCTTCAATTTGTCCTCCCAAGCTCATGCACCACATTATTAGCCTTAACCACTATAGAACATGTATACCTTCCAATGGAAATAGGGAAGGAGACAACATCCTTATGCCTACTTTGTTGGAATTTGTGAAAATCCAACAATTGTCTGACTAACTCCATAAGGATTAGTTTGTCACTTGGGAACCTGGGAAAATAGAAAGGGTTACCATGGAACCTTACCACTCGAAGATAAGTAAACTTATTGAATTGCAAGAAGATGCAACCCCATTTTGACATGTCGGCCCATGCTTCATCAGAAACCCTTCTCTTCCTCAGATCAGGATCCAACCTACAAATGATTTCATAAAAGAAAGCATCGTTCACTCTTCTATATTGGTCTTCAGACCCTTTTATTGTCATTTGAGGGAAGTACAAATATATGTGTTCTATTTCTTGGTTTCCCTTCGCATCTAGCCTTGGGTAGTTTCTCATACCTGTTGCTGCATATGTGACATATGACATCATATAAAACTTGTCGGTAGACAAGATTGTTTTCATTTAGGAGTCTATCTCGTCACTTATTAGGCTACCCTAATCAATCCCTTGGTCATTCTTCTTTATGATGACCATGAACTGGTACATCCACCCTTGGAAATATTTTGACTTTGGGAGTCCAAATAATCAACTCAACAGGTGATGATATCATTGATTTCAAGAATAAAATCACTTCTAGGGACCGACTTGGGAAACCTAGAAACAACTGGCTTAGCCTTGATCAAGAACTTCTTGTTTACATGCTTGATGTAGTCTTCCTGATCTTTGTCCTAGGCCTTTTGTGCTGATTTAAGGTCTAAATCAACATACTCCACAAAGTTGGGAAACCTTAGGAGTTGATCAAAGTAACCTCCATCTAATTTCACTATAGACTCTCTTGCTTGATTTCTTACTGAGTGGGAGGCTAAGTCATAGTTGGAAGCGCAGCCAAGATGAATTCAGGGAATTGAGCTGATATTGGAAATCCTACTACAAGAGGGATATTGCTACCGGCTATTGACTTCATCCAATAATTCTAAGAAGAATCCTCAATTCTCTTCCAGAAGTCCTCCATATCTATATTGCCAGCTCTTGTATCCCGAATGTCATAATTGTAGCTTATGTAAGAAGAAGACTCCATCTTCTGATACTTATACTTCATATTTCTGCTCTATCTAACTTATCCTTAGATTGGTCGGGGTCTGACATGAGGAGTCTTGAAGAAGAAATGCCTTGATGATTTTTGGAAGAGCAATCGGGCTTGAAATTTTGTTGGACAAGTATACAGATCCGCCACACTGTTTGGATTTTGAAACTTGTAAAACACTTTCGAAAACCCGACACAATGGATTGTATGTCGGAAGTTAGGACATGCTCAACATCAATGAAAACCCGACACATTGCGGAAGTGAGGAAGTGTTAGGCAAGTAGGAAAACCCAACACATGATGTAAGTGAGGATGCCGAGAAAGTAGAAATCCTCGACACACTGTGGATCTTGATGGATGTCGAGGACTTGGAAAACCTGAAACAAGGCGGAAAGAGCGAGATGTTAAACACCCTACAAAACCCGAAACACGTATAACGGGCTTTTGACATGTCAGAATATGAAAAATTCCCGCCTCGTGATCACTTAGGAATTTTAGAATCATTTTGAAATCTACAAGTTATAACCTATGAAAAATAAGTAAATAACCTAGGGGTAAATTTCAAACAAGAACCCTCATGGGAAAAAGACAAGAAACAAGAAAAACAACCCAAAACCCTAAAACAATAATGAAGAAGGAAAAGAAATGGAAACCCCAAGTAAACACTTCACAAATAACCCAAAAATATTCTAAAAGGAAAGAAGATAAGAATACATTTAACTAGCTTGAAAAATGATAAAAAAACGGTGGCAAAATTGATTGGGAAGCTCAATCGGGTTTGGAGGTAGAAGAAGCATCAATGAAAAATCCAACGCAGAAAAAAAAAAATAAGGTAACAAATGACGTGGAAAACCAACTATTTATAATAACCTAGCATTAATTACACCTCACTTGACGCATGTGCCAACTACTAGACAACTAGACATTAATGACATGTCATCATGCTTGGAGCATCCAAAACTTGATACAAAGGATTTGATTCAATTTGGGTTTCAGGTTTTGGGAAACAAGTGACATGAAACATGCATTTGGAAAAGCATGTTCCGATGCTTGGAAGTTTCAAAACCCAACACAATGCTTAGGCAATTGGGTTTCGGGTTTCGGGGAACATGAGGCATAAAACATGCATTATGCAAAGCATGTTTCGATGCTTGGAAGTTCCGAAAACCTGACACAATGCTTAGGCAATTAGGTTTTAGGTTTCGAAACGTGAGACATGTAACATGCAAGAAACATGTTTTCATGCAATGAAAACCCAAAACCTGAAAATATCTTTCAAAGGGAATTTTTAAGAGATTTGTCCAAAATTTTCCTATGGTTATCTCATTTTTAGCTGAAATCACTAAAATGAGATAACAACTGGCTCCAGTTGGGGACTTTCTTTGAGACATCAAAGGAAGAGAACTCATGTATCAAAAATATTTATCCATTGGGCTACGGAGTTAGAAGAAGAAAAACCAAAAACAAACAAACAAACAAACAAAGAAATAAATAAATAAAGAAAACACACAACAAAAATAAATTATAATACAGTGCAAGAGAGCATCTTGCATTACTGATGGAACAACTTCAGATGTTGACCACTGAAAGGTAGAGGGAGAAACTCTCTATCAAGATATGATAGACAAAATCTACTTTCACTATTCAAATTGATGGACTTTTAAAGAACCTTTCCATAAAGAATTGAACTTGCCATGCATCCTTTTTGTTCCCTTCTCTTATCCCAGAGAAGTACTAGATCTCCAATCTAGAAATTGCGTTGCTTTGATTTTTTGTCAAATATCCTTTTGAATTTTCTCTGATGATCTACAATGCGATCTACCACCTTGCTCTGTTCTTCTTCTATCCTGGCTAGGTACATTATCCTTTTCTCAATGGAACTTTGAAAAGTTTCATCCTCAATTGCTTTAGTCGACCGTAAGGCTGGAAATTCTATAGAGATATGAATCTCACTAGCAATTCCATACAACACCTAAAATGGGGATATTCCAATAGCTCGTTTAGGATTAATCGATCTCACCGATAATGCAACATACAATACTTTGTGTAATTTCCTTTTATTCTCATCAACCAACTTTATTATGGTCACCCGGTTCTTGTTGCTTGATTCAACTTGACCATTTCCTTGGGGGTAATAGTCGGATGAATGAGCAAACGTAATCCCAAATCCATAGAAAAATTCTCTCAACTCATGCAATGAGAAATTGGAATCATTTTCATGTAACAATCTTGTGAGGTATGCCAAACCTAGCAATTATATTCTCCTTGAGAAAGCTGCACACGCTTCGTAGGTTACCTATTTGATTAGCATAGCTTCCACCCACATGATGAAATCCTTCTTAAAGTCTAGGCATACTAGAATAGGAGCATGAGCAATTGATCTTTTGACTTCTTCAAAAGCAAGCTTCCCTTCAGTGCTCCATCGAAATGGAGTCTTACCTTTCATCATCCCAAGGATATCCTTGGTTTTATCGGCAAAGTTAGGTACAAATATTCTTAGGAAATTGACCTTCCGAAAAGGAATGCACCCCAATTTTTCTTGTAGGTAGGGTAAGGCTTTGGATGGCCTTCACCCACTCTAGGTCGATCTTGGTTCCTTCTTTAGTCACGATATGACCCAAAAACTTACCTTCTGTTACTCGAACATGGAATTTTTAGGATTTAATGAAATCCCATGACACCTACACCTTAAGAGTACCTGCTCCAGGTGATCATAATGATCACTTCACTTCTTAGAGAAGACCATCAAGTCATCCAAATATACAACTATGACTTTGCCCATCAAATCTCTCGAAAGCTTGTTGAAAAATTTCCCTGCTTTTGAGAAGTTGAAAATTGAAATTTTTTAAATTAAAAGCCTTCTCTATTGTCCTGGTAATGTGAAAAGTCAAGAAATTGGAAAAATCTACTTTTTTGAGTCTTTTTGTGTGATTTTTCGGGCTGTCAGACATTTTTGTCCCAAGTGTCCCAAGTTCATTCGAGCTCTCTGTTCCCTGATCACCGCTTTACCCGAAGTCCATTTCTTTCGGGCCCGTCGAAACTTTTTGTCCCAAGTGTCCCAAGTTCACCCAGACTCATTGTTCCCTTTTCATCCGATTCAGTTGAATTGCATACTCCGTGTACTTTTGTCCCTCATGTGCCAGAAGAATTTGTGCATACTTTTCCCACATCACCCGTATCGGCCGAATCGCGCTTTCACGTCCCGCGTGTCCCAAATGAACCAAAGGCCATTTGAGTTAATTTTTCCCGCTCTTCACAAATATCTTGCTTTCCAAGTTGGTAGGTGTGTATTTAATGTGCATTAATTGTCTTTCTCTCTCCCAAATGGCTATATAATGAACTGCCCCTATGCATTTTACACACTGCTTTCTTGCTATCCATTGCTCATACCTTTGCGATCAAAATTTCGTGCGCATACTCATTTCCCCTGCAATTTCATCCCGAGTCCAGATTGCAACCTTGGCTCCTCAAATTTCTAACAACATGAAGATTAAATTCCAAGGCTAGGAGCAAGTCTCACCACTTGAGTCTGCCATTCCCGATATCGGGGATAGTGAGGTTTGCCACCTCGACTTTGGAGATTTTTGGGCAAGAATGATAGACGTGAACCCTTCACCTATGGCATAGATGATTCATGATAGTGGTTTGGCATTCGCCGGTGGTTTCCCTATCTCGGTGCAATGCGCAGATACAGTACTCTCCTGCGGTGCTCATTTCAATCCTGACTCGAGTGAGCTGACGAATGTGCATGGGGAACTCATCGCCAAACTTGACGCTGCCGCCATTGGTGCTACCCTAAGAATTCCAGAGATGGAAAATGCTATAGTAATTTCTCAGAACTAGGCACAAGCCCTTTTTGATCGAATGTTGATAAATATAAGGCACGGGTGGTGAAGTCCTGGCTTAAAAACCCTAAAAAGGGGGCATCTCATCTATCAAAGGTTCTTTTCTATGCAGATTTCAATGAGGAATTGTCGATTTTATAATCCTACTGGCTCGGGTCATGGGCTTACCCTCTACAAATGAGTTCCATTTCTGGATGTGCCCACTTATCAATATGGTGTGCGAAGGAACTCAGAATATCAATTAGGCAGAGATAATTAGTATGAACCTAGCAGAGCAGCTATCCACTATACAACAAACCAAGAGGTTCTATATGACTTCATACTTGATGTATACTCTAGAAGAATTGAGGCAATGGTTTGGCTTCTCATACATTGATGCTCATAAGGGTGACCCCGTATATGCCTATTGCCCTCAGTTCACCTTGAAACTAGCAATCGCAACTTTAGAAGGGTGAATGATGCCTTCACCATGTACATTGTTAGGCTTCTGGAGAGTGATACAAATGAGGAGATTTTCTGATGAAGCTATGAATTTGATATCGCACTATGGTGCCTATTTCATCCAATTTAGAAAATTTTCCTATATAAGGCTTGTTGGCTATGAGAGCACCCCTCTCAAGCTCCCCATGTTCTGCAATGATAAAATGGCCTTAATAGAAGTATGCAGGCAATTGGACAAGTTACATAGAACCTGCAGGGATAAGAAAATTACTGGTTTACACTTCCCCATCTCTTTGGGAAACTACACCTGCAAAATGGCTCTAGATGCACAAAACATAGAAAGAGCCCTAGCTCCCATTACTGTCCATTTCTTCAGGCCAAGAACCTGTTTTGACTTGAAGAAGTTTATTGAGCAGAACATCAAGATCACTTATCATCATAGGAAGACACAGAAGATTATTGGGCTGACTGTGTTGATGATTTTGAAGCAAGAAGGAGGCATTATGGTAGATTTTCTCTTCAACTAATTCAAGAGCTTAACCTGTACCAAGTTCCTGAAGGGCTCCAGGATGATAATTCTGACCTGTACTCATATGAGTATGACAATGTGGTCAAACACACTCCCTTGGAGGATTTGGATTGGTTCAAAAAGGAGAAGGACGATCTGGTAGAAATCCTAGCTCCCGTCTTGGTAAGAACCAAAATCTGGTTTGACAGGAGAGTTCGCGAACTCAGAAGGCACTCAGGTGAGTCCTCCAAAGACACCTCAACACCAAGAAAAGAGGCATTGTCACCTGATTCGAGAGCACCTATGCAGACCCCTCCTGCCTCGTCAACTCAAGGTCCCACAGTCTCCACTCCTTCCTCATCCACCCAGGTATACCAAAAGAAAGTCAGAGAAGTCAAGAAGGAGCCTGTGGAGGAAGATCCCCTAAGGAAGCATACGGAGTTGCCCTCAGGCCCAGAGAACATCATTGTTCTCAGTGAAAGTGAGGAGAGTGAAGTTCCAGGTCTCTACAAGTGCTCTAGAAGCCCCCATGGATAAAGAAAAGGAGGTCCAAAGCACTGAGCTTCGGGTGCTAGTGACTCCTCTGTACCAGAAGCCCCAAGCACTCCACTCATATCCCAACTAGAGGAAACAATAGTGCAAACCTTGGGTGCCATGAGTTCCCTGTCTCTTGGCCCTCTTGCCCCACCTGCTTCTTCCTCCTCCTCTTTTGCATGGGTGTAGCCTCTTGTTGATAGCAGGAAGAGAAAGTCTTCCTCCTAAATCTTAGGACCCAATTTTGATGTTGTGGCGGCCTTATTAGGCACTACCCCTCCTACTCCTACCAAAAAGGCTAGAACTACCTCCAGAATAGTATCTGATGCTCAGGGCCAACAATTCCTGGAGATAGCCAAGCCTAAGGTAGACAAGCCGAGAAAGAAGATTTGTAAGCATCCGACCTTGAGCTCTCAAGAATTCCCATGGGAGAGTCTACCCCTGAAGGTGAGATCCACAATCTTCAGGAAATAGTCACTAGAGTCATTGGGAGGGTAGAGAAAGGACAACAAACCATAGAGCAGTTGGAGGAGTAGGCCCAGATTCTTACAAGTTTCATCAAGTCGCTGCTTTGTCCAAGGACAAAGTTTTAGATCCTACCCCACTGACTACTCTTCCACCACCTGTGATTCTCAGCCAAGATGAGGTGCAGAGTATCAAAGATATACACAAGTATTCCATCTATGGAAGGGCTATGGAGGCCATGGTGGATGACATGCTCATTGCAGGATTGAATTTCATTGGAGAAGCCTTCAAACTCAATGAGAAGGTAAATAATTTGCAACAGAAGCTCTCCTCCACTATTGGGAATATAGATAAAGAACTCAAACTCTGGAGCAGCTGCATAGTAGACCTTCACCTTATGGGACAGGCTGATGAAAATATTTTGTTGGCAAGCAAGGTCTTCGATGATGCAAAAGATAACTTGTCAAAGTCATGGGTATACAGCATGGAATGGAAAATTAAGGTGCTGGAGGAGGCTTTGGGAGAGTTAAGAAATAGCTGGCAGAAGGGTGAGGCCTTCAAGACTCTAGTTGTATCTGCCTTCAAGGATATACATTGCCATCTCCATGATGAGACTTCTGGTGTGCCTCTCTCTTTACAAGAAATCAAAGCTCAATTCAGAGCTTTTGTCAAAGAGAATTTGTTCAGGGAGGAGTCTATTTCCAAAGAAAAGATAAAGGAGATCTGCTCTCTCCAGTCTGCTATTGAGGAGGTGAATAAAGATTATCATACTCATGTCGAATTCGACAAAGAAATGGAGAAGTGCCTCGGATTTTGGATTCACCCACTTTAACACACCACCCCTGCGAGGCGAGACATAGCAGAGGGCATTGAAAAGATTCGAGCAGTGGATCCTAAAGTCAGTGGGCCCCTCTCAGTCGTGATCACCTGTCTTCTTCTCTTGATTCTTCTCTTTTCTTCCTTTCTTCTCGATTTAATGTAATTAGTTGGGGTAATTGCGATTAGCAGCCCTCTAACTAAACATTAGTTAAAAGAAGTAGTTACCAAGGATAACTAATTTGTAAACTATATAATGGCCTCTCCTCGCCATTTTTAAGGGAGAACTTGGCTTATTTGTGAAAGTGTAAAGAAATCATAAAGAAATCAATACAGAAGGATTTCCATTCTTTGTCTATCCGATTCCTTTTCATTCGTAAGTTGTCCATTAAATATAATTAGATCATTCGTCTACATTATGCTGAGAAGCTTTGTATTCTTGTAGATGTTATTCATAGAACTTTGTGTCTTTTCAGATTTCATCTTATTAATGTGGGTACAAATGATCTTATTTCAATTCACTGTATTCTTGCACGCATAAGGAATTATTCTGTCATCTATAATTCAGGTGGTGCCTTTCTGCTTATTTTCACATTTTCATTCCTCTGTCCTTTTGTAATTGGTGATCTATTTAGGAAACATTTTTATGATATCCAAGTTCCATAGTGAAACCACACTTTGTACATGTGTAAATAGGTTCATTTCTGAATAAGGGAACCTCTCCCATTAAAGAGGAGGGACTTCTTGTCCCCTGACTATTGCTCTTCTTGAAGTTCCTTTTTGACGACCGACAGCTTTGGCGCCTCCGAGGAATCGTATTCTAGTTCTATAATCATTTATCAATCATCTTTTGATCTGGTGACTCCATGTTTTACTCGAGGGAGAAGGGCCCTTGGTATTGAAGATTCTCAGTTTCAGCTTTTGGAACAACAGGGTTTTCCTTTCCCTTCCGCAAGGAGAAATAGAGAGGCTCGTTCAACAAGCACTCCTCCTGTCAAAGATAGAATCCCTATGGGTGGTATTCCTTCAGAGAAAATCAGTCCTAATCTCTGAGCTTTGATTCTTACTGGTGTTTCAGTTCCTCTTCAAACCATTTTTCCAAGAATGGCAGTACCATTGCCTTGGGGCCATCGTGTTGGGCCTCTTGCCCTTCCTCAGCCTTTGCATGAGTTACCCAGAGGTAATCGGAAGAACTTTCCTAAATTCAAGGGTGATGGAAAGGTACATCCTAATGAACACATCACGGCCTTCATAGTTACATGTGGAGTTCTGGGTGTTGAACATGAAGATGTCTCCGTAAGGATTTTTGTTGAGACTTTACAAGATAATGCTACTTGATTGGCTCTATCACCTTCCAAACCCGAGCTATCACTAGTTGGAACACAATGAGAAATAGGTTTGAAAATCATTTCAAACCGGCAAAGATGTGCATGCTTTGCTAGCCAAAATTTCTCAAATAAAGAAGGAATCACAAGAGCCCATGAGAGAATTTGTGGCTCGATTCAATAGGTTATAACAAAATTCCACTAGAAACTCAACCTGTAGATCAAATCCAAAAGTGCTTCTTCCTAAATGCCCAATTGCCCAAAGTTAGTTATGCATTGAGAAGGGATAATCTTGCAACATTGGCCGAGGATCAAACTCTTGCTGTTAGTGTTGAAGATGATTTAATCATGTTGGGAAAGTTGAGGAGAGACCCTTCTAGATCTAAGTCTTCTCCTTCCTCCTCTTCCACTCCTAGACCTAATATTGATCCATTGGTACAAAAACTTGCAAATGATCTCATCGCCATTAAGAAACAATTTGCTCAGCATGCTCCATATGCAGATGTTCCAAGGAGGAATTTTCAGCCTAGAAATTGTTTGTCTGCTTCTCAAACAAGGCTAGTGCTTTAAGGACCTCCTATTAAAGTCCCTGCCAATGCAGCCTGTGAAGTTGAAGAACCAGGAGGATGAGGAGGTTAATGAAGATTGTGAAGATTTTGTTGAAGAAGTTGATGATGGAACAAATGAACTTGAGGGATCTCGAGTTCATTTCTTCACCATCAAGGCATTGATGAAGGAGATGATTGTGATGAAGTAGTAGAAGACATGAATAGTGAATCATACGCTGTCATGACTTGAGAGTAGACAAATCAAAGGGAGAAAGTGATGCAGCCCACCAAAAAATCTAAGGAGCACCCAACAACTATCCCTGTAATTGCAAAAAGAGGATATCCTATCCCCATTTCATCTACACAAAAGGTGAGTCCTGTCAATTCTACTACTAAAGTCACTTCTTTTTCTCCTAAAAATGATAAGACTAGAATCCCAAGCAATGATAGCCCGTTCACTTCTGGGTCTTTCGATATTATTGATCACCTGAAAAAGACTAAGGTTCAAATCTCAGAGGCTGAATATTATCAAACCCATCCCAAGGCTTTTGCTAAAATGATTCACTTTGTCAATTCTCATTCTAAAACTACCTCTAAAGGCCTTTTACCCACTTTATCTTCTGCATTACAACCCAATCTGTAGCCGTTGTCACCTCACCCAATGACAAAATCAAACCATTCTATGTGACACTCCTTATAGCCGGCCATAGGCTCAGTAATTACGTCATAGACTCAGGGGCATCAGACAATGTAATGCCTGCCAAAGTAGCCCATGCCTTAGGCCTAACTCTCACATGCACTTACGGATCTTGTTATTCCATGGAGAGTAAGGAAGCGCCCTGGTCGAAGAATTAAGTATGCACAAGTGGCTTTTGCTACTTTTCCTAAGAAGAAAGTTTTGGCTACTATCCTAGTAGCGGAAATTCCTCCTTCATATGGGATGCTACTAAGTAGGAACTTCTGTAAGGATGTGGGTGGAGAAATTCAAATGGATTGGTCACATGCCCTCATACCTGTTAATGGGAAAATGAAGAAGTTGCTACCTGAGAAGTAGTCTGAGTATATTGTACAAAAAATAGATGATCTCAAAGCACAAATACTCTATGAGGATATGGGGCATGAAAACTACATGATTATGTCTCCAGAAGAAATCCAACTCCCCAAAGTGTCACCTAAGGATCCTAATGGTGTTTGGATATTAGATTTTGATGGAAGTTGTTCTTCAGCTGGTTCTAGAGCTGGTGTCATATTGGTGTCACTGAAGGAAGCATTAATCCTTTCTCATTCAAGTTGTAATTTGAAAATACCAATAATACGTGAGAAGAATACGAAGCTCTCATTCTCGGGATTCATGTGGCAAAAGAATAGGGTGTGAAGAATCTCTTAGCTCATGGATATGCGAACCCATTGTAAAACAAGTTAGAAACCTCTTCTAGGTAAAGAATAGAAGATTGAAACATTACAGGAATCGGGTTTGGGACTCCATTGAATTTCTTGATGCCTTCTCCATCGAAGCAGTGCCTAGGGAGGAGAATACTAGGGCTGATTCACTAGTAGTCTCAGGGTCATTGCTTATACCTCATCCTGACTTCTCTCAAGATAAGTTTACCATTGAGATGATCCATAGACCCAGTGTACCTGATAATACAAGTAACTGGAAAGTTTTCAATGATGATCAACACCTGCTTTCTTTCTTAGAACTCAAGGATAATTTTGAACAGTTGTACTTTGAAGGAAGTGTTAATTTTCCTCGTGAAAGTGTGCCCTTTAACAAAGAAGTCATCAAAGAAGAAGAGGCGGATCAGGATGGATGTATCAAACTCAAAGGAAACAAGATTCCAAAAGGATTGGTGAGTTTAGAAGAACTATTTGACAAACATGACAGGTATGTAAAGTTTAAAGCTTCTACTAGACCTCAACAATCAGCTGAACATGACAAAGTTAATATTGGGAGTTCTACTGATCCTAAACTCATGAACATTGGAAAATGTTGTACTCAGATGAGAGGAAGAAGGTAATTAATCTTTTAAAGAAGTATAAAGATGTCCTTGCTTATTCCTATGAAGACTTAAAAGCCTTTCAACCAAAGGAGATGCAACATTTTATCCCTCTCAAACCTAGAATTAAGCCTTTCAAACAGAAGCAGAGGCAATACAATCCTAAGATAGCTGACACCATTTTTTAGGAAATACAGAAGTTATTAAAAGCCAAAATCATTTTTCCTATTCACCATTCAACATGGATTGCCAATATTGTGCCTGTTAGAAAGAAAAATGGTGAGATCCGCATCTATGTCGATTTTAGGAATCTGAATCAAGCTTCTTTAAAAGACAACTATCCTTTACCCATGATGGATCAGGTCTTGCAAGCAGTAATGGGATCTGAAATGTTGTCTATGCTTGATGGATTCTCAGGATATAACCAGGTAGAAGTTAATACCATAGATCAACACAAAATGACTTTCACTACCCCTTGGGGTACCTTTGCTTACAAAAGGATGCCTTTTGGGCTCATTAATGCCGGTGCCACTTTTCAAAGGGCTATGGACTTGGCCTTTGGAAGTTTGAAAGGGAAGTGTATTGTCGTATACCTTGATGACTTGACTGTATTTTCTAAAACAAGGATAGATCATTTTTAGCACTTGGAAACAGTTCTTCTAAAATGTATATAACATGTGATGTCTTTAAATCCTAAGAAATATATTTTTTGTGTCACAGAGGGGAAATTATTGGGGCACGTTGTCTCCAAATATGGTATAAAAATTGATCCTCAGCGAGTTTAAGCTATTCAGCAAATTTCCCTTCCAACCAGCAAGAAGGGAGTGCACTCTTTCTTTGGTAAGATTAACTTTCTGAGGAGATTCATCCATGATTTTGCAGAGCTAACTTTTAATATCTCTCAAATGATGAAAGGCAAATAGACGTTTGGTTGGTCTCCGAAGGGAAAGGGGCTTTTGAAGGTATTAAAAAGCTATTGCTAAAACTCTGTTTAGCGTGTCCAAAATTCAACAAATATTTTATTATCTATTGCTATGCCACGTATAACACCACAGTTCTTTCATTCGACTCAAAAAGATTCTAATGATCATGAACTCCCAAATTCATTCATGAGCTACATTCTAAAAAATCATGAGCTAAGATACACCATAATGGAGAAACATGCTTTTGCAGTGGTTAAAGCCGCTCAAGCGCTTTGTTTTTTTACATTCTTAATTCTCACTCCACAGTATTTGTACCAGATACAACCATCAAGTCCATTCTCACACAACAGGAGTTTAGATCCAAGAGAGGGAACTGGGTGGCCAAGGTCCAAGAATATGACATTGACATCAGACCAACTAAGCTCATTCGTGGAAAAGGCCTGTGTGAGCTCATTGCTGAGGGAGCTGGACATGGGTTACTGGAGGATGAGGCTGATCTTCCTACCGTTTTGTTTCTTGGCTCAATCGACGAATGGTATGCTGATATCACACATTTTCTCACCTATGGGGAGTGCTCCTCTCATTTGACTACCAAAGAAAAGAGAGTTAAACTAAGGTCAGCCCAATATGTTTTGTGGGAAAATGCCTTGTTTAAGCGTGGATTGGATGGGAGATTTTTAAAATGTGTGGACAAGGAACAACAGAAGAAGCTACTTTCTGCTTTTCATAATTAGGCATGTGGAGGGCACTACTCATCAACTGTTACTGCTCATAAGATTCTTCATGGAGGATATTACTGGCCTACCTTGTTCAGGGATGCATCAAAGTGGGTTGATAAATGTGAAGCATGTCAGACTTTCATGGGTAGACCCAAGTTGGCCTCTTTGCCCCTTAAACCAGTTGTGATTGAAGAGCCTTTTCAACAATGGGGTTTAGATTTCATTGGGACACTTAATCCCTCTTCTAGTGCTGGTCATACCCATGTATTAACCGCCATAGATTATTTCACCAAGTGGGTAGAAGCCATTCCAGTAAAGAGTACTACTTTAGAAGTAGTATGTAGTTTTATCAAAGAAAACATCTTGGTAAGGTATGGTGTGCCAAAAAAGATCGTGACAGATAATAATTCAAATTTTTCTTCAACCAAGATGATGAATTTTTGTTATGGATATGGCATCTCCTGGCTCACTCCTTAGATTATTATCCTCAGGGGAATGGACAAGTAGAATCAACAAATAAAAATCGGTGGCTATAATAAGGAAATTAGTTAATGAGTCCCAACGGAACGCACAAGAAAATTTATGATGCTCTTTGGGCAGATAGGATCACACCTAAGAGAGCCATTGGGATGTCTCCTTTTCAAGTAGTATATGGAGTGGAAGCTCAATGGCCATGAATAATGGAGCTACCAAACTTGCATCTAATGAAGGCCATTGAAGACACCAGTTTCAATGATTCTTTGGATAAGAGGATCATGTACCTCTATAAATTGAATGAGGACAGATTGAAAGTTGTTGATAGGATATCTACCCACCAACAGAAAGTAAAGGTTTTATTTGATAAAAAGGCCAGGTTCAGAGATTTCAAAGTTGGAGACATTGTTTTATTATGGGATAAAAGGCATGAACCTCGTGGCAGCCATGGCAAGTTTGATTCCCTTTGGCTCGGACCTTTCAAGATCAGGCACTTTGCTGGTAAGAATTCTTTTTACCTTGATTATATGGATGGTTCTTCTCTCCCACTTCCTTATAGTGGGTAGTACCTAAAATTGTTTAAGTCATAGGTGATTAGGAAGTCCTTTTGTATATTCTGTATAGCATTTTGCTTTTCCTTCCTTCTCTTTGTTTTGGTGTGTTGTCTTCTGTATTGTTTTGATTTGGTGACTCTGTGGCCCAATGGATAAGGTACTGGTCTACTTCCCCTAGTTTGTCTAGAATTCTTACCTTGTCTCATTCTTTGAACTTATGCCAAGTCATCCCCAGAAGGAGCCAGCTTGTTGTCCACTCAAAATTTCCCTACTTTTGAGAAGTTGAAAATTGAAAATTTTTAAGTTAAAAGCCTTCTCTGTTGTCCTGGTAATGTGAAAAGTCAAGAAATTGGAAAAATATACTTTTTTTGGGTCTTTTTGTGTGATTTTTCGAGCTCTGTCGGAATTTTTTTGTCCCAAGTGTCCCAAGTTCATTCGGGCTCTCTGTTCCCCGATTGGCCGCTTTACCCAAAGTCCGTTTCTTTCGGGCCCATCGAACTTTTTGTCCCAAGTGTCCCAAGTTCGCCCGGACTCATTGTTCCCTTTTCGTCTGATTCGGCCGAATCACGTACTCCACGTACTTTCGTCCCTCATGTCCCAGAAGCATTTGTGCATACTTTTCCCGCATCGCCCATATCGGCCGAATCACACTTTCGCATCCCGCGTGTCCCAAATGAACCAAAGGCCATTCGAGTTAATTTTTCCCGTTCTTCACAAATATATTTCTTTCTAAGTTGGTAGGTGTGTATTTAATGCGCATTAATTGTCTTTCTCTCTCCCAAATGGCTATATAATGAACTGCCCCCTATGCGTTTTGCACACTACTTTCTTGCTATCCATTGCTCATACCTTTGCGATCAAAATTTCTGCGCGCATACTCATTTCCCCTGCAATTTCATCCCGAGTCTAGATTGCAACCTTGGCTCCTCAAATTGCTAACAACATGAAGATTAAATTCCAAGGCCAGGAGCAAGTCTCACCACTCGAGTCTTCCGTTCCCGATATCGGGACAATGAGGTTTGCCACCTCGACTTTGGAGATTTTTGGGCAAGAATGACAGACGCGAACCCTTCACCTATGGCACAGATGATTCATGATAGTGGTTTGGCATTCGTCGGTGGTTTCCTATCTCGGTGCAATGCACTGGATACAATACTCTCTGCAGTGCTCATTTCAATCCTGACTCGAGTGAGCTGACAAATGTGCATGGGGAACTCATCACCAAACTTGACGCTGCTTCGTCATTGGTGCTACCCTAAGAATTCCAGAGATGGACAATGCTATAGTAATTTCTCAAAACCAGGCACAAGCCCTTTTTGATCGTGACAATGAGAAATATAAGGCATGGGTGGTGAAGTCCTGGCTTAAAAACCCTAAAAATGGGGCGTCTCGTCCTATCCAAGGTTCTTTTCCGTGCAGATTTCAATGAGGAATTTTTGGATTTTATAATCCCCTACTGCTCAGTCATGTGCTTACCCTCTACAAATGAGTTCCATTTCTTGATGTGCCCACTTATCAATATGGTGTGCGAAGGAACTCGAGAATATGAATTGGGCGAGAGATCATTAGTATGAACCTAAGCGAGCGGTTGTCCAATGTACAACAAACCAAGAAGTTCTATATGACTTCATACTTGATGTAGGAAATAGGGGTGGAAGAAGGAGCAACTACAGTGGACATAGGGAAATGTGTCAAGACATTCGGTGGTGGCATCGAGAAAGAAGCCAACACTCCAATGCTCATGGGGGTAGGAGTGATCGGAGAGGAAACCTTGGGGGCGGAAGGGATTTGAGAGATGAGGGAAGAAATCTTTGGGTGAAAAATCTGTGAGGGAAGAGAAGATGGAGGAAGAGGAAGGGGAACGGTAGAAGACGGGGAGAAGACACAACCAAAGGAGTGGTTGGTTGAGCGACATGAGGAGGGGAAGGAGGAGTGGGAGATGGGACGGTGGGAACCTCACCAGTTGTAGTAGTGGCAACATCCTGAGTGGATGTGCCCATTGGAGCACTTACCACTTCTTCTTCTCCTAGGGATATTAGGCTTACTACCTGCTCCTCGGTGGTGGAAGGAGGGCTCTCAGGAATTTCCTCTTGAGCAAGTGCTTGTCTCTCCCTCTTTATCTTTCCCTTTTCCCTTTGGCGGGTGCATTTCCCAAGGGAGACATGGTAAAGTCTACTCCAAGGTAGATGAGACCATTTTTCTTAAACCAATGGTCAGTGCGTTGAAGAGTGCCTTTGAACCTTTCCTCAATAGTTTGAGGTGCCTTGTTTCTATCAATTTAGAAAAACGGCCAATTGTCCCCATTTGTGTCTAGATAAACTTGATCAACTTCTTGATCAGTTGCTTGAAAACCCTTTGGGACGATGGCCACACCATATTGAATGTTATCTACTAGGGCCAGGCGGGAGTGATCCTTTTTTCTGAGCTCAACTTTATGATATAGATCGATGTACATATCTTTGATCTGAGGGACATGAATTGGATCAAGCTTTACCCTTGGAAGGAAATAACAAGGATTAAAGGTTGACCTCACTGGAAAATTATGCTTTAATTTGAGTAATTCAAGCTCTACAAACATCTCCTGGGCTTTTCTCTGTGAAGTGTAGGTGTACCTGCCCACTGTGAGGGGGAATGAAGTTCCACCCTTCTTCCTTTTTAAACACTTCTCATGGTATGTGATGAGCTATCTAGACAACTCCAATAGGATCAGCTTGGGTCCCACATACCTCGGCAATTTGGTGGGCTCTCCCAAGAAGTTAGCAGCTCTGAGATAGGTGAAAGTGTGGAATTGTGTGAATAAAGCTCCCCACTTCTCTATAGTGGTGACCATGCTTTTGGTCATTCAACCGTAAGTCATCTTGGGCCTTAAGAGGTAGATGACACCATCGAAGAAGATGTCGTTGACTTTACTGAATTGGGCTATGCTGTTTTCCAGTTTTAACTCTGGACAGTACTCGTATATCCTGACCTGGGGCCATACCCCATACCAATTCAATGCTGGGTAGTCCCTCTCTGAGGTGGCAACATATACCATAAAGGAGTTCATATAGAACTTTCTAGTTGTTGAAAGTTGTTGAAGCTACTCGGAGATTGTGCTACTGATAATCTCTCCCCATTCAAAACACTGATCAGGGACATTTTTATTCATGGTTTCTAAATACCTGAGCATCCACTTGTGAAAGTAATGGGCATCGGGAGCCCAAATACCCTACTCAGGAAGGTGATGGTGTCACTCAGCTCCTCTGAAAAGTCACTGTGATGAATGACTTGTGGCCACCTACTTGTTACCTTCTTGTTCTTGAGGTACACCTCATTCATCAGCTGCATGCATTTGTCTTCATTTTCATTCCATGTCTTCATGCAGTCCTCTTGGCTTACCGCTACAAAATGTCGGTGGTGAGGGATACCCAACATGATCTCAAAATGCCGGGCAGTGAGGTTGATTATTACCTTACCCTTCTCATTTTCGACACATCTTGTGTCCTTATTGTAACAATGGCCCACTAACATCATGAACTCATTGTTGATTGCACTCATGGGAATCCCTACAGCAAAGTGCAGACCACTACCAACCAATTTATCCATCCATGGGCTACCTATGACCTTCTTGGTTCTGGCCCAGAAGTCCTCCATGTCAATGTGCCTAAGTTTTGAATCTCTGATATCCAGATCACACTCTACAAGAGATTCAGGCATCCCTTTGGTATTTATATTTCATTTTTTCTTCTATTAGCCTGGCTTTACCCTTGGACTTAGTTGGCTTATTACTCGATGAAGACATGTGTGGATCTGAGTTCAGCTGTTGATCTGCAAGAAGAATCAGGGAAGTCCATTGTAGAAGAGCCATGTTAGCTATTAAGTCATCCATCAAAGCTTACAGAATGAAAAGTTAGCAATTTACAAGCGTCTAGGCGCAAGGCATAGCTTTACTGCAGGCTGTAGGGTCTTAGAAAAGTAAGGTGCACTTTGGGAAAGTGTTGCATGGGAGAAAACAACACCAAAAGGGGTGCGGGGCGCGGAAAGACTACACACAACATTCAGATGTTGGTGTCAATGGATGTGCGCTTGTGCCATTAGAATTCCTTTTAAGTGGGCACATATTTATTTGGTGTAGCAGGGTCTCAGGGCTTGCCATTAGCGCAAATGTGGTATATGTTGCCAAATATTATGATGCGCCAAGGTGCGAGATGCAAAAGATGCAACATTAAGGTAAGGTGCGCCAAGAGATTAAGCTTTACGCGGTGTGGGAAGGACTTGCACAACATGCATTGTCATTGTTACTGTATGTGTGCTTGCGCTTGCACTTGTGCTTTAGGAATTTTATAAGGTACGATAAAGGCTTTTGTTGCATGCATGGATAGTGCACCTATGGCGCAATCTGTTGTCTTTGATGTAACAATAATGAAACTTGCACCAAAGGAAAAACAATGGGTTGTTTTTGCAAAAATTTCATGATTTTCACTCTTTTCTCAAGTTTTGATGGTAAGGGGAAAACTTAGCATAACAGGGAAAAAGGGACAAAATGAGTTTGAGTAGTTTTGTGGTAGGGTCTTCCATATTTGTAGATCTGGAAGGAGGAGAAGGGGTTTTGGAGTTGAGTATTTGGATTTGCAAAACGGGTTGGGATTGCATTATCTTCTTAGGTTAATTTTTATTATCAGCAACCCTAATCACCTAAACCAACATAGAAACCACAAAAATCCACAAGAAGGAAAGGACCACTTACCAAGAATATATAACGATAAAGGAGATGATGTGGGATCCACGAACGTGACAAATGGCAACACGCAAGGTGACGGGAATGATGACAAGTGCATATGAATAACTTTTTCATGTTTTTGAATTGTGAAAATGATAGGTCAGATGTGCCTTTATATAGCAAAAGGTGCAATAAATTTGCCACCAAATTTAACTAAGGTGCACCTGAATGGATGTCGACACGAAGATATACGCACCCTAGGCGCAGCTTTGGGAGTGTTGACACTGCGTTTTCAGCACCCACTTCACACTTTAGAGAGTGATAACAAGAAGGCACATGTGCCAGGTGCAGCTTTGCGGGCGCAACATTTGGAGGTGCAACATTGGGAGGCGCAACATTTGTAGTGTTGAAACTCCCTAGGATGTGCCAAAGGAAAGGAGGGGCATAGTTTTGGTTGATGTTACATGAATGAAAACTGCACCCAACCCAAAAAGGTTAAAAATGATCAAGTTCTAAAAACTAGATTTTCCGGAAAGGTATTTTATGCCATTCCGAACACTAAGAGACCTCAACGGGGAACCAAAATGGAAATTTTGGTATGGTTACCTATGAAATTGCCCTTTTCAATTTTATAGGAAAACACAATGTCATGAAATAATTTTCCAAGCCTATATCTTCGAAGAGAATTTGAGCTTTGGGGTCATCTGATTTAGTGACCAGGTACTTCGCTTATGCTTCAGGGTGGAGGACACGAGGAACTCCATTCACTGGAATTTTATCTTTGGTCTAGTCCATATTTATTTCTCCTCTCGACATCTTTGTAAAAACATCTTCCTAAGAGAATACCATAAACAACTGGGATATCAACAACCAGGATAATCATTTTTACTCTCTTTTTAGGGAATGCGACAAATGCAAACTGTGCATCCTTGATTTGGCCAATCAAGGGGACTTGTTTGGTTTCCATGGAGTAACACCACCCATAATATTTAGTCAAGGTAAGTCCAAGGGCATGGGATAATTTTGTAGGCATCACGTTATCAGAGGCTCTTGAGTCAATTATGCAATTACTGAGTTTAAACCCATTTATAAGTAAGGACAAATAAAATGGTTCAATATTTCCCAAAGAAGCAACAAAGGTCATATTATTCTAAGGTAAAGGCTGAGTGGGATTAGGAAAAATGCCTTTTGAAGATGAAGGGATAACAACCTTGCTTCTAATGAATTTGGAAAGTTTCTCAAATTTCTTGGGATTTGATTAAGGTACTTGGCTTCTGACCTTTGAATTTTAGTTTTCTTTGCATGATCAATAATGTCAAAAGCGGTATATGAAGGAATGATGGTGGGCTCAGTTATGGTTACACTGGTATGAGCTAAGATAATGGTCTTAGAGGCTAGAGGAAGAGGGTTAGAAGAAGAAGTTACCTTTTTAGTTGTCTCCTTTTCAATTTGCACTGAGATAGGAGAGCCTCTTTTAGCCATAACCATGAGAGCTTCTTTACCCTTCTCCTTAGAGCCTTTAACCACTTTCTAGGGTTCTAAGATTGAGCTCAAGTGAAGACTACAAATGACTGACCATCATGTTCACATTGGTCTTCCTCGTATTCCAAGTACCCAATGTTGGAGTCACCAGCTGAATCATCAGCATATCCTGAAGCTTCAAAAGCTTCGTGAGAATCTTGATCTTCTGGTTCTTCATCTTCCTCAACTATTTCCACTATTGCATTGATAGGAGGAGCTTCAATGGCTAGCCTTGTTGGAGCAATAGTCAACCGATTCCTATCTCTTACGGGAGCACCATTGGTATTGTTGAAATTCTATCTAGGAATATCCCGATAAGGAATGTTGGTCACTTGTTGAGACATTTGCTTCTTCAAAGTGATCAAGTCATTGGCCATCTTCTGAATCATAGGATCAGTAGTACTTTGAGAAGAACTCTGATTTTTAGGTTTAGATGAATCTCTTCTAATATTTCTAACTATAATGATATCATCTTCTATTTTAGTTGTTGTAGCTTAAGAAATAGCCAAATCAGGGATAATAGACCTTCTTAATAAGAAGTTTACATCGGGGGTGAGTAGTGATGAAAAAACACTTTTGATTTTCAAGAGTGGGAACGGATAGCACCGGAATCTTTCGAATCAGCTTGTTGAATTTTTCCACGAAGTCTCGCATGGGCTCATGAGACTCCTTCATATGTGTAAGTTGTGCTAACAAGTCATGAGAATATTTAGTTGGTTTGAACCTTGTTTAAAATATGGATCTTATGGTATCCTAGTTGATAATGCATGTGTTCGGAAGATGGTAAACCATTCTACTACCACACCATACAAAATTTCAATGAAAAATCGAAAAGAGATATCTTCATGAGTAACCCCAAGGACACCACATGCAAAAATAATGAAGCGATGTGTTCATTAGGGGTGTTTCTTCCCATCACCATTGAACTTAGGAATATTCTTATGATATCCATATGGTAGATCATGCAACAATGGAGTTAGGGAAATAGGACCAATAGCCATACCCCAAGGCACAGGTTGTGTTACCATCCTTTTGAATGAAGTGCACATAGGAATCCAAGTATTAGGCAAGAATAATGTATGGAGGATCACGAAGCTTCTTGTTCTTAAGGAACCCGAGTTCTTCGGATAGGTGAAGAAATTCTTACTCAGCTAGATACAACACTGTTGGGGGAAAGTCTAAAATTGTGTTGTAGCAAGCAGATCAAAGAACATATCAGTTTCACCCCGGCTCAGCTTGACTAAGTGAAAATCTTTCTGGCCAGCTTGAACCGGAAAATGGATCTACCGAAAATAAGGCAAATATGGAGTCGCCATACACCAATAGGATAAGCTTAGTCTTATCAATCCGTATTCCCCAACAAAGTTACCAAAAATATTGGTTGGATATTTTGTTAGGCCAAAATATGAGGTTCAACCATGGTAAATGGGATTAAATCCCTCCTCAAATATAGGTGAGGTAGCCTGTTTATTATTGATCTAAAACACAACAGAAATAATATGTACAATATTCACACTATTCTAACCATTGGGGTTGGGATACAATCCCAAAATCCATATCAACACGAGATGGAGATGTTACAACTTTAGAAATAGAATGGATTAGAAAGGAAACTATCATATAATAAAGAGAGTGGAAAAGGAGTGAGAGGAGCGTATTTTATTTCAAGCAAACACAGATCAAGAAATACTTATATGAGTTTTAGATAATGAGTGTAATATTTGAAATGATTAAAATAATCAAGAACACTAAACAAAGAATAGCTTAAGATCTTGGATGTAAGAACAATCTCTCAAGATAGATGAATCCCACAACACAAAGTTTGCAAAATAACACTTGTTTCTATTCCTCAATGATTAAAAAGAAAATACAAATTTTTTCTTCTTCTTCACAATAGCTCTTAATATTCTAAAAATATCTCTCTTTTGGAATGCACAAACATCCCTTATTTATAATAGAAAGAGCAGAGAGAAAATAAGATAAATCCTAGAAAATAGTCATTTTAACAAGAATCCTATTTTGATTGACTCTCACACAGGAGAACAAGTCAAAATTTGCTTCCTATGTGACGAAACAAAAATGAAAAATACATGTCAATCTCTAGATGGAAATGACATTGAACATTATTCTTATTCTATTTCATCGTCCTTGTCTTCCTCCAGCGAATCCTTCTTATCTTGAAATTCATGGAATTTCTAGATTATTTCCTGCATCTCAACTTCATTTGGTGCACTGGAATAATCACTTAGAACCTCGTAAGTTTCCTGAGTGTCACTTACGTAGCTAGGAAGTTTCTTCAATCTCTTGTTGAGTTTCCTTAGTGATTCTAAAACATTCTCAATCCTTATGAACTTATCAATGGTTTTTAGATCAAAGATGGAAGCTGGTTCATGATGAATTGATTCTTGAATTCATTTATAGAGATTTTCAGTAGGTAGAATATTTGATCTTTCATCCAACACCTTGGCGAACATCTGGACAGCTCCTCTTCTATGTCATTGGTGGCATCGACCAACTGATCTCTAGATTCCCTCAACTTGCTACAAGCTTCATTGAGAATCTTTATCCTGAATATGATGGCTTTGGTTTGATAGAAATGCTTATCCCCATATAGAATGATTCTTTCTTCCATCAAGATATGGGATGGAACCTATTTGAGTGCATTGAGAGCCTTAAAAGTTAACTCAAGGTTCTCGATTTCTATGAAAATTCATCATCCATTTTATGGACATATTTTTTAATTTCCTCCACAAATTTATAAACCTCCACTGTGTCATCAATGACCTCTCTTCCTTGTAGGAGTAGCCTTTGAATCTCCCCTTTTTGTTGATTTTTTCAATCATAGGTACCGATGAGAAATAAAACCTGATAGGAGCTGGAGTAGAAGATGATGGTATTGACTAAGAAGGATTTGAGAGATTGAGAAATACCTCCACCAACTATTTAACTTTCTCCTTAAGCTCATCTCTGCTCACCTTTATTTCCTTCAACTTCTAGCACAACACGTTCATGGCATCCTGGGCATCCTGTTGTGCTCCTTCTATTATTACCTTTCCTAGATCAACCCTTGTAATTTGATAATCAGTAACCACTATATCCTCCTTAGTTTTGTTGGCATGGGAGTGGAATATCTAAAAACTTATGCCCTGAGGCATCCACTGAAACCCTTGAAACCATTTTGGGTTTCTTGGTAGATTTGGCAGGAGAGGCCTTGAGTGAACTGAAGTCAAAGGTTGGTAGAGGAACTACCACCTTCCTCTTCCTTGGGGTCTGATCAATTAACCATTGAGGTATAATGGAAGAAGTTTCCCCTATCGGAGGTGTTATGGTTACATCTATAGGTGGAGGAAGGTTTACTTGTGGAGTAGTGATGACTATAAGTGTGGTGACTGTGGGGATAGATTCAGTGAATGAAGGTGCAAAAGGAGGAGGCATACTATGGCCATCTTAGGTCCAAGTAGAGAGAGGTGAGATGTTGGAGAAGATGCTTGGCCATGGTTAATGAAAGTGGCGTAGAAATGAGAGTGAGGAAGATTAGGAGAGAGGAGGTAAAGATTCTAAAGTCAAAGCTTGAGAAGCAAGAGAGAGACTTACTTCTGATGAGCAATCAACAAAAGGAGAAATGAGAGGTTGAATGACCTCATCTTCTGAAGGAATTTTTCCTTGTTCTAGTGGAGGAGGTGAATCCAAGTACCTCAACTATTTGTGAAGGAGTGGCAAATGATGTGGTTCCTTGCTTTTCTCCCCTTCTAACAAACTTAAATTTTATCTACCTCTTGGTAGGGATTTTATCCTCTTCCCTCTCTCCCTTGGAGGGTCCCACTTCTAAAGTAGCTATTTTTGAAAAGCTCTTTTCCTTATAATTCATTCCCTATAAATGAGCCATGCCTTGGTACGGACAAGAGTCTAAGTAGCTCTTTCAACGATAGAAGCTTTTTCAGCAATAGACCAATCAATGGCTAGGAATCCATGTTGGTATCCATCTGATTGTTCATACCTAGTGTCCAGGATACTTTCATTGTCCATGGTGCCTTCAGGGATATCAGCTAGATCTAACATCTAAATTTCTTCAAGTGTCAGTTTGCTTTGTTTCTTTCCTTCAGATGGTAACTTCATCCCATAGATCAACCTAGATGTATTCCACATTGGGCACATGCAGATATAAGGTTCCATATGACTTGAGAAATCCTCGGATGTCAAATCCCTCCCTGAGCTTCATATGTTTCTTCAATTTGTCCTGAAGCTCATGCACCACATTCTTGGCCTTAACCACTATAGAACATGTATACCTTCCAATGGAAATAGGGAAGGAGACAACATCCTTATGCCTACTTTGTTGGAATTTGTGAAAATCCAACAATTGTCTGACTAAATCCATAAGGATTAGTTTGTCACCTGGGAACTTGGGAAAATGGAAAGGGTTACCATGGAACCTTACCACCCGAAGATAAGTAAACTTCTTGAATTACAAGAAGATGTAACCCCATTTTGACACTTCGGCCCATGCTTCATCAGAAACCCTTCTCTTCCTCATATCAGGATCCAACCTACAAATGTTTTCATAGAAGAAGGCATCATTCACTCTTCTATATTGGTCTTCAGACCCTTTTATTATCAGCTGAGGAAGTAAAAATATATGTGTTCTATTTCTTGGTTTCCCTTCGCATTTAGCCTTGGGTAGTTTCTCATACCTGATGCTGGATATGTGACATATGACATCATATAAAACTTGTCGGTAGACAAGACTATTTTCATTTAGGAGTCTATCTCATCACTTATTAGGCTACCCTAATCAATCCCTTGGTCATTCTTCTTTATGATGACCATGAACTAGTACATCCACCCTTGGAAATATTTTGAGTTTGGGAGTCCAAATAATCAACTCAGCAGGGTGATGATATCATTGATTTCAAGAATAAAACCACTTCTAGGGACTGACTTGGGAAACCTAGAAACAACTTGGCTTAGCGTTGATCAAGAAATTCTTGTTTACATGCTTGATGTAGTCTTCCTGATCTTTTTCCCAGGCCTTTTATGCTGATTTAAGGTCTAAATCAACATACTCCACAAAGTTGGGAAACCTTAGGAGTTGATCAAAGTAACCTTCATCCAATTTCACTATAGACTCTTCTACTTGATTTGTTATTGAGCGGGAGGCTGAGTCATAGTTGGAAGCGCAGGCCAAAATGAATTCGGGAATTGAGATGATATTGGAAATCTTGTTGTAAGAGGGAGACCGCTACCGGCTATCGACTTCATTCAAGAATTCTGAGAAGAATCCTCAATTCTCTTCCAGAAGTCCTCTATATCTATATTTCTAAGATCTGTATCATGAATTTCATAATTGCAGCTTATGTAATAAGAAGAATCCATCTTTTGATACTTATACTTCATCTTTCCTACTCTATCTGACTTATCCTTAGATTGGTTGGGTCCGACATGAGGAGTCTCAAAGAAGAAATTCCTTGATGATTTCTAGAAGAGAAATCGGGCTTGAAAGTTTGTTAGACAAGTGCACAAACCCACCACACTATTTGGATTTTGAAACTTACAAAACACCTTTAGAAACCCAACACAATGGAGTGTATGTTGGAAGTTAGGACATGTTGAGCATCAATGAAAACCTAACACACTACGGAAGTGAGGAAGTGTCGAGCAAGTAGAAAAACCTGACACACATGGTGGAAGTGAGGATGCCGAGCAGGTAGAAATCCCTGACACACTACGGATCTTGATGGATGTCGAGCACCTAAAAACCTGAAACAAGGTGGAAAGAGTGAGATGTTAAACACCCTGCAAAACTTGAAACAAGTATATCGGTTTTCGACATGTCAGAATATGAAAAATTCCCACCTCGTGATCACTTAGGAATTTCAGAATCATTTTGAAATCTACAAGTTACAACCTATGAAAAATAAGTAAATAACCTAGGGGTAAATTTCAAACAAGAACCCTCATGGGAAAAAGACAAGAAACAAGGAAAACAACCCAAAACCCTAAAATAGTAATGAAGAAGGAAAAGAAATGGAAACCCTAAGAAAACACTTCACAAATAACCCAAAAATCTTCTAAAAAGAAAGAAGAGAAGAATACCTTCAACTAGCTTGAAAAATGATAAAAAATGGCTAGCAAAATCGATCGGGAAGCTCGATCGGGTTTGGAGGTAGAAGAAGCATCAACGAAAATCCAACGTAACAAAAAAAAAAAAACAATAAGGTAACAAATGACGTGGAAAATGACTATTTATAATAACCTAACATTAATTACACCTCACTTGACAAATGTGCAACCCAAACAACTAGACATTAATGACATGTCATCATGCTTGGAGCATCTGAAAACCTGATACAAAGGATTTGATTCAATTCAAGTTTTGGGTTTGAGAAACAAGTGACATGAAACATGCATTTGGCAAAGCATGTTTCGATGCTTGGAAGTTTCGAAAACCCGACACAATACTTAGGAAATCAGGTTTTAGGTTTCAGGGAACATGAGGCATAAAACATGCATTGGGCAAAGCATGTTCCGATGCTTGGAAGTTCTGAAAACCCGACACAATGCTTAGGTAATCAGGTTTTGGGTTTTGGAAACATGTAACATGCAAGAAACATGTTTTCATGTAATGAAAACCCGAAAACCCGAAAATCTCTTTCAAAGGGAATTTTAAGAGATTTGTCCAAAATTTTCTTAGGTTATCTCATTTTTAGCTGAAATCACTAAAACGAGATAACAGGTACACACTTTCTGAATGAGACAATCAAGATCCTATTGGATGAGTTTATGGTTACACACCATAAAACTACACCCGATCATCCTTAGGAAAATGGAACTACGAGGCTTTCAAAAGATTTTGAGCCGACTTTGACAAAAATTGTGATGTTGGAAGAAAGGATTGGGATGACAAAGTGTCAGTTGTTCTTTGGGATTATATAACAACTTATAAGAGGTTGAACAAAGCCACACCATTTTAGTTAGTGTTTGGCGCAGAAGCCATTCTCCCTATAGAATTTATGTTACCTTCTTTGCACATTGCGTGCACTGGAGGTCTAGCTGATGAGCAAGATTTAAAAGAGTGTATCAAGAAGATGATTCAACTAGATGAGCGATGAGCCATAACACGATGGAGTTAGAAGAAGGAAAAATCTAAGAAGAAAGCATGGTATGACAAAAACATAAGGGATAAGAAGTTTGAGATTGGACAAATGGTACTTCTTTATGACTCAAAGTTCTTGCACCATCTAGGCAAGCTCAAAGTACATTGGTTGGGCCGTATGTCATCAATTACATACTTGAATCAGGTGCTTTCTAGTTAGAAGCACTTGATGGAACACATCTACTTGGTTAATTTAATGGGAGTAGGCTAAAGCCCTACTATAAATAAGTCTTCTTGGTGTTTGTAATAAGGTAGTATTTCCATTTAGATTATCTTTTCAAATATGTATTTCCTTAATGTATTTCCTTCATTATCACTATGCTTTTTCAATTTATTTGTTGTTTTGTGTAATAATTGTGCTTGTTGCTCATGAAGCTAATTACTCTATGAAGAATGTTTATGTTCAAAGGGCTGAACACATCTTTAGTGTGGGGTGGTTGTATTTATCCAAGTAAACAACTGTGAGAATTGAAAGGTGAAAGGAATAAGCTACTATGGGTGTGTGCTTTAAGTCAAAAGAAGATTTCTTCTCAAAAGTTACTAAGGATGGAGATGAATGAAAGGAAAGTATAACATGAGGTAAGTAGAGGCCATGATAACTACCAGGAGAAGGTATAGTGACATGAGGTACTCAAGTGCAAGGGCACGTGCTGAAGAGAAGTCTGTGACTAGAGGGTAGGAAGGCATGCTAGTAGGTTATAAATGGGGCATGAAGATGTACCAAACAAATGAATGAATTGTGTCAATGAATGAGGGGATATTTGGTAGGTGAAGGAGTAATAAATGCATCAAAATTTGAAAAATATATATAAGGATGGGATGCGAATTCATTTTTACCATTTCGATTAAGAGTATTTGAAATAATCCCAATGCAAACATCCAAGTGATCATTTTTAAGGTGTGAGAGGTGTGTAACCAGTCGTGATGAAAAGATTTATGCGTAGAAGAAGCTTGTGTCCCTAGTGGTGAAGGGTTTGAGTGAAGCAAGGTGATGGAGATGAGTTAGGGGCATGTAATTTCACCTAGGGCACACTAAATCAAACTAGGGTTTGCTTCACACATTACATAATTTGAACAGAAAGGATCTATAAGGGATTGCAAGGTAAAAGTGGCACCCAAGAAGGTAGTTGCGTGCAGAAAAAGGAAAGAAGAAGGTGGTCATCGAGGAGGAAGAAATGGCTCCAGAAAGTAATTTTTTAGAGATGCAATATCCATATGGGCTTATTATCATCCAGGAGTGGGATTCTCACATAAGGAAAAAAAAGTGAGTGAGTAAATCACCATACCATTGAGAATAAGAAGGATCTTGACTGTTGTTGTTGAACATGAAGAAAAATAAATGCACGACGGAAGATATGCCAGTGTATGACGATGTTGGTGAAAAGATCTTGCAGAGGATAGGGGTTTACAACTTTATGAGCTCCCTTATTTTGGGAAGTATGAGCCATTATACCAATGGGTTATGAGAAGAGTGCATGAGGATTTTTTCTACTTTGCAGGGTGCAAAGTCATAATTTCAGCCATGTTCATCTCCACAGTGGTAGGGTTATAAGGCATAAGAGATGATTTATGAGATGATTTGATAGATAAAACCACAATATTAGAGACCAGGAAGGAGTTGGGATATATAAAGGGTCTCACGTGGTATGGACATCGACAAACTAAATAAGTATCTAGTTATACAAGTAGCCACACATCTCATTACAAAGCTCAATGACCAGGAAAGGTGGTCACAAGTGAACACCATGTGGTTACACATTGCCAAAAAGATGTTTGAAGGAGTAGTCTACAACATTTCATGGTATATTGTAGAAACAATCATTGAAGAAGCGTGCGTAGGAGGGAATATCAGCTTTTGAGCTATTATGTTATACTAGTTTTCATGGAGATTGGAGTTTCTAATGGACCAAAGGAGAAGGTATGGCGTATCTAATAGAATACAAATCACCTTCCGAACACTTCAAGAAGTACCTATGTGAGGGATCCATGACAGAACAGGTTAGGAAACATGCCAAGAAATGGTATGATAGGCTCCATGTGGCTTTTGAGGAAGAATGGCGCATCCCCAAGGACTTGCCTTCAGTGGTTGGAAAGGAAGTTCAATTTTCTGTATACCAACATTTCTGTATAGCGTGGTTTGTAATGAAAGATATGGGGCATGGAGTCCTTGGTGCAAGTTTCCATATGAATTCACAACAAAGTACTTACATGCATCAATACATATGTTTACAGTGCACAAAGGTGACTATGTTCAACATGGATAAGGTAGATTATGAATACCACACACTAAGAAAAAAATATGTGTATCCGGGTGGGGTGCATATGTTTAAATACTCATTTATGATGGTTTAATATTAAACCAAAAGTTTTTACAATGGGGGATATTGGAGCAGCATTGGTGTATCTTTATTTGAAGCCAAAGATGGAGAATAACAAGTATGTGGAAGATGTGTTCACACTTCAAGCACCACCAAAGGGAAAGCATACAATGGAGAAATCCTAGCGCATAATCCCACAAAGCTAATTAAAGTGGAGGATAAGGGGAGGAGGAGTGCGAATATAGTGGTGGTTTTGAGCATAAAGGTAGGAGACATCCTACAAATAAGGGTGAAGCTGAGTGCACCACTACACCACCTTAACCACAAGAGGGGGACGATGAGGACTTGAATGCAGTATAAGGGGAGCACAAATTTAAGAGGGTGTTTAGGAGAACAAGGACCCAAGGTACTACTCCAACAATGGTATGTAAATCACCTAGACTCTCTCCATAAAATGAGGAAACCGTGCAAAGAAGGAGGAAACTAAATCTAAATGAGGAGGTGGAAGAGTCAGAGGAAGGTGCACCTAATTCTCCTACACTTCTAGAGAACATAGAGGAACATGGTGAGGAATCAAAGGAAAGAGGAGAGGATGAGAAAGGACCAAAGGAGATAGTTGTAGAGAATGTTTAGGACATGGAGACACAAGTCCCAAATTTGGAAGCTAAAGTCCCCAAGCAATAATGGTCTAGAAGAAAGAGTGGAGAGAAAATTCCACCAGCCATGGGGTATGCGGAGGATGTAGGTAAAATTTTCCATGCCCTTTCTAGAGCATGATATCCTAGAAGGATTTATTTTACTAGTGAGATAATAGATGAGGATATGGTGACTATGTGCACTCGGAAGTAACTATCATGGTCAATGCACACCCATATGGATGAGCCTGAATTTGATATATGTGAAGAGTCATGTGTTTCAAGATGGCTAAAGAAGGCCCCAAGCTAGACATATGATAGTAAAGCCTACTATCATGTTGGATGAGCAGGTCAACAACACATTGGTAAAGGTTTCTACTGAAGTTTCTAGAAGAAACATGGATAAAGCTACAACAATCAAAGTATGCAAGGAGCTAAAGACAAAGGATGTTGAGATAGCGCACATAACACAAGAGAGGGACTTGGTGCAGAAGAAGAATGAAGTATTTATCAATTTTGCAGAGGAGATTGGGGACAACTTCATAAGAGCTAGGCCACACTTGGAGACCAAGGTACCACAAATGTTTCCTCGGCGATGCATTATGTAGGAAAGATGGTGGACCTAGTGTTTGATGATGAACCTACGCATGCACATGGACATGGAAGAAGCCATGGAAAAGCCTTAGAAATATTGCATCCTCGGAAGAGGCAAAAGAGGTATTGAAGAAAGCCAATATTTGAATGATGCAAACTCTAGAGGTGATTATGATCCCAAAGACCACTAAGAAAACAATGAGGTTCAAAAAGTAATGAAGTGCTATAAGAGCCACATAGAAATATTGTCAAAAGCGAGACCAAGCTTTGAATATATGCACAACTCTAGAGGCACTTAAGCAAATTGTGTATAAATACCTAGAAGAAGAATGACAATGAGTTCCAAAAATCAAGAGATGAAGGATGAGAATCATTGGTGGACATTCACAAAAAGATTGCTAAATGGGAGGCCTGGTTAAAGGAGGAGTATCTAGAGTTGATACTTCCCCGATGCGATAGGTAGCCTCATAGCCTCATAAAACTTCTTTATTTCTCTACATTATTTTTATTATTATTCTTTCCATTCTTCTATTCTTTACTATAATTTTTGGAGATACCCATTATTGGGATGAATATGAGATTACTTGGGGGTAATTTTGAAAATTACGTAGAATCACATGGACCCATGCTAGGAGGAATAATGAGCATTAGGTCTTAGCTGATTTTGTTGGACCTTTTTAAGAATATGGCGTGCAAAACACCAGAGATGTGGGGATGAGTCACCACACATTTTCTATCTTTAGAGGACATTCAAGAATTTTGCATGGAGATGAGCTTAGAATAGATTGTCACTCGCTTAAATAAGGGAGTCCTTGGAGTGTGGCTGAAATAGCATGTGACTTATTTTAGAATAGATAAGTGTTGAAGGGAAATTCCCCACCCTATATATATGATATGAAGAACGTAGTAGAATATATACACACAGAGAGATGGATGTATGAAGGTATAGAGGTATGCACATATGATTGGATTACTATATCGGATCCATGTGTGCATCGGTATAGATTTCCATTATTGTAAGGATATTATGTGTTATTAATAGATGGAAGATATTGGCCAAACCTAAGTGTCATTCATGTGTGTAATTGAGTAGTGCATGTTCTTGATTCAATCATGATTAGTGTTTAAACTTGTTCTTTCATAGATATGAATGTAGCATGCATTATAGAATGATGGATTAGTTATGGATATATATGTTTCTTAATTCATCATGCTAACATCCTACTATAGAAAACCTAAAGAGGGGCATGGTACCTTTGTGCACTTCAGTGAGTGCTCGGTCTAGGCTAATGATGTGTAACGCGACTAAGGTGTTATCCGGTAAATTCTAGGTTGCATCAATCTTTCTCTTTCTTCAATTTTAAAATCTATAATCACATGAACATGTGATATATAATATTCTCAACATTTCATGATATTCCTCATAATTCAAATCAATCTCTCATACCTATAAAATAATCTCCTATAGGTCACACTTCTTCCCTCCAAGAGCACTAATTCAAAAATGAACCCAAAACATCACTTTTATACCTTTTTCTTTCTTCCAACCCAAAATAGTTCGGCCATACACCTTTAGTTTAACAAATTCATCACTAAAAACATTCCATACCTTTTCCACAATAGATAAAAGTGACACATATGGGTTGGATTTAGCAAAAACACACTTTTCATGCACCAAAATCACTAAAACACATGCATTGGGATGCCAAAATTCTCCTCATTCCAAAACCATGCTTATTAAAGCTCTAATATTAATAAAACATGAGTAATACATCATTTTAACATTAACCATTGTAGAATTTTTTTAACCAATCATGTTATTTCATTTAATGGGCCCAGTTCACTTTGTAATTATTCAAACAATTTATTTCCTACACCCTTCACTCCCTAGAAACTTCATTTGTTCAAAAATCACTTAAAAATAATAAACCATGCCACATAACCACTTGATTGAAATATCATATCATGTATAACACTTCTAATAAAGTTGGAAGCCTTGAATCAACCACCTGCTAAAATCACAACTACTTTTGCCTTTACCAAAACAACCTCCCAAAACATCTGTTTCTAAGTGTTAGTTCATAAAAACATTTCTACATATATTCAAGACATAATAATGGATTCATTGGATGTAAAATTCATCCTATTAACTTTACAGTGATATAAAGCATCAACCAATCTATCTAATGCTTCAAATACCTTAAAACTTGCACCATAAAACATCATGTCTTGAGTTGCCAAAAACCTTCTTGTCCAAAGAATGATATAAAAACCATGACACATGATCTCATCATTAGGAAAACCTCATATAAATAGAAATATATCTGAATATTATTTCCATCAAAAATTTAATCAACTTGAAACTCTACCTGTAGTTCAAGTTATGACCATTTTATCAAGACTATTATGTGAGACCCCAAAATTGCCCTTTGACCAGTAAACAACCCGTATGGACCTCAAATTATCATGTACCTACATTAAATTTTCCTAAAACCTCTATGGAAATCAATAAAAACTCACATACATCACACAATTCTAATTTATCCATTACCTTCTTTGGAGAACTTTTCCTCAAGCTGAAACTCTTCAGAAACATACATTTTTAGGTGGGGCCCACATATGGACACATGATAAAACATACCTTTATGGAAATATATAAGATTCCTATATAACATCCAATCATCACTTTTGAGGAACCAATCAAAAATTGGCTAATACAAACACTTTTTTGCAACTAATCCTAGCTAGGGTTTTAGACCACTTTACCTTCTTAACGATCATTCATAAAAACACATGACAATCAAACCACCTCATTATTTTTGGAAAGATTAATCACCGACCTTAAAAGATATTCCTAAGATCTCAGGGCCCCATAAAAATCATACAATTCATAGCGAGCATCAGAAGGTCCAACTTTTCTTGAAAATCACACTACAACTTACCTCATTTTTCCAAAACTTACATAACTTCAAAAATATTATGCATGATGACCTAAAAATTGGCATAAAACACCATGACAACATCCTATATTTTTCCATAATCACCACATAGCTCAGATATTTTTGAAACTCTCTAGCCACAATGACTTACCCATGCTAAATTGTTTGTTCTCAACTATTTGCTTCTCGATGATGTAACGCCTGTTAAAACAACCCACTTGAGACCCAAGAACAACCTAGGATTAGTTAGGAAAATTATGGAATAATTTTTTTTTATTAAAAGAATATATAACCATGTTACAAGACAATAGTTGTCACTAACAGGTTCCAGAACAATTCTAGTCTATTAACATATACTTTTCTTTTATTAATAATTAATAGAGGTCATAAGGTCTAAAATTTAGGATTTGAAGTTTCAAATAGGTTCAGAGGGAAAAATTCCTCACCATACCCATTCTCTAACAAGCTTGAAGTTTCAACTTGATTTTTCTCACACTTAATTCATTCCAAAAATTCCTAAACCACTTCTATTGGATAGGAATTTTTCTCACCTTTCCAGTGATATAAGGAAGTCCTCCTAAATCCTCATATTTTTCAAGTTATGGGCCAACGGGCCTTGGGGTGAAAATTTACCCAAAGGGCGGGTTGGTGGGCCACAGGGGATAATTTTGTAAAAAATTCCCACACAAGGAAAAAATCACATTTGCACCCATGCTCCCACAGGTCCCTCATTCCACAAGGGACACATGCGCTCCCTAAGGTAGTGTGGGGAAAAGCGGGGAAAGGCGGGGCGGCGGGAGACATTTACAAATTCTCCCATGCAGGGTGAAAGTCATCTTTGTGCCCACTCTCCCATGAGTCCACAAAGGACATGTGGCATCTCCTAAGCCAATGCAGGGAAGGTGGGGTGGTGGGGAGAAAAATGACTTAATTCCCTAAAGGGTTAAGAGGGTACATAGACCCGCGCCTCGCTGGCACCTCGCGATGCCACGTGGTAGCCCCGATTGGTATGCGGGCCACGGAACAGCGGGGAAAACTTGGAAAAAAATTCCAAAAATTCTCCGAGATGTAAAGGACAAAAAGGGACCTGTTCCTCCACCGATGCCTCGTGACACCACGTGGCATCACTTAATTAGTTGCGAAGGCGGGGAAAAGTTGGAAAATTTCCAAAATTTTCCTAAAGCGCTAAGTTCAAAAGAGGATCGCCCCTCCACTGTCACCTCATGGTGCCACGTGGCAGCCTCTAATTTGATATGGGGTGATGGGGGAAAATTTGAAAATTTTCCCAAATTTTTTTTCCTAAGTGCTAAGGGTAAAAATTCAAGCCGCGGGCCCGCCAAGGAAATTTTTCCAAAATTTTAACGCTAAGTGAAGAAAACTTCAAAAGGCCATAACTTTTGATAGAGCTTAGTTTTGGGAAAATGAGGACTTTATGGAAATATCTCAATATCCTCTTTGCACATAGCTCAATAATTTTTGATTTTGATAAAGTTTAAGGGGTAAATTTTAAGAAAATGGCCTGCAGGATTTTATAGTGTGAACTAGTAAATTTTAACTTGTTAGATATGTTCAATATGATCTTCTTCCTCTCTCAACATGGCAAATAGACATCGAGGATTGTTCCTAAATATATTTAAGGAAGTATTCAAGGCTCAATTTTTCTAAATAATTTGCAATTTGAATATTTCCGTTTCTTGACAAAAATGAATGCAAAATGACAATAAAACGGTTCCAACCGATTTTACTAAATTTTCTAAGAAATTTTCTTGAGTATTAATGTCCAGATGAATTTGTTTAGATCATACCATTTCAATTTAATTATTTAATTTTTATGTTATTATTGCAGGTTTGAACTATGTGTTTTTGGTTTAGATAATTGCCAGTTTGAAATTACAAATAACAAAGATCAAATTTTAAAGGATCTATTTTCCATTTTCATCTTCTAAGTATTAAAATTCATTCCAATTCCAATCTAACACATTTTAGTTGATTCAAAAAAAACCATTCGAGACCAATATGCAATTCTGGTTTCCAATTTTACACATTTCCAAAGGACAAAAATACCGCATTTTTCTCACACACATTTCTTCCTTTCAAATAGAGATTCCAATACATTTAAATGATTAGATTCAATACTAAATGTAATTTGAAAAAGCATTATATTCATTTGTTGGTTCTAACAGACAACTTTACAACTTCTTTCTTTTATTCCTTCCAAAAATCATTTATTGACATAGGGTAGAATAATACACTTTCTTTTCACGTTTACACATTTCCACTTTCAAAACAAGGACTTCCTAGTGCATGATAAACACAAATTTCCAATTAAAGAATATCATATCAACAAGGTAAATACTTCCAATAATTCCAATGAAACTCATATAACCTCCTTTCCATTTTATTTCAAAGTACAATATACAAAACAATATCATTCTTTCACATTCTTTCCAAAACATCATACATAGTATAACTCTTTGACATTTCCAATTTCCACTTGTAGTCAGTACAACATCTTTCCATTACAAAAATTTACAAGGTCATCCACTTCAAGAGGGAAAGGTTATAATGAGATTTCATTTCACAAGGAATATCAAACTATCTTTTCTCAGCTCCAAAACAACAACATGCATTCTTCTCTTTCTTCCAATTTTGATCACAACAAAGGAAGGGGAAAGGAAACTCTCTCCACCCAACCAAGACATCAATGAAATGAGAATCCATCCTTCTTCATTGGCCACTTGAGCCCCAACCATAATGCAATAAAATATGTGATCTAACTCATGGCAACAACAGATTCCACAAAACATACACACAGCATTATCACAATAAAACATAGTCCAAAATAGAATGTAGTTTTACAACTACAATAACACATGAAAAACAATACTAAGGCTTCACCAAGTAAACCAAAGGAGCAAGAACTATGGGGATGCTTCTTATGCCTCCCAAATGGGTAAATGGGTATAACCACTTGAGAAAAACCACTAAAACATTTATCATTCAAATCCCTAACATACCCTTATGCCTCCCCAAGTACCCCTTATTCCCACATTTCCTTATGCCTCCCCAACCTCTTATGGCACCCCATATAACGAGTAAAGAAATGCAAGATATTTCTTTTTAAAAGGTGGAACCCAAAACCCAACTCCCTCCACACTTATACCTCCCCAAAACACTTATGCCTCCATCAAGAGTACCCCATAGTCTTCTCCTACACCATCCCTAAGCCATCTACCCAACAGCCCACAACAGATAACAAACATACCAGCATTTACATATTCATAAAAGGGAAAGAATAGAATTTCCAAGAGCCAAGCTCTTACCTCTCCATGATGAAGTTTGTTCCAAGTTCAAAACAACAAGCTCCTTCCAATGCAAAAAATCCAAAAATCAACCCAATACAAGAATGCAACAATCATCCAAAAAATTCTCCAAGTAAGAGCTCCCAAACAGCAAGAAAATTTTCCCAAAAGAAGTCTCCCAAAAGTGAAGCAACCCAAAACAATACAAGAAATTCAAATTTTATAGAAGAGGAAAGAGAAGAGGATGAGGTGGATCCATGTAGGATGCCACATCACACATCCTCAACCCCAAACACAAATTCAACTTCATTCTCCAATGCATAATAAATAGGTGGGTGAATAATATGACAAATTTACTTACACACTCAAACAAGTCCATACCCCATAAGGACTGAAATTAAATTATGTAAGAAAAGTGCAATTACAACATTCAACTTGACTTGTAAAAATGCATAAAAAGGGTCTAAATTTAACCCTCCAACCATAGGCAAGGTTGGTATGTAAATTTAAGAGGTATGGGACAAGTTTAACTTGTCCCACAAGCCTCCAAAATCAGCCTCCAAGGACAAATTCGAATTTCCAAGAAGGTGGAGTGTTTCACACTCAAAAGTTAACTTACACATCACTTACATATTACTTACACATTACTTACACATTCTTACAACACTTTAAAACATGGCCAAAAACTCTATTAATTACATTCTTATGACATATTTTAATTAATTAAATAAACAATATGATTACTCACAATATTTACACACCATTTAATAATTAATGAAAGGGTAAAAGCATCACAAAATAAACACATGAAAACATAACAAAGGGACCAAAATAAAAGAAATACATAAAATCCCTTGGTCACATTTATAGGTGATCCCCATCCATGGGGATCCCTAACACTAACAAACACACACACAAACAAAACTAGTTTCCATGGTGACCTTGTTGAATTCATCTAGAATTCCAATGTGGTTGGTCTCCAATCCCCGATGTTTGTTGTGATATTTTAACCTGCAAAACAAAATACCTCCTTTGGCCTCATGGCCATATTAGAATGTCCAAAATAATATAAATATAATTAAATTTCTAAAATCATCTAGATATATGAATCACAACAACATCAAAGCAATCTAACAATATCATTATAGTTTTATCAACAACTATATCATCATCCAATAATTTTCCATTTCTAGGGCTACTCACAATATCCAAATATCACAAGTCCGAACAACATCTATCATATAACCATGTCCAATAGTATAACATCATCAACATATAAAGTGTCTCTAATAATCATCATGCATCATATAAGAATCAAATTCAACAATAATCCATG
Organism: Taxus wallichiana var. yunnanensis; assembly: GCA_018340775.1. Lineage (NCBI taxonomy): Eukaryota > Viridiplantae > Streptophyta > Pinopsida > Cupressales > Taxaceae > Taxus > Taxus wallichiana. The sequence continues at coordinate 409,924,368 of CM031235.1, forward strand.
ATCAAATATTTGACATCATATTAAATCAAAACTATAATAATGTCCATAATATAGCCGACAGTGTCATGATCAGTATCAAAAGGTGTCAAAGGGAAGTGGGCACTATAGATGACCTCAAATATGCACTCAATCACTTAATATAGACTTGAAAATTACCATAAACCTTAGGTACACTGTCACAACACTATTCTCATGCTTCACCATGACTTATTAGGTCCAAATATCATACCTCCTTACCATTATGTATGTTCTAGGGCTAGAAACAGACCCTTCTCAACCATGAACAGACCATACTAACCACATACAGACCCATAGAAAATTATGACACATCATATAACCATGTTTGGACTCATGAAACACTCCAACAAACTCAAGATAACTCATACCTTGATTTAACCTAGCAAACCAAACACCAGGACCACTTAGAACACTCCAAAACTTGACACTACCAATCAACCTTCATGTTTGACATCTGATTGAAACCTGATAGGGACTCATACATTATCATGAAACATTTTTCCATCAATGGGGGTTGGCATCAATGAAAAAACAAACCCACAATGGCCAACATGTGGGCCACCTTCTAGTAGCCCATCATCTTCAATTTTTGGGCCACGTCTTAACAACCCTTTATCTTCTAAGTATGATAATCTATGTATAAAACACATGAAGGGATGATGTGGTGGAAACCTAAAAGAATATATACCTTTAAAAGGATGTGCATGGTGAAGACCATGATATGCAACAAAGAAATAATATCAACAATGTTAACAAGAGAACTAGTAAATAATAACAATAGTAGTTCATATAGAACTAGAAATAAGTATAAATATAATAGTGGAAATAATGTCATACAAAAGGCTTAGTTCAAATTCTCCTTATGCCTCTCAATGGATTAGAATCTTATAGCTTTCATTGCATTTTTATCTTGAATGAGAGGAAAAACCCTTTATATAGGCCTTGGGTGGCCGAAATAGGTTCTCAAATAACATATCCCATAGAATATATTTAGTCTTACATGACTGGTGCACTGGTTGGGCCTTGTATCTTTTACCCAACCGGTCAAGGGTTCAAATCCCCTTTTCCATTGCATTCACGGCCCATATCCACTTTAAATATAAGATTGGCCAATTATATGCTAACCACCCACCTTTGGTGGGTTAGTTGGGTGCTGAGGATAGGCGATAGGTAGTTGGGGGTTTGAATTTCCCTAACCACATACTATTTTGACCCCTCAGTGTCTACTACAAGCTCCACGTCATTGTTTCATGTCAATTCATCAGCTGAGATTGGACCCTCCATTGTGCATTTAACCTCACTATATCCACAAGCCATCACGTAGTTCCCCATTCACTACCACGGTTCACGCGCGTCTTTTTACAATGGTAATGTGAATATCCCACATACTTAGGAAATAGAGATAAGAAAGAATTTTATAGCCTTATCTAACCTTTCATTGCATGGCATAGGCCATGTTCTTAAGCATTTTTCTAGTGTTGAAACCAAAACATCTCGCTCATAACTCACCTATAGCTCTATCTTTGGCTCGATTGAGCTATGTATAACTCACCCTTAACATGATGTAAAATGAGTTCGTGAATAGCTTGGTTGATCAATGAATAGCCCAGTCAACTCGGTTGACTATTTGATAAGTGGTGGCAGGGCCACATATTGGCTCGTGGACCCACCACGTGGATTTTTTTCCTTCGATCGTATGTTGAAGATTATTTTTCTTGAGTGTCGAAGACCAAAGGGCACAAACATCAACTTAAACCTATCACCTTCACTCAATCTTGTATTTTTCCACCTATCTATACTTATCGCTTGTTTTCTAAAATGTCCTCCGGATCAACTAGAAAGTATGGATAGAAAATAAGCATATCATAATGTGATGAAATGACATAACAAGTGATATATAGAAGCATGTGAAACAATAGATGTCAACACCACACAAGATACATGTGTTAGTATTGTTAGTTCAAAAGATAAAAAATACACTATATATGTAATCAAATATAATGAGGAAGTGAAAAAGTACTATAATGAAATAATATCATGTAGATTATGTGGAGGGATACCCCTAGAAGAAGTATGCAAGGAACTATGATATATCATGCCATAATCACGTATCGATCTGTATGCCTTGCATCATGCTCAATATACCTCGTGAATGCATGTGTGTATAGAGTCACTAAATCACACACTTAGTATGTACATATAGCCTCTAAATACTTCATTATATGCATGATTCCTAAACAAGGGAATTAATCATTGAAAACACGTGTTTTGCTTCAATATTGATTTTATCCTTATTATCTTTATTACTTGTCTTTTCTTGATTTACACTTACAGTTTTGCACACTAGCTGAAATTATATTCAACTCTATTCCATTGTTTTATATTTTTGGTACTTTGTATAGGACCGACCATTACGGACATAAGCACCTAGATAATACTATCCCTTTTGGGTAGTTTTTTCCACTTTCTCTATTTTGCTGATTTTTCAGATTTACTTCTTTCATGTTTTTGTTTACTACCCTAGGTCAGCATTTCACTTGTTAATGATGAAAATTAGGTGAAGGAATCATATATATACATGCCTTATTTAACCTCATTAAGTGGGAAAACATTCAAGAGGTGAATAATATTACAAAGAGCTCATATTTTCTACTTACTACATTAAGAGACGTATTTTGGGACTCGTATGCTTCACTCTATAGGAGGTTTATTATAAATTCCATACCATACATTTTGCATTGGGAAAAAGTGGTTGTAGCATGCTATTCTTTGTGTAGCTAGTACTAGGGAATCCTAACTCAATGGACACTATTCTAATCACACACACACACACACACACACACACACACACACACACACACACACACACACACACAACTACATTGACAAAACACACAGTACACACACACACTATAACTACTTTGAGTCTAAATTTAGTATAATCACATAATCACATTGGGGTGACCACCGAGGTCCGTTTAGACTCAAACATATGCATATTTTTATTCATCTAATGTGCACTTGTTTTTTTTTAGGTAGATAGGGTTTTTATGTAGGGATAGGTGTGATACAATAGAAGTGCACCAAACATGACATGACCTATAATAAAAAAAAATGAACACAAGAACCAAAATTACAATTATTACACACACCAATGTAATAACAAAAAAAGCTAACACCCAAGAAGCCATGTCCCATCCTAGATGCTAACACCCAAACATACTTGTCCCATCCCAGATGCTCATGTCCTCAAGATTGTTACATTCTAGAATCATACACAAAGCTCATACGTCTAAAATCTACCTTTCCATCTCATTCATCTATCTAGAATTAGTCTAGACCTATAATTACAAGCTAAGTAATATTTATCTCCCATCTTTCAATCTTTCTTGTATTTATTTAACTAGATCTTACATATTTACTGGTATATTTATCTGATCAACAATGTCCTTACATATATTTAAATTTAATTAAATAATTTGGTAAACCCTACAACTATGTCCATACCTCATATCTATTTCCCTTCCTCCTCTTCTTCTTCTTCTTCTTCTGAGATCATGGCCGATTCTTCTACCTTCATCCCTACCCATATATATACATCATACATCATCAAATATGAATACATCCCTATTACTATGTAGTATACACCTCATTATAAAAGTGATTTTGTATCTCACTATGTTAATTTTGTCACCACCTACTTCAATAAGGCACCATTACTCCTCCCTACATCTATTCCTCCTATTAGTGCACCACTTCCACAACCTGCCGCTCCAGCCAAAACCTATGATATCATTAATAAATTAAAGAATACCCCAACTAAGATATATCTCTTTAATCCAATAGGTTCCTGATTGTCACCACACCTTAGAGGCTGCCCTTCACTTTATTCATATCCAAAGCGATGATCCTCTAATAGTTTTTTCACATCTCATGGATTCTTTCAACCATATCACTAATTCTATCACATTTCTAATGAGGACATTACTCCCAAGTCTTCCATCGATTATCCTCCTCTTCTTATCATGGTCCACATTCAAGATTTCTAAATTAAGAATGTACTTATCAATATGGATCTACATTGAATATTTTTCCTTTATCATTAATTTCCCAAATCCACATTCCTCATAGTGAAATTTAAAAATATTCTATTGTTGTTCATGGATATGATACTACTACTCATGCATGCATTGGTACTATCACTCTAAATTTGCATGTAGGACCCCACACTCTTCACACCCCCTTTTACGTCATGGATTCTCAATTGTAATTAAATTTACTCCTTAGTCGACCCTAGATCTATGGTATGTAAGTTATTCCTTCTATTTTCCATCATTGTGTCAAGATTATATTTGATGGCTATGAGCATACTATTATCACCAATATCAAACCATTCAGTATTACTACATAAAAGTTTCCACCTCCATGGTCATTCCCCCAACTTAACCTATTCCCTTGCACCATATTAATACATATGATATTAAGGAGTCTAGAAATCCTATACCACCACCTCTCATTACTTCATCCATTAAGAATCAAACTAATGTTCTCATCTCTCCTACCATATCCTTTATCCCCTTTCACATCTATTTCCAAGCCCCTAGAAAATTCTAACCAATACTTCCACGTAGAAATTGATGATTCTGATGGTGATGCAGTTGATAATGTAGAGATCACTAATGATAATTTCCATGCTTTGGATTTTACTCCTATTGATTTTTATGAGTCTCTCTTTCATACTCACTATATTACTACTGGTCTTGGTGAATATAAATTCAAATATCCCCTAACCCACCACTACTAATATTATCCTTATTCCAATACCATATATGATCTAGAGCATATTCCTCTTCTTGTAATCCCTTCCTCATCAAATAGTCATGGTCACAATGTTACTTACTATTACCTTTTCTCCTATATCATTTCTTGTTTTTGATAGCTTTACTTACACATTATACATTTATCACAACTATTGAAAATATGTTCCTTTCGATCATATTTGTTCTAAAAATGTTTGCAACGCTTATATCACTAAATTGGGACTTATTCCAGTCCCAATAGCCAAAAAAATATAGCCAATATTGGAATCCAATATTGTTATTTTTAGATTTCAAAATGTCAAATATTGGAATTATCTGCACTCTAAAATCACACATATTGGATTCCAAAATTGCATATATTGGAATCCAAAATCACATATATTGGAATCCAAAATCACATATATTGGAATTAACTGTACTCCAAAATCACATATATTGGAATCCAAAAATCAAAATATTGGAATCCATTAATTCTCCTTCTAAAGTCCAATATATCTAGTCACGATTTAAATTTATGAATCATGAAAAAACATTTAATGATTTCAGGGAATCCAACATTGATATGAGAAATAATTCTTGATGGCTACTAGCCCATATAGAACAGATACATGTTCTGTTTTATAAGGGCTAATGGCTGCTAGGCTTAATGATTGCTTTGGAATAATGCTCTTATCAGTTTTAAGATGTTTTAAAGATTAAACTATGCAAATTTGAATATTTCAAATGCCATTGAGCAAGTGACCACTAGGTTAATGAAATTCATGAGATGTGAGACACTTCTAAATTTAATTACTATGGTTTGATTGAACCTTGGGGCAACCAAAGAATTACCGAAGATGTTATGAAGAAACTTAAAGAGGGTGATGATTCAATTTAGGAGAATGTAATTAACTGTAAAACCATTCCAGATATATTTTCATATTTAAATTTAGATATCATATTTATTTCATTTATTATGGTGTGATTGAACCTCAATGCAACCAAAGAATTTCTGAAGATGTTATGAAGAAATTAGCAGAGGGTGACGATCTAATGTAGGAGAATGTAATTAATTGTAAAACCATACCAAATATATTTTCATATTTAAATTTAGATATAAAATCAATCAGTAAGAGACATGGCATAAAAATTTTCATATTCAAATATGGATATGAACTTATTTAAAATTAAATGTAAAACTATCCCATATATATTTTAGTATTTAAATATAGCTATGAAATAAATTGAAATTATTTTACTAAAGGTAGGTATAATTATAGTAAAACATTTGATGAATAATTTGAATTTATAATGTAATAATATTCCCAAAGATGGGCTTCCAAATCAATAATACAAATCATAGTAAATCTCCAATAAAAATATCCCTATAATTTTTTTGTGATCTAATATAATCCTAAACATCTTCAAGTCCTTCTATGGTTGCAATAAAGGCCAAAATACATCTAACATATGTGTCTTTTGACTTAGAATCTATGTTAAATGTTTCAACAATTATGTATTCACAACATCATCAACTTATTTTTTCTCTAAAGAGTCATCTACAAGAACTGTATTTTTACAATTGTACGATGCATTAAAAAGTGACCAAACAGAGTTAAGATTATTGAGATAAAATTTGGGATTCCCAACCCTCATAATCAGAGTGTTTTATTTCAATGCATTATTCTTGTGTAAATATGAACTCAAATCTTGCCACCTCCAAGCCGATGTTTTGAAGGAATGAAGGCATCATGTCATTAACATTTTACTTTCTCGCCAATGTCCATATTGCTATGTTGAAATGTTTTTTACACTATTGTAAGAACTCTTTCACATTAGGTATGAAAAATATTTTTTTTGAGCTCAATGTCGCCAAACATTTTTAACTATTTAAATACTCGAAGATGCCTTGTGGAGGGTGTGTGCCAAAACACCGTTTATATAAAATATGATTAGTTTCATGTTGCATGTGTTCGTATCTACAAATGAAAAAAATAAAATCAAATGGTTGAGGGTAGGTGAATCAATTAAAAATAAAAAAGAAGTCCCTTTTGATATTTTTATATAAAAAATTAAATGGTTGTAGGTGGTGAAAAGGTAAAATCTAAGGGCGTTCCTCATTTCTTATTGTTATACTAGGAATATTTTTTTGTGAAGAATTTATTTGAATAAAATGTAATGTTTCAGTGTGATGAGTCTTTACATACCTTATTTTTATTATTTCATTGCATTGGAAAGTGGTATACATTTTCTAATATCAAAACAAAAGCTAGTATTTAAGCATTCTCACAATTAATTTAGGAATATATATTTCATTAATAAAAGCTACTCAAAGATTCCTTACATTATATTTTTATGTTAATTCACATTTGTAACTTATACACTCACACTCTAAATCTATAATTAGGAAGATTTAAATTTTCCAAACTTATAATCGTACAATCGTAATTTAAATATTTACGCAGAACCATCACTAAAACACATGAATGTATTTTATTTACAATGTTAAGATGTATCATCAAAATAAAATTTTGAAATGCTAACTTTTTATTTAGCATTTACTCACCCCAAATATTTGATTCCCTCTACTAAATTCAATCCCTTTGACACTATTAATGATAATTCTTTGTGTAAATTGATCATCAACCACATATATTTTTAGCAATTTTATCATCTTCTTTTCATCCCAACTTTAAACTTTGCTGGAGGGTTTCCCTTTACACCTAATGTAATACACATTGTGTCATCTAGATTTTAGGGGACATTGTTTCTACTCCAAACCTTTTCTAGATATTTTACTACAATTCCATCAACCATTTTGCAATGTTCTTTTCCCTAGGTGATTAATGGATTCAAGTCAATCGATAAATTTTTATTGAAGACATTTGTCAGTTTTCAACATCATCTGAAGTGATTTTTCTTACCATAATCTCATTTCAAATTTTGTTGATAATGACTTTATAAAATATTTCAGGCCACCTTGCATGTTGATTCTACCCTTGTAAAACTTGAATGTGATGTCCCTAGAGGTGATTGGTTTTTCTCATACAACAAGCCCTCCAAATATAAAATAAGAAATTAATTCTTGTGGCTAACTGCAGGGAAGTAAATATATATTTTTAATTAGTCTCATATCAATTCTAACCAATGGAAAAAATCAACATTTTAGCTTATGACTACCACTTACCAATGGGCCTTGCATGTAGGATTGCATCTTCTTTACCCACAACTGGATCCTTTGATGAAATATCTATTTCAAATAATATTAATATTATTAATATAGCTATTGCTATGGAAAATGAAAGTGTATTTGAAAAAAATATATTGAACTACGTGGTAAAATGGTAAATTCAATATTAGCACTTTAGGTAGCTACCACTTACCGATTGAGCTTAGGATTGGTTTGCATAGACCTTACTAGCTACTGTTTTTTTGATGCAATATGTATTACAAACAACAATAATCAATTCAAAATCAATTTCATGCTATAGTAAATGAAATCATAATTGAAAAGCATACTGGTCTTTGTGGTTATATGGTAAGTACAAATCAAAATGTTCTATGTATTATGAATGAGTCCGTATCGTTTATATCCATTTACCTATTGGTAGACAACACTTTTGAGATATTGATGTGGATTACTGAATTCTAGGCTATGCCATCATTGGATGGAATAATCATAGATTCTAATGTCTATATCATTATGTTGATACTAATGGTTTATGTAGACAACCTATAACTTGGAAACTATAAACTATGTAGCATTGGATGCAACCATGAACTTTTGAAATAGGTTATTTGGTAATTCCTTCTTTGAAAATGGTTCTACTTCTAGAATTAGCTGATATATTTTTCTATAACTATGTGAGCCTTAGAAATGGTTATGTTTAAAAATATGCATGGCTAACATACCTGGTTTTGTCTACATATTCATGTTGGCTACCACCGCGCACTCCACTATTACTTTCTTTGGGTGTTGGTTGTCTGTATAAACCATTAATTGTTTTATAAATTTGTGGGGCTTGATAACGGTTCTTATTTATAAATGCCAATGACTAACTTACCATAATTTTATTGCATATTCATGGATGATGTAGCTTTGTTCTCCTCATTTTTGGTTAGAGAGTGGTAAGCATAGAGTATTATCAAAAATGAGAACAATGACAATTAAAAATAGAGACTCATTAAACATTTTTATAAAGTGATTGAAGGTCAATCACCATGATGAGTTGGTTGTGTAGCATCAAGGTGAGAGGTTTGTACATTGATTCTTATTGTTCTTAGGTTTACATAAATAAAAAAATGTGTAAGTAGATAATCACATGTTCGAGTTGTATTCTAGTACCAACCTTTCTTCATATGAGAATAGTAATGTTTTAAAAACATTTCCTAACTATGTATCTCAACAATAAAAATAGAAGATTGATTGGATTCAACTAATGCACGTAGTGTGACACTTCGCCGTCATATAACACTAATACTATAAAATCCTGGGAAAAACATCAAGTGAACATCTCATACTAGAACTCACATGATTTCTCACAAGGAAAAGGATGTTTGTTTCCTTTTAGGAAAATTTTGCTTGCAATTATCAATTGTTGGCAATTTTTCCATCCAATCCCTAGTGATTTCTTCTCTTTCATCATTGTTTTTTTCGCAGTTGTGCACTCCAATTATTGTTACATAAGACATAAAATTTTAATTGACCGTTGTTATCATAAAGTCTGTAACATCCACCCAGAATTGATTCTTCACTGTATTTAACCTTTTCCATGTATTTTTTTACTGTTTCTCTCAACATTTTAGAATATTCAATTGGTATGAGAACAATAATAATACATTCCAATATACTAGTTCCAATAACTGTTAGCAGCTCCATTATTTCTTTAGAAGAAATATCACCAGACAAATTACAAAAATCAGCGATAACACATTCTACATTTAAAGGATTGGTGGTAGGAATAGCTGATAGAGTTGATGAAAGATGGAATGGATATACAAATTGATATGTAAATTATTATGTGTCCTCCATCCTTTCCAATATATTTTCTTCCATTGACACCACATAGTTATCTAATATTATTTGACTCTCGATGGGAAGATCTTCTTCCCCACCTAGCCCTTTTTTGTTTCGATTTTTTTCCCCTATGTGGGAATAAATTTTTCTCTTTCCTTTCCTCTCTTCACCCAATAGTATAGACAATTGGTGATAGTGTGATTCATGTAATTTAAATTTTTCAATTACATTGGTTTCACTATAGGATGTCAATAGATCAATATTTAAATGTTTGTCTTTAAAATATTGTAGAACCTTTGCTCTCATTTTTCTATCTACTTTTATTCTCCGGTAGTAAGAATCAAATGTCTCTACTATTACACCTTCCTAAACATGGCCAATTAACTAGACATCCCCTGATTGTACTTTATCTACTAGTATTGATAGTTCTTCGTTGTTCATTCCTCTAAAATGAATTGACTATGAATCTTTCCAATGAATTAGGCTAAAATTTATCTTGATTATCTTTAATAGGTGAACAAGAAAGGCCACTAGATCTAAACAACTCAAATGTTGTAGTCCATTTAGTCCATATATCATCCGAAAATAATAGAAAAGTCCATTTATCGTATAGATTGATGGTTGTGTCCATTTTGAAAATCAAAATACATTGACTCTCAAAGTTATACATTCAAAGGAAAATTAAATGTTTTATATGTTATATAAGGAATAAAATTTTTGATAAAAAATACTATAAAATTAAAATACATTACCTTCCATTCCTTTGTTTTGTGTTTTTCCAATCCGGGACATTGAGGACATCTAAGAAATTTCCAAAATGATCTAGCTTTGTACAAAAAATCAATAAACTTGGTTTCTATCCAAGTTTTGTTCACTTCATTATGTTGTTTGCAAATATTAGTAATGGCTTCATTAGTTGCATTTGCAGAAATAATGTAAGCCGTTCGAATCTATAGCCTCATATGTAAAGACTTGTAAGTATCTTAGCCCAATTTTTTTTGTGCACATATTATATGTTGGCCATCAAGTATATAAAATTTAATGTCATTTCTTTCCAATTGTTTCAGATCTTGGAAAACTAAAACCTTATTCATAGACTCCAAGAAGGGAAGAAGAATTGCGTCCCTCTGTGTAGGAATAACATTTATCAACATGGAGTACACAAGAAGGTCAAAATTATCATCATCAACATGATGATACTGATACTTTGGAGGTGTTACATGACACCTGAAACATCAATTAAAAATACTTCACCATTGAACAAAAAGTAATCAAAATTTTCTTAGTTGAAGGTTCTGTTTTTGTGAATATAGTGGTTTCTTTCTTCAAAGAATGAACTTTTTAGTATTCTTTTTCAACCCATGGAACTTTGATCCGGCGGATCGATCTCCAATTTATCCAAATATGTTATCCTCATCATAGTAAACAACTTCACATGTTTAGTTGGTGAAAGCAAACCTTTTCCATTCAAAAAATAAAAACGGAAGAGGTTGTATCACCTCTATACAATTTTCTAAGTACTGCAAGCATGCCATTGTGAATTTCTTCTACATTTGAACAACTAGTTTTATCTTTATCTACTAACAACCCCAAATCCCATCCATGTGTTGAACATAAAAATTGTGTTTTGTCTTCTAAGGCTTGCATTTCCCACTTCGTGAATAAAGAAAAATCTAAATCCATATCCACAATAAGACACTTATTATTTTCATAGTCAATGCGTTTGACCTGAACATGCAATGTTCTCAAATCAACGATTGCAGAGGATTTAACCATTCCGAATTCCTCATGTCTGCCATCTATAATTAAAAATAACGACATTTCATTGTAGTAATTTCCAGGACCATGGACTTCAACAAACTAGTCATCATCTCTTTTCTTCCAGCTCTCAACACCTTCAATGAATGAAATTTCCAAGAATGGATTACAACCAATGGAAGAAATTGTATCTGCAATTGGAGTAAAATATATTAAAAATTACTTCACATATGGATTAATTTTTGTTCTCACCATATGTTAATGAATTCAAGTATTAGCCTTTGTGATCACCAATCTCTATAATACATTACTTTTTATCATTGGTGAGCAATCAAAGTAAATGTTAATTACTGTTAGGCTTCAATAGAACATGATATCTAACTTTCAATTGGTTTTTGTAAATTTTATTTTGTGGATCACATTATTAATACCAGAAACTATGCAAAATTGTTCTTGACAATTAACACTCAACATATTTTGGAAGGATTATTTGTTGTCTGACAACCATCCACTTTGCGTAGATTGCATGAAAGGAAACATTTGAAAACATAGATGTTAGTGAGAGAGAGGATTTAAGTCGACATATGAATGGAAATTTTTTAATATTACTTGTTGGTAATATACACCAATTGAATGGAATAACTTAAAGGCCATTACGATTTAATCTCCATAACTATTAGAAAAGAATAACGTAATAAATTTAGGCTCAAGAATGCATTTATTTGAAAATAGATATATAATAAAAAATAATGGTCAAGCTTAGCGCCACTAATCTCCTCTGATTACCAATTGTCATTGTAAGCACTATATGTTCAATTGTGGACCGATATTGTTTTTCAATGATAGTAATTATATCGTATTGGATGGAATTCACATGTCGAACCTAATTGCAACACTACATGTCAATAAGATGATAAAGACTTACGTATTTTGCCTACAAATATATCTTTGTAAATTATAAGCCATATTCATTCGTATAAAAGAAAAAGAATAGTGACCACTACAATTTCTTAATTTCAAAATAAATATTGAATAAAAATCATGGTCTAGCTTAGTAGTCACTACAATACTTTCATTACCTCTAGTCACAAGCAATCACTAGAAGTACAACTTTAGAATGATTTTTATCATCAATGACTATAATTGCATCAAATTAGTCACACGTTATCGGGTGGAGCCAATTACTGCACTAATTTCCATCAAGATGGATCAAGAATTTATCTTAGTATCAAAGGAATAAAGTTGCGGCTTATAGGCACAACAATTTCTAAATTTGAGAGTAGATATATAATAAAAAATAATGGTCAAGATGTGGTTGTTGGGCTCTATTATTACCATTTTCCATTGTAATCACTATCTTTTCAACTTTGGATGGTTAGTTTTTTCATTGATTGTAATTGTCACATATTGGGTATACTTCACATGGCGGACTCCAATTCTTGAACAACATTCCATTGAGAGGCATCTAGTCTTATTTATTTCTCCTAATATATATATTTGAAAATTATAATCCATATTCATCAGTATCAAAGAAAAAGGGTATCAACCCTATGCTCAAGAATTTCTTAATTGTAAAATAACCATTGAATAAAAAATCATGGAATAGCTTAGCATCCACTATGACCATATCATTACCTCTTGTCATAGAAATCAATATATGTACAAATTTAGTTCAATTGTAATTTTAAATGATTAAAATGTTAAAAAATTATCGACACGTTACCTTGTGAAGCCAATTCCTGTAATGCTTTCCATCGAGAGGGATAAATAATTTCTATTCTTATCAAATAAAATGCTTACTCGACCTCCAACCTTCATTACTCATTGAAAGGAATAATGTAGCGGCCGCTAGGCTCAACAGTTTTAATTTTGAGAGGATTCAAGACTTATTTATTTCTCCTAAGATATATCTTTATAAATTATAATCCATATTCGTTCATATCAAGGAAAAAGTCTAGCAGCCACTAGGCTTAACAATTTCTCAATTTCCATTTCATCTATTGATTAAAAACTCCTGATATAGATTAGAGGTCATGAGATCCTTTCATTACCTCTTGTCATAGTAATCACTATCTTTACATCTTTAGATTGATTGTAATTTTCAATGATTATAATTGTTTCAAATTGGTTGCATGTTACCTGGTGGAGCCAATTTTTGCACTACATTCCATCGAGAGGGATCATGACTTCTCAATTCATATCTAAGAAAAGGTTTAGCAACTATTAATCTCAATTACTAATTGAAAGGAATAACGTAGCAACTCTTAGGCTCAATAATTTCTAATTTTTTAATAGTTATATTATAAAAAAATGGTCTAGCTTAGCGGCATGCTAGGCTCTATATCATTATCACTATCATTGTAATTGTATCATTTTGGGTAGACTTTAAATGGAAACCCTAATTATTGCACTACATATTTATCTCGTATAAGATATCTATTTTTAAATTGGAATCCATATATACCCATGAGAGTAAGTGATATTTTTGTAGTTTTGATAAGATAAATCATTTTGGAAATAATGATAGAATAACAAATCATGATACGGCTTAGCGATCGCTAGCTATATACCATTACGTCTTGTCATTATAAACACTATCTTTATAAATTTGAGGTACTAGTGCTTTTCGTTGTTTTAATACAAAAAAACGTTATGGGATTTTAGAATTTTCATGCCACGTGTCATCGTTTTAATGGTAGCTATTTATATTATAATATCGCAGTTCCATATAGTTTAAAAATATTTTATTATTCATTTATTTACATTTAAATTTCATAATAAATGTGTCAATTATAATGTTTTCTAACTATTAGGTTCAAAACATGCCACGTGGCACAATATAATTGGATAATTATTTTTATTTGCTCAACTAAATCTAACATTGTATAATTCAATTTTGATAAAAATAAAAAAATTCCTTGACATTCATACATTTTACTTCATTTGTTTTATTACAATATTATATTTTTTATTGCATTTACACTATTTTAAGCTATAACCACGTGTCACCATTTTACTGGTTGTTATTTATATTATAATATCATGGTTTCATATTATAATAGTTTCTTTACATTTTAATTTCATAATAAATGTGTAAATTATAATGTTTTTTAACTATTAGGTTCAAACTTAATGTTTCACCAGATTCTTAACAAATTTAATGAAATAGATAGAGGGTGATAAGCCAAGGAGGAATACATGTTTGTGATGTCGGTTGAAGGTTGTGCACGCCTTTCTGATCTCTGATCTAGGATGACCATGAAGAAATTCCTTTTGGCTAGGAGGAACTACCTGTAAATTCAAAACAAGACCACAAGAAGAATACTAAACAATATATGTCAGTGGACTTCCTAACGTGTGTTAGATCCGGGAAGTGTGATACTTCCTAGATGGTTGTCAATCCACTACTTAATAAAATTTAATGCAAGAAATAACGTAAACAAATAACATCCTACTATAGTTGATATGATTTAGGCATCTCATTCAAATACAATAAGAAAATCTAATCTAACAAGTAGGGTTATGATCAGATCTAGAGGTAGGGTAGGTGGTTTTGAGTTTTTGCCAATCTGACAGAGGTCTTGTAAAGGCTACAAATGATTCTGGGTAGTTTGGGGATGGATATTAGCTTGCTATCATGAGCTAGGTTATCAGACACAAAGACCGATGCCATTCAGAGTGAGACTGACAACGGTTTAATAAGATAGATGGTTTAGGGTGGATAATGGTAGAATGTCAAAATAGATGCCCAGGCTCTCTCTATGTCTACACAGAGAGTTAGGAAGGTTTGTGGTAGGATTGTAGGTGGGGTACTAGGTTTGGGTAAGGTTCTGTGAGGTTTTTGGGGTGTTAAGGTCAACTTAGTGAAAGTCTGTCAGAGACACAAGAATGTCGACGTCGGTCCAGTGACCAATCGATGCTTTGTAAAGGGGAAACCAATGATGGTCAAGGTGACCATGTTGGTAGGGGTGAATGGTGGAAATCAAATAAAATTGGTTTTGAAGCTTCTTTGTGATTACACAGAGAATGGAAGAGGATGATTAGGTTCGTAAAAATGCTAGGAAGGCTCAAGAATGCCTAGGAGTCAGGTATGGGGAGCTAAATAGTTGTGGGTGGTTGGATGGGTGGATTGATAGGAAAGTGGGGATGGTGGAATGCAAAGGAGAATAGGATATAATTCAATATAGATAAAGAAACTACAATCTAAGTAAGTATAAAATGATGTGGATAAAAAAACTTGTATTTTCAAGCCTTGTTGGTGGAAGATAACAATGGTTGATCTATGAAAATGGTGGTTAGTGCCACGACAGTGCTTCCCAAATGTTACCGTGAATGCCAATGCCTTCATATCAGTCCTGGTGCTAGCTAGGGTCATTTGGATGCTTGAGAAGACTCTGGTTCTTCCTTGCATGTAGATCTCTCTCTCTCTCTCTCTCTCTCTCTCAAAAATCACCAACCTTTTAAAATTTTCAACCTCTTAAACAAGGTTTCCAAAATGAATATATGGTAACGATGATGGTTAGGGTGACCGAAGTTGGTTTAGGGTTAACGGCGTTGGTTACGGTGAGAAATCCTAGGTTTTCCAAAATAGTAGATCTTGGCTATCTTTTGGCCATTTCTACCCATTGGTCCCGATCTAAAATGGTATCTTGCACTTAGATAAGTGGGTATGTTGTTAGAGAAAGAATAGGCATCTAATGTTAGGGTTAGACTAAGTCTCAGTTAGTTAAGGTAAGTAGAAATTGAGTCTTAGTTAAAAGAAACATGCTAAGAATAGGTCCATGATGAGGTGTCTAGGTGATGTGGCTAGGTGAGGTGGTCAAGTGAGGATGTTAATTAAATTAATTAAAGTAATTAATTCAATTAATCATGTGCACTATGGGATATGAATATGTAAGGTATGGTTAATTTAATTAATGGGGTTATAAGGGTGGTACAACCTAATTTTGGTGTCTACATTTTCCCCTTTTTTCATGTAGCTTGTATTGGTAGTGAACCTTTGACAAAAAGGAAGTGATTGCCCCATGTATGGGTGAGAGTGGGGCTGCCCCAAGTGTGGGTGAAGGTGATCCCCCTCAAACCAGAACCGATGAGGTATTATATGGAGTTGGTGAGTGGTTTGATAAATGTGTAGTTGGTGTGTGAAGGTAAGGTAGGGGGAAGGGTATGGGTACTTTGGGAAAAGGTAATTAACGGTCAAAATCGGGTAATAGGTAATAGGCCGAGGGGTCAAATTGGTAATGGGTAATGGTCAAATTGGGTAATAGGTAATAGGTAGGCCAAGGTCAAATTGGGTAATGGGTAATGGAATCAAATGCACACACATGTATAGACTACAACATAGTACTAGGTTGAAGAGCTTGTAAACTCTACATCGTCCAAGGTCGATAGGTTTATCCAAACAAGGGTGAAGTGATTCAGGTATCCAAGGCATAGGATATGGTCCAGAAACACAATGTGGTTTAGGTATTGGATTTTTAGGTATGTTCTACGTACACACCAAGGGTTTGGTAAGGATAAATGACACATCAATAGGCAAGGTATGGTTGTTAGGCTAAAACAACATAGGTAATGACATCACAAGGTATAATGAGTACATAAGTTCAAAAGGTCCCAAAAAGTGGTTCAGGTCAAGGTATATGGGTCATGGCATGGGTAAGGCCAAGGTATAGGTAATTCAAGGGGTATACGGGGTAAAGTGGGGTATGGGTTATTAGGGTGGGTGGTGTAAATGGGGTAGTGGTAGGGGCCAAAGTATGCCCCAACCAATAATAAGGTCGGGTGGGAGGTAATGAGGGCATTAGAGTAGGAAAAATGAAGAGGGGAGTCCAAATGGGGTGTAGGCAACATGACCGATATCGGTCATGTGAAATAATGGTCTATGTGAACCAATATCGGTACACTAGGGCATGGAACCGATGTTGGTTAGGTTACCGATATCGAGTTCACCTTTCGATAGGTTAAAACGTAAAACCCATGGTAAAAGTGCTCATTTGAGAATTTTAACATGGTGAAAATGGCTCTGGAGGAAGAATAGTCAAATGAGTTGTCAAGGAAAATGGGATCGGGTGTGAGTCGAGGCTGATTGGGCGAGAGGTGAGTGGTTTTTGGAGTGAGGAAGATGGGTCCACGTGATCATGTGGAATGAGTTGATTCACTAGAGGATCGGGAGGTCATTTAGACATGACGAAGGTAATGAGAGGGAGTAGTGGAGGCCCACCATGAAGAGATACCGGAGGTGCCAAGTGAGGGAGGAGGCAAAGGGATGAGGTAGGTTCCAACCCTATTGTGTATTTTGAATTGAATTTTTGTGGTTAAAATGAACAAATGGGGGGAAATTTAAAATTTGAAAATGCAAGTAAAATGAATCGATTTGGGTATGGGAGGGTGGAATGTAGGCTAATTAGGTTGGGAAATGAATTTGGGTGAGGTGTGGGTAGAATGGGGTATTTTAGGATTAGTTTGGTCAATTTTAGAATTTTAGGGCCATAGGGGTTGGCTTTGGGGCCAACCAGAGACCGAATGCCGGTTTGAGGTCGGCGACATCGGTTATGTATTACCAAAGATCGGTGTGGGGAAAACATGACCAATGGTGGTCATAGGGGACCGATGGTGTCATCCAGTGAATGAAATCGTCACTAAAAAGGTGATAGGGCCAAAATAGGTTAGATGTAGAGGGCGAAGATGGGGTGGAAAAGAGAGGGTAGGATAAACATATAAGAAATGAAGGGAATATGGATTAAGGAGGGAGAAAAGTAGGTGGATGAAAGGTGAGGGTAGGTAAACATAGGTAGGGGATAGGTGGGACTTAGGTCACAATGGGTATGGGGTTTGGGTAAGTGGGAATGGGATAAATAAGTAGTCGAGGATAAAGTAGGAACATGATAAATGTGTATGGGGTAGCAAGGTGTAGAATTATGTTGTTGATAAAAAATGAATTTAGGCCCTGACATTATTGAGTTGGTTGGTTGTGGTGATGGCAAAGCATGAAAAGTTGACACTACAAGATAGAGTACCACCCCTACTAGGGGAGTTGAGGCATAGTGTGATGGAGGAGGAGTGGGCCCACATGTGGGAGGTAGGGGTTGATCGAGGATCGGGTTGATGCTGGTACAGGATCCGATGAGATCCTAGTCTCATGGTCACTCTCATCGATAGATGGGATGAAGCACCAACACATTCCACCTTCTACTAGTGAGATGACGATCACACTAGAGGATTTCTATAGGATTATACGATTACCATTTTTGGGGAGATGGTTTATAGTGTATATTCAGATGACACTTTTGAGGTGATTATTGGAGTGTTTAGGGAGATGGCTAGTGAGTTGACCGAGCACAACATGAGCTTGGTGTATGGGGCAATGTATGCCACACACCCAGGAGACATGGCTAGTCTATCCTTGATGATGGTGATAGTAGGGTGCTATGCACTTACTTGATTCAGAGGGTGGTCATTTTCCCAGGGGTCTGATGGGAGTATTACGAGACATGATCGAGGAGTGGGTTTTGTATGGGCACCACTTATTTAGTATAACTATACAGGGAGCTATGGGGCTATCAGAGGATGTGCCGATATGGCATGTGTTGTACCTTCCTTTTACATTGTTGGGCCTATGAGCACATTGTGGTAGTGTGGCCACGAGGACTTTCCGGTAGTAGACTTGGCATCATGGGGGCAGAGGGAAGGATATTCGGTGATGGGTGGTCCTGAGGAGGTCGACCATGAGAAACAGAGGGTGTTATATGATGTGGCACATTACGGTAGGAGCTGGAGGGCTATATGTGAGAGACATAGTATGGTGGCCTTATGTCATCTTTCCAACATTTAGAGGCATGAGGCAGAGCTACATAAGGGGGGCTGCAACCTACGTGGTGATGGATATAGGGGAGATGTGTCGGTGAGCACAAGATGATCCCAGTAGACAAGTTCGATGAAATTTGGACTAGTGTAGGATGTGCCACCACCATTTCCATAGTATCGGTGGGAGGATGTGGAGAGGCCTTTGTCTCCACCTTGCCCCATAGAGCCAAGGTCAGGAGGAGTTACCGGTGGATGGTAGGATAGATGATGTAGGGGTATCGATGGATACGAGATGTTGGTGGGCAGAGAGTTAAGAGTTAGAAGAAGCACCACCATGGCCAGGGAAGCCCACTTTGGTGATTGTGATAGTGTAGAGAGATGCACTACAGGGACAAGTGGCAGATGGTAGTGTAGTTGATAACAGTATAGGTAGAGGTAGCCACCTTGACTAGGTAGGTGACTACACTACAGGGGTAGTTGACTACTACCCAAGGGATAGTAGTACAAGTATATGGCACAGGAGGTCAGGCTTATATAGGATGGAGGATAGATAGCCACCTTACAGGCATAGTCATAGGGTTACAGGGGTAGCTAGCCACATCCCAGGCATAGGTGGTGGCTTTATAGGCTTAGGTGGTAGTAGGGAGACCAACACAGAGCATCGGATAGGGTCCATCATACGGTAGGATCGGGACAGGGTCCCATGGTATAGGTAGCACAGGGACATAGGTGGTGTGTGAGGCGATGGTAGTATAGGGTAGAGTGGACAAGTGGATGAGGTCAATGAGGCCTATGACCACCTCATAGAAAGTGTCTATGGTGAGGTTCAGGGATGCCTTGAATGAGGCATGGTATTACCAGGATCATCTGATGACCACATGGATAGATGTACCCTTCTATACTAAGTACAAGTCACATCAGGTAGTGAGTGAGAGGACTAGCTCTCACAATCATAGCTCAAAGAGCACAGGGGGCCAACAAGCCCAAGATAGGGTCAGGGTGAGGCTACGAGTTCACGAGTCTAGACCCAGCTATGGGCTAGGAGGAGACTAGAATGAGACCCATGCGAGGTGGGGAGATGTTGGAAGGGTGCTAGATAGGTAGAAAGGAGGAGACATATGAGACTGGCCCCAAGGGTCTCAGGTGGGGTGATGATTAGCCACTTGGTATGATTATTGTTTTTGATATTTTGATATATATACCAGCTTGTGAGCCAAAGATAGTGAGGATGTACATGAGAGTTTTGAGATTTTGATCTTATATCGACCTACGTGCCAAGATGGTGAGGATGTATGAGATTTTGATCTTATATCATCCTTGTAAAGATGGTGAGGATGTATCTTTTTTGAGATACCTATATTTATTTGTATCTTGTGTATATATGTATTGATACACAAACTCTCCCATTTATATAGTTGATGATGTTTATTGGATGGATGATGTACCTATGTTTTTAATTTCCATTGTTATTGTGTATTGATGGAAACTAGGTGAATTAGGCATGATTGAGTTAAGGTCATGTAGGCATGATTGAGTTTAGGTCATTTAGGCATGGTTGAGTTTAGGTCATTTAGGCATGGTTAGGGTTTTAGTCATTTAGGCATGGTTGAGGAGTTTAGTTTGGTCATGGCATTGTCTAGGTTTAGGGGTTTGATTCAAGGTTTTCATGTTTTAGGTCATTTAATTTGAGTGTTGGTAAATGGGAAATGATGATGTATGTTATGTTTTTTATGTTTGTTGTTTAAATTTCCAAATATTTTATATCATGGAAAATGAAATGATGATGTATGATATGATGATGTATAAAATGGTAGGTATGTATGTTTGTATGTTTTAATTTTCCAATTGTTATGTAAAATGGAAAACTAACTAAGGTAGAATGTGAAATAGAAAAATGGGGGAAAATTGGTTAGGGTAAAGAGTGGTGAGCTAACCTCCAAGGGCCCCATGCCCTTAGAGTGCTACCTACATATCCCTGGTGAAAAGGGCCTCAGGCCATGTAGTTCTCCCATAATCTAGGGAAGAATAAGATGATGATAGATGAATGGGTCGGTAGGTTTTAGGCATGTTTGAGTCTAGGTCATTTAGGCATGGTTGCATTTAGGTGATTGTAGGCATGGTTGAGTTTAGGTCATTTAGGCATGGTGATTTTGGTGAAAGAGGAATTCTTAAAGTGTAGGTGTCAATGGTCTAATCTTGTATAGAAGAATCAACAAGTAATGAAGAAGGTGAAGGGTAAGAGGTGACCAAAAGAGCCACCTAATTGGAAGAACCATAACAATTCTACCATACCAAAGGTGGGCTTATGAACATAAGACCCTAAAGGCATTACATGATTGACTATGCTAAGGGTGAAGAAAGTCACATGATCACGAAATGTCATTTTTGTGGCAAGTCCCTTGAGAAGGTAGGAAATTAGGGTGAAAAGAAATGAGGTGAAAATGGTTGGTTTTAGCGTAACTTAGTGTGAGACAACATGCCTACTTGGAAAGAGACCCAAGATCAAAATAGGCAAGTCCATGACAAAAAAGGTTATCTTTTTCTCTTTTTCTCTTTTTTTTGATAGAATGATCGATGTGGGAAGTCTATGTGGGATGAGTATATTATCTCCTTGAGGTCTTCGTGAAGCTAATTGATGATGGGAAGCTTCTAATATTTTATTTTTTTTTTGCAAGAATAGTCCCTTTTTATGATAGACTATGTGTAGTATGGCTAGCTTTGTATAGTTGTCCTTCAAGGGAGCAATCTATTTATAGTGGCGGTGAGATAGAGAGAAGAGATGTCCCTTTTGAGGGAGTCATCTCTTTTTTGGAAGTTTGACTCAAGGAGTTGAATCCCATTTTTCTTTTGAAATTATTTTTCTTTTGGACGTTTAAGTCATGGACAAGACTATAGAGGAAGATTAGGCTCTTGTTTAGAAGACAAAACCATAACACATAGAGGTTAACTATGAAAGAGATGGTTTCAAGTGATGAATGACCATGGGATTCCATCTTGAAAAAGATGAAAAGTATCCATGAAAATCATGCCATGAGTAGAGTTTGTGGTACTCATATTGAAGATAAGGCTGAAAGGTGATGGGTAATCACATGATTCTTGTTTAGTCATTGACCCCAAGAATAGGTAATATGAAAGGTGAAGGGTGCTCAAGGGATGATATTGAAATAGAGACAGAAGGTGATATAGGACTTGATTCAACAATAGAATGGTCAAAGATGCAAGGCATTGAGGGGTTCAGGTTCAGGTTTACCTTTGAGTGAAGACAAAAATGATAAGCACCTGATCCATAGGTATGAGTAATGATATAGGGTCCAAGCCAATTAGGAGAAAATTTTCCCCATTTACTTTTCTTCTTTGGTTACATGTTGATTTTCCTTTAGGATGAGGTCACCGACCTAGAAGGTTTACTCATGGACATGTTTTTCATAGGCATGTTTGATACGTTTTTGGTAGATTTGGAGATGATCAAGAGCATTAAGATGACGTTCATCTAATAACTCAAGTTGTGCCAAATGGTCCTAGAAAAATTCATCATCATTGAGCATGTCTTGGAGTGAGATACGAGAGAGATGGAATATGGAATTTGAGAGGCAAGACAACCTCGGTACCGTAGACTAGAGAGAAAGGTGTGGCAGCAGTTGAGGTGTGAATACTAGTATGGTAAGCCCACAAGGTGAAAGGAATGTGTGTATGCCAATCCTTTCCAATATCATCAACTACTTTCATAAGAATTTTGTTTAGGGTTTTATTGGTTGATTCTACTTGGCCATTTGTTTATGGGTAGTAAGGTGAAGAGAAAATGAGTTGAATGCCAAAGGCATCACAAAAGTTTTCATAGGGTTTTGTTTTTGAACTATTTTCCATTATCAGTGATGAGATGGTGAGGAATACCAAAGCAAAAAATGATGTGATGATTGATGAATTCACATATTTTCTCAGCTTTTGTAGAAATAAGAGGTATGGCTTCAACCCATTTAGTATAATATTCATTAGTAGTGGTTATAATCCATTGATGGCATTGTGAAGAATGAGGATTGATCTCTCTAAAAGATCCAAACCCCATTGAGAGAAAGGCCAAAGGTCTCGTGTGTGACCTATAAGGCATGACTAGGTGTGTGATGAAGATTAGCATGTTGTTGGCATTTCACACAACATTTGACATAGTCACAATAATCATGGTTGAGGGTGGGCCAATAATAGCCCAGGTGAAGGATGTGTTTAGTGACAAGCTAGGCCACTGAAGTGACCTCCAAAAATTTTCCATCATGAACTTCCTTGATGGTATAAGGAATCTTAGAACTTGTAAGGCATCGTAAGAGAATACCATCAAAGCCACATTTATAAAGAAGACCACCCATGATGACATAGTGAGAGACACTTTTGAGAAAGGTGCATTGTCCATTACGAGTAAGATCTAGAGGTAGAATGGAAAGGGAAAGGTAGTCTACAAACTACTTATACCAAAGGTCACGTGGGTCAGGTGCAATGGTTCCAACAAAGTTGACATCTCAAATAAATAAGAAGGTGATTGTAACCTTTGTACTTGTGACAAATATTTTGAGTCGGCAAGGTGAAGTAGGTATCTGAGAAGCTAAGGCAGGCCATGGTATCCACAAATTTGTTAGTAGAATGTGGGGTGGTTTGAAGTTCATAATGGTCAAAGGTAGTCAAAAGTATGTCGACATGGTGTTTATACTTTTGAAGTATTTCATTATGACACTGATATATACCATTGACTTGGTTTACAACTAGTTAGAATCACCAAAGATATTAATTGATTTAATGTCTAAGGTGATGGTAGTTTGAAGGCCTAATATGAGTGCTTCATATTCGGTGATATTATTAGTACAATCAAAATCTAGTTTGAAAGATAAAGGCATAGGTTCACCATCAAGAGGAATGAGGATAACACCTACCACCCCCACATTGACATTTGGAACCATCGAAGAATAAGGTCATTTGGTAAATGGTATCATCCAAAGAGAGGGTAGCAATGGATTCATCCAGAAATCAAAGTTAGAGGATTGATTTCTGAGAGGGGTGCATCTGCAAGTTGGTCAGCGATGGTTTGGCCTTTGATAGATTTTTTGATGGATGAATTTGAGGTCAAGGTCAGAGAAGCATGAGCCAACATGCACATGCTGATGTTGGTAGGGTTTGGCGTATACATGTAATGTAAGGGGTCAGTATTGGTGATGAAAAGGTTTTGTGATTGAGTAGGTAATGACGAAGTTTAGTGGTGACAAAAACTAAGGCTAAGCAGAGTTTTTTGGCATGGGTGTACCTGGTTTCATAGTCTAAAATGTATATGACTTATATAATAGACCACTTGTTCCTTGTGTTGTTCATCATGATGAGTGAGCATGACACCTAAGGAATGATCAGTAGTAGAAATGTACAAGTAAAATGGTTGGTCCTCCTTAGGAGGAATGAGCACCGTGGTTGGAGAAGGTACTATTTTAAGGCGTCAAAGGATTTGTGGCATTCATCATCCCATTTGAAGGAGACATCCTTTTTGAGGAGATGGTGAAATGGTTGGCAGTGGTCGAAAGTTGTGAAATAAAATGATGAATAGATTGCAACTTACCTTGCAAACTTCATTTGGTGAAGGTTAGTAGGTGGAGGAATTTTGAGAATAGCCTTTATTTTAGTAGGGTCAACTTCTATGCCACACAAATAAATGATAAAACCAAGGAGCTTTCCTAAGAGAACAATGAAAGACACACTTCTTTGGTTGAAGGTGAACACAATAATGATGAGATGAATAAAAAAATGACTTTCAGGACTATAAGTGTTCGGCCCGATGTTTTGATTTGGCAAGAAGGTCATCTACATAATCTTCCAATATATGATGCATGATGTCATGAAAGATATAGGTCATAGCCCATGATATGTAGCACCAACATTTTAAGGCCAAAAGGCATGACATGATAATAGTAGAAGGTCCCCAAGGAGTGATGAAGGTAGTTTTGTGTTGATCTTCTAGGGTGAGTAATATTTGGTTATAACTCAAGAAACCATCCATGAGTGATAACATCTCATGACCAATAGTGGTAAGATCAACTAGTTGGTCAATACTAGGTAGAGGAAAGTCATCTTTGGGGCAAGCTAGGTTGAGGTCATGGAAATCCATGTGCAAATGTGAGTCCCCTTTATCACTTTTGTGACATGAATGATGTTAGAAATCCATTGGGATAGTCAATGGGTAGGATGAAGGAAACTGAGAGAAGGCACTGAAGTTCTTCTTTGACAAGAAGGGAAATGCGAGGATGCATTTTCTGTAACTTTTGTTTTATGGGTTTGGCTTCAGGGATGGTTATGATATTATGGACCACAATGTTTGGATCAATACTGGGCATATCAGCATAGGACCAAGCAAAAGTGTTGCTATGATCCCGAGAGAAAGAAGTAAAAGCTTCTTGTTCAAAAACATCTAAAGATTGGCCTATCTTTAGAATGTGTGGGTCATCCTGAGTGTTAATATTGACTTCATGGTCATTCATTTAACATGGTTTGCATCTCAAAAGGTAATGACTAGTGAATATAAGAATCTTCTACACCAAGGTAGGTGAGGATAGACTCATCATCCTGACATTGAATGATGTTAATGGATGGTGTATCATCATCAATCATGTCAAGATATAGGAAGGGAAGAGAAGAGGGAGCCTCACCATCACGTTGATAAGTCAAAGGTCCCAGGAAATGGTGTTTACAAAAAAAAAAGTTTTTAGGAGGAATGGATTCTGGATCCATAGACTCCATGGGTGAAGGTGGTGACATGGGTGAATGGGGTGGAGAAGGTTTGGCATCCTCGATGAGGTCAACGTGGGCCTTCTTAGAGGATAGTTCAGGTGAATCCAATACCACTGCGGTCTTTGTGTTTACAGGTGGTACATGGGATGATGGTATGATGACCTTGTTCATAAAAACCAAAGCCAAAGCCTTTCCATGCACAACGGTGAAGGAAAGTGTGGGAAAAGTGGTGGTTGGTGAGAGATTGGAGGTCAGATGAAAATGGTCATGTTTGGGATGGTGGTTTGGGTGAATAGGTGGAAGTATCAAGTCCCCCATATGTTAAGTTGGTGCGAAGGTGGGGAGGACCATAAGGGAAGACCTCACCTATGCGATGGTCATAATGAGGATGTTGGCATAGGTTACCATACTCTTGTGGAGTAAGGAATGTGTTTATATTATAGAGGTGGTATTCCCCCAGTGAGTCATTGAAAAATGCCTTCTAAGGGATCGTAGTAGATATGTGTGTAGCCAGAATAGATGAATTAATAGGTGATTGGGAAGAAGAAGGATTAGTTGGTTGGGAACTAGATGGGTTAGTAATGGGTCAGTGCAGAGAGGCATGGCAATAGTGGGAATAGAAGAGGTAGGTGTGGGTGAGGTAGCGGAACATTGGTGGATGGGGTTGTGGGTGAAGGAGAAGTGGTAGTGGTGGTAGATGCCTTAACTGGTACAAGGACATCATTAGGTTGGTACAACATGTTACAGGTTTTGAATGGTGATGGGTCAGCTGGGATGGTGTAGTTATGTCCTTCATGTTCAAATTTTACACAACGGTGTAAATTTGAAGGAACACAACCCATGACATGAATCCAAGGTCAACCAAGCAACATGTTATACTAGAACTCCCCTCTAATACATAGAACAATTCGGATAGTACGGGGGCCCATGCGAACATGGAGAATGATGGTACCAAGGGTGGAAGTGATGGCATCATTAAAGGAGTGCAACATAACTAGGTTATTATGCATGCAATTGGTAGGTATGTGCATTTGGTTGTATACACATGGGAGGAGATGATGTTGATGTTGGTGCCACCATCGATCATAATGCATCATATGCATATATTATCGATATAGATGGAGATGAAAAGGGTGGGATCAGGTCATCTGATTGGAGAGGTACAATTTCATCATCAAAAAAGATGAGAGCAACCACTTGGTGAGTAGGTGGAGGTGTAGAGGAAGGGGATGAGTTGGTGAGAGAGGCCAGATGATGAGGGGTAATAATGGAGGCCATGGGTGTAGGGTCATTAGGTAAAACCTCAATGGATTGGAGGACCTCCATGAGGGCTTGTCGGTGAGATTCATAGGTTTGGACGAGGTCATACAAAGACATTTTAAAAGGGGATTGGTGTAATTGTTTTATCATTATACGATGGGAGACCCCATCAGAAATAGGGTATGTGGGACCTCGAATGGTGATTTTGGGTGTGGGTGTAGTCGGTATGTTAGGCACAGATTAGTGGATGGGTTGGTTGCTTTTTTTTTCCTTTGTCTTTTTGGTGTGAGTGGTAACTTGGATCATGTTAATCTGAGGGAAAGAGGTGGATGGAGAAGGTATGTCATGAGTAGTATAATGACATGATGGAAAAAATCCTAATGCGGGGTAAGAACCTTGAAAATAAGTAGGGCACACTGGAATTTAGGTGGTGGTTTGGCCAACTCTCGAATACGGACCATGTTGATCTCAATGTTGGAGGTGGATAAAAAGGTTGTGGAGGTGGAGATGCGGGAAGATGAATAGGTAGTGGATGAAGATGTGTGGTGATTGGTGAAGGTGGAATAGAGTCCTCATCTAGAAGATCATCATCATCAAAATTTTCTTCAGGGGGCATAATTGGAGGAGAGAATGGTTTTGAGAGCCTTACAACCCTCTACATCATGTCTGAGACACATGATGGTAGGCACAAATTTTAGTTTCATCAAACCCTTTTGGTTTGGGTTTGAGGGGGTCGTAAGGTCTAAGTGGCGGTAATGTGATGACCGAGGTCTCTAAGAGGTTGGCTAAAATGTTGGCATAGGACCCTGCCAATGGATCACAATGGGAAGTGAGTGTGGGTTTGGGTAAAGGTGTGGATGATTGTGGTGGAAGAGGTGTTATAGGAGGTGGAATAGGTTTGACCACTAGGTTTGGTAGGTGGTATTATCTTAGGTTTTGATGGTACTTATTTGGGTAAAGGTGTGGTAGATGAACTAGCAATGGAAGGTGTTGTTGGTTTAACTACCTGTTAGAGGGTAGTGGGTTCTTGTCCTTGGATTTCACCTTCTTGGGTAAAGGTGAGGTGGGAGTACGTGATGTAGAAGGGAAAGAAGATGGTGGAAGAGGATGGGTTATCCATGGGGATAATGGAGGTGTGGTGAAAGTGGTTGGTAGAGGTCCGGGTGGAAGGTATGGGCTGAAGAGAAGAAAGTTTCATAGGTAGTGATGAAGTTATGGTAGCTGGTGGGGGTATAGGTGGTAAGAAAGATATGGGTGATGGGGGGTGTTTTTTGTGTAGGAAACTTGGGTATAAAAAAATGATCATGATGAAGAAGTAGGTTGCTTTGCTTTTGATTTTCCTTGGGTAGGGGTTGTTTGGCCAAGGTTGATGGGTGAGGTCCTAGGATGGATGGAAGGGGTGAAGGTGACAAAATCCATGGTGGGTGAGACTAGTGTATGTGGCCTAGAAGGTTGGGTCTTCCTTTTAGGTGGAGGAATAATTTTTGGTGCGGGTTTGGGAAGACGTGGCTAAATCCAATTTGATGGGTGGATGGGAAAGGCTTGATGTCGGCATGACACCCAAGGTAGTGATGGGTCTAGATATGGGTGAAGATGTAGGTGCGGGTAGGTTCTTAGGCATAGGAATGGTTTTAGTCATGGGTAAAGGTTTGGATGTAGGAAAGGGTGATAAAGAAGAAGTCCATTTCAATAGGCATAGTCATGGTTGATTTGGTCACTTGAAACACTTTTGGATAGATCATGGAGGTATTAGTAAGGGACATTTGCATTTGGGTTAAAAGGGGAGCTGAAGGCATCCCCAAAGCATGGAATTATCAACGTAATCCAAGTGGTCAACCAAGTGTGAAAATGACACTATTGTAAGAGGAGCCGATGTTGATTTAGTAGCAATCCCTATAAAGTATGTCTGTGAGACAGGAATTTGTTGGCTTTGGACTCTATGGGTAAGAGAGCGAGAGAAGATCAATAGATCCTGAAAGGCTAATGGGGAATGGTCACCAACAGGAAATGGTGATTCTAAAGGATCCCCCATGGGTAGGGGAGATGATGGGTGAGATGAGGTAGGCTCCTCTTTCGGTGGAGGGGAAGGTGAGCATGACTCTCTCGTGGGTAGGAGAGTTAATACCATTGATTGTTCATTGGGTTCAGAGGTGAGTGGTGAAATGGCATTGGTAGAAATGGTGGAATCCTCCATAGGTGAGGGAGGAGATGAAGAGGACTCCTCTGTGGGTGAGGGAGTAGATGAGGTAGGATCCTCTATAGGTAGAGGAGCTTGTGCTAGAATTTCCTCGATGGAGGGGACAAGAGGAAATTGGGGAATGGTTGGTATGATATCAAAAAAACATGGACTTCATGGACATTGTTTCATTGGTTGAAGATTCCCCATGCTGATTAGAGGATGGTGTATGATTAGGAAATGAATTCTTAAAGATATGCAAGTTTTGATTTTCTAATGTGCATTTGGGTTGTCCAGGATGAGATCTCCATTATCTAACATTTCCTAGACAATGTTCTTAAAAGTTATGAAATTACCATCATTATGGCCTTTGACACATGATGATAATTACAATAGTCATGTTCCTTATACCATGCAGGCATAGGATGAGTGGGATCAAAAACAAGTATGAGGTTTTATGGGGGAAAGTGCAATGGCTCCGGCCTTAAGAAGATTTTCCAAGACTGAAGAATAGGGCTCTCCAATTGGAGTGTATTTTTATTGTTCCCATCAGAACTTGAAAAGTTATGAATGGGAGAAAGATTGGAGGAAGGTTTGGCTTGATTAGATGGATGAGATGGACCAGCTTTGAGAACTACCACATTGGCAGATCCTTGGCTTTTGAATAATTGTTTTGGGATTTGAAGACAAAGAAGTATCATTTGATTTGAATGCAACATTTTTGTTTCACAATTGGATTTTCTTTTCTTTAATGGCATGAATTTCTAGTTTTCATGCCATGGTAAATGCTTCATCAAAGGTATGGAAGGTTTGTACCTATATAGTTTGGTGAGATGTGTCTGCACAAGCTCTAGTGAACAACTCTATAAGCTCAACTTGAGGTAACTAGAATGTTAATTGGTTGATAAGGCTTCTCACCAGTGAGCAAAAAAAATCTGTGATAGATTCATCATCATATTGTCATGTCGAGTATAGGTTAGTCATGGTGACCTTTTTGATGACATTGATTGAGAAGTGGTCCAAGAATGCTTGAGCCACTTGGTTAAAGGAGTAGATGGAATGTCTAGGGTAAACCATTATACCAATCTAAGGTGGGTCCTATCAAGGACATGGGGAATGTCCATAGGAGTAAAGCATCATCATGGGAAATTAGATAGCACCCATGTTTGAATGACCACAAGTGTTTTTGTGGGTCTTATTTACTATTGAAATAGTTGAACTTGGGCATTTCCCAATGTATAAGGTATGGGAAAATGGGGATAGATGGATGAATAGGCTCATTACATATTTCATCATAAGTTAAGGAGTTGTGAGAGCTGAAAACTGATGCTTCTAATGTTTGCATCTTTTCCATCATCATCCTAATGAGGTCATTGGTGGGTTGTGAGGAATGGGTGCCTCTTGCTATAGTGAAAGGAGGTTGATGATGGATGTATGATGTGGATGACATCCCAATATATGGGGTGTTGAATATATGAGAATGAAGGGGGGGAATAGATGTGGGTGGAAGATATCCCGAATAAGTGATAGACAAGATTGGGGGTTGTTGGTGATGCATGTAAGTGGGTGGGGTAGTCATAATGACTCTCATGGTAATTAGGGGTAGAGATTATGGGATGGAAAGGATGAGGTTTTGGAATGGGGTGTGGGTTTCTGACACCATGGGTGGTTGTGATGCAACTGGTATATATGAGGTAAAGGGTGTAGATGGGGCCATGCTTAAGGTGGTTGGTGAAGGGATGGTTGACACCATGGGTGTGATAGATGTCCATTTGTGTAGCAATTATAGAGGACGTGGGGTCCAGTTGAGACACCACAGTGGTAAGGTGGATGAAGGCCATGTTGAGCTAGTGGTAGCTGACACGAAGTGGGGGTGAGGGCAGGAGGGATAGAAATGGGCATGTCGTATACCAACTATCCCGAGTCTTGGAGTCTCGGATAGAGTGGGTGAGATAATATATAGAGGGTAGTGGGATTATGTCAAGTCAGGTCTCTTATGAACTCCTGTCACCGGTATTAATGGTGATGGGATGAGTTGGATCCATAGGTGACAAGATAGAAGGTGGTGATGGGCTAGGTGGAAGTGGCTGAAGGCTAGCATGAAACACAAGGGCATTGGTTTGACTGCTGAGTCAAACCATGTGAATTAGCATATACCTAATAAATTATACTCTGTAAATAACATAGAAAACAATAGAAATGGAGAAGGATAGATTCTGGGAGGTGAACTTGGTCGGTGTTTTAATTAAAAATCAAAATAGAGTGACTAACACCGGTTAGACTAACCGATGATAGTTAAAGGATGACCGATGATGATTATAGTAACCGATACCGATTACTATGGGGAAATCAACAATTTTAGCAAATGAGGCAAAAACTGATGAAAATGAAATAAGGAAACTATACTTGACTGTGATATTAGAATTCTGGGGATATGATGATGTCCTAGAGAACTTCAAATAGAATAGAAGAGGTGATGAATGCTTTTTTGGGTAAAATGACCAAAGAGATGGAAACCAACACTAGGTTAGGTAAACCAATGATGGTCAGATGGAAACTAGTGATGGTCACTACCGATGTTGCGATTACTGTGAAATTTGAAGAAGTGAAGAAAAATTGGTTTTTGTGAATTGAGTCAGATGGAGTATCAACCCAAAAGTCTGAGGATGATAGTATTAGACCCTGACACACTCAAAAATAGTCAGAATACTCCAACTATGATGGTGGAGTGTGAAAGGAAGAGGAAAGTGGAGAACGTAACCTCACAACTCAAAACGTAACTCAGAAAAAGCTAAGAAAAAAACATGCAATCCTATAAGTGAATTTTATGTTTTTAGCTTATGCTATTTAAGACTGACTTGTGAATTTAGAACAGATTTTTTTGGTTGGGAAGGCATCCTATGAAGAGGAAAATTCTAAAGGGTGGTTTCAGGTTATGTTTTGGTGGGGGTGGTCCTTTCTCTGAGATAATGACTAGATAGAGAAACCAGTTGGGTGCCCACTATCAATCCTCTGATCATGTGATCATTGAAAAATTCTTCTAGGTAAGGTGTTGTTTAAGAAGATGTGTGAATTTTTATTTGTGCATTTTGGAAAGAGAGAGAGAGAAGAGAAAGTGCTTCTACGATTCAATTATGTCAACCATCAGCTGGGCATGACTTCCAACATATAGGTTGCCCTCGTTTTTAATGTGAGCTAAAATGCAACATATACAAGGATGAAATGCAACAAATTTTAGAACCCAAATCGAAAATTATATTCGATGTAGAAAATGATGAATAGGTCAAGAACGTGCTCTTTCACTACTATGCAAATGCAGGAAGAAAGAAATGATTCATTTTAAACACCAAATCACAAATGTCATTTAGACAATTAGAAGAAAAGAATGTTACCAAGGAGAAGATTAAATGTGTATTTTTCAAAAAGAAAGAGACACACAAGATTTCCTATATGAAGAAAATGCAATGAACCCAAGAGAGGGTCCCACGGGCATGCCAAAATGTTTCACCGATTCTTAACAAATTTAATGAAATAGATAGAGGGTGATAGGCCAAGGAGGAATACCTATTTGTGATGTCGGTTGAAGGTTATGCGTGCATTTTTATCTTCGATCTAGATCCAATGTTGATGAAGAAGAACTTCCTTTTGGCTAGGAGGAACTACCTATAAATGCAAAACAAGACCACAAGAAGAATATTAAACAATATATGTCAATGGACTACCTAGCATGTGCTAGATCCAGAAGTGTGATACTTCCTAGATGGTTGTCAATCCACTGTTTAATACAATTTAATGCAATAAATAACATAAACAAATAACATCCTACTATAGTTGATATGATTTAGGCATCTCATTCAAATACAATAAGAAAATCTAATCTAATAGGTAGGGTTATGATCAGATCTAGAGGTTGGGTAGGTGGTTTTGAGTTTTTACCGGTTTGACAGAGGTCTAGTAAAGGCTACAAATGATTCTAGGTAGTTTGGGGATGGATATTAGCTTGTTGTCCTGAGCTAGGTTATCAGACACAAAGACCGATGTCGGTCAGAGTGAGACCGATAACATGGTTTAGATATGACCGATGATGATTTTAGGTGGATAATGGTAGAATGTCAAAATAGATGTACCCATGAGGCTCTTTATGTCTACACGAGAGTTGGAAGGTCTGTGGTGGGATTTAGGTGGGGTACCAAGTTTGGGTAAGGTTTTGTGAGGTTTTTGGGGTGTTAAGGTCAACTTAGTGAAATTATGTTAGAGACACATGGCATAATCGATCATCGTGAGTGATGATGCTTGTAAAGGGAAAACTAACGATGGTCAAGGTGACTGGCATCGATAGGGGAAAATGGTGGAAATCAAATAAACTTGGTTTTGGAGCTTCTCTATGATTACATAGAGAATGGAAGAAGGATGATTAGGTTCATAAAAATGCTAGGAAGGCTCAGGAATGCCTAGGAGTTGGGTATGGGGAGCTAAATGGTTGTGGGTGGTTGGATGGGTGGATTGACAAGAAAGTGGGGATGGTGGAATGCAAAGGAGAATAGGATATAATTCAATATAGATAAAGAAACTACAATCTAAGTAAGTATAAAATGATGTAGATAAAAACACACTTACTTGTATTTGCAGGTCTTGGTTGGTGGAAGATAACAATGGTTGATCTGTGAAACTAGTGGTCAGTACCATGACAGTGCTTCCCAGAATGTTACCGTAAATGCCAATGCCTTCATATCAGTCTTGGTACTTTGAGGGGTCATTTGGATGCTCGAGAAGGCTTTGGTTCTTCCTTACATGCAGATCTCTCTCTCTCTCTCAAAACTCAAAAAATGACCAACCTCTCAAAGTTGCCAACCTCTGAACAAGGTTTCCAAAATGAATATATGGTAATCGACGATGGTTAGGGTGACCGACGTTGGTTTAGGGTTAACCGGCATCGGTTATGGCTAAGGTGGAAATCCTAGGTTTTCCAAAATAGCAGATCTTGGCTATCTTTTTGCCAGTTCTACCCATTGGTCCGGATCTAAAATGGTATCTTGCACTTAGATAAGTGGGCATATTGTTAGAGAAATAATAGGCATCTAATGTTAGGAGATGTTAGACTAAGTCTAAGATAGAAGGTTATTAAGGTGGAAGAAATTGATGTCTTAGTTAAAAGAAACATGTTAGGTAAAAATGATGAAGGTCGATGGAAATCGGTGATAGTCACCGGACCGATGCCCTTTGTGAAATTTGAAGAAGTGAAGAAAAATTTGTTTTTGTGAATTGAGTCAGATGGAGTATCAACCCGTGAAGTCGAGGATGATAGTATTAGACCTTGACACACTCGAAATAGTCGAATACTCCAACTATGATGGTGGAGTGTGAAAGGAAGAGGAAAGTGGAGAACGTAACCTCACAACTCAAAATGCAACTCAGACAAAGCTTAGAAAAAACATGTAATCCTATAAGTGAATTTTATGTTTTTAGCTTGTGCTATTTAAGATTGACTTGTGAATTTAGAATAGAGTTTTTTGGTTGGGAAGGCATCCTATGAAGAGGAAAATTCTAAAGGGTGGTTTCAGGTTATGTTTTGGTGGGGGGTCCTTTCTTTGAGATAATGACTAGATAGAGAAACTAGTTGGGTGCCCACTATCAATCCTCCGATCATGAGATCGTTGAAAAATTCTTCCAGGTAAGGTGTTATTTAAGAAGATGTGTGAATTTTTATTCATGCACTTTGGAAAAGAGAGAGAGAGAAGAGAAAGTGCTTCTATGATTTAATTATGTCAACCATCACTAACATGAATTCCAACATATAGGTTGCCTCGAGTTTTTAGTGTGAGCTAAAATGCAGCATACCAAGATGAAATGCAACAAATTTTAGAACCCAAATCAAAAATTATATTTGATGTAGCAAATGATGAATAGGTCAAGAACACACTCTTTTACTACTATGCAAATTGAGGAAGAAATAAACGATTCATTTTAAACACCAAATCAAAATCTTGTTTAGACAATTAGAAGAAAAGAATGTTACCAAGGAGAAGAGTTAATGTGTATTTTTCAAAAGAAAGAGACACATAAGATTTCCGTATAAAGAAAATGCAATGAACTGAAGAGAGGGTCCCACCAAGCTTGCCAAATGTTTCACCAGGATTCTTAACAATTTAATGAAATTTATAGAGGGTGATAAGCCAAGGAGGAATACCTATTTATGATGTCGGTTGAAGGTTATGCGTGCATTTTTATCTCCAATCTAGGTTGACTGTGAAGAACTTCCTTTTGGCTAGGAGGAATTACCTATAAATGCAAAACAATACCACAAGAAGAGTATTAAACAATATATATCATAGTGACTACCTAGTGTGTGCTAGATCCGGGAAGTGTGATACTTCCTAGATAGTTGTCAATCTATATTTAATACAATTTAATGCAATAAATAACATAAAAAAATAACATCCTACTATAGTTTATATGATTTAGGCATCTAATTCAAATACAATAAGTAAATCTAATCTAACAGGTAGGGTTATGATCAGATCTGGAGGTTGGGTGGGTGGTTTTGAGTTTTCCCGGTT
Organism: Taxus wallichiana var. yunnanensis; assembly: GCA_018340775.1. Lineage (NCBI taxonomy): Eukaryota > Viridiplantae > Streptophyta > Pinopsida > Cupressales > Taxaceae > Taxus > Taxus wallichiana. Next base: position 409,960,509 of record CM031235.1, read on the forward strand.
TGACAGAGGTCTGCAGTAAAGGCTACAAATTATTCTAGTTAGTTTGGTGATGGATATTAGCTTTTTCCTAAGATAGGTTATTAGACACAAAGACCGATGTCGGTCAAAGTGAGACCAACAACAATTTAATAGCACTGATGAGAGTTTATGGTGGATAATGGTAGAATGTCAAAATAGATGTCAAAGCTCTCTTTATGTCTACACAGAGAATTTGGAAGGTCTGTGGTAGGATTGTAGGTGGGGTACCAAGTTTGGGTAAGGTTCTATGAGGTTTTTAGGGTGTTAAGGTCAACTTAGCAAAATTTTGTTAGGAGACACGAGAACCAATGTCGATCCGGTGAGTGATGCCAGTAAAGGGGAAACCGAATACAATTAAGGTGAATGGCGTCTGTAGGGGAAAAATGATGGAAATCAAATAAACTTGGTTTTGGAGCTTCTCTATGATTGCACAGAGAATGGAATAAGTATGATTAGGTTTGTAAAAATGCTAGGAAGGCTTAGGAATGCGTAGGAGTTGGGTATGGGGAGCTAAATGGTTGTGGGTGGTTGAATGGGTGGATTGCATAGAAAGTGGGGATGGTGGAATGCAAAGGAGAATAGGATATAATTCAATATAGATAAAGAAACTATAATCTAGGTAAGTATAAAATTATGTAGATAAAAACACACTTACTTGTATTTGCAGGCCTGGTTGGTGGAAGATAGCAATGGTTGATCTATGAAACTAGTGGTCGTGCCATGAGAGTGCTTCCCAGAATGGTACCGTGAATGCCAATGCCTTCATATCATCAGATCATTACTATCTAGGGTCATTTGGATGCTCGAGAAGGCTCTGGTTCTTCCTTGCATGTAGATCTCTCTCTCTCTCTCTCTCTCTCTCCAAACTCAAAAAATGACCAACCTCTCAAAATTTCCAACCTCTAGAACAAGGTTGGAAAAATGAATATATGGTAATCGGCGACAACAGGGTGTGATGTCATTGGTTTAGGTTAACCGGTGTCGGTTATGGCATGAAATCCTAGATTTTTCAAAATAGTAGATCTTGGCTATCTTTTTGCTAGTTCTACCCATTTGTCTCGATCTAAAATGGTATCTTGCACTTAGAGAGAATTATATTTCATTAGTGCACTACATCTAACATTATCTAGGTGATTTTTGATAAAAAAATAAAAATAAATGTGCCTATAAATTGATATAATTTATTTCTACTGTTTTATTATAATATTATAAGTTTTATTATGTTTCAACTATTTTAAGCTATAACCAATAACAAAAGGCGTTGTTTTCAATATTGTTTATTTTTTTGATATCCTACACCTTTTCTCAATGAGTGGCAAATTCAAAATTTGAATTGTGAATTCCCCCACATTTTTGAGAATTTGAAATTTCAATATTAACACAATTTCCCCTTCTAATTTTCAAATTTCCATATCCCGCACTTTTTATATTTTCAAAATTTCTAATGTGGATATGTGCTAGAAAAATATTAAATACCTCGAGAACTAGTTTTTAGGGTTTTTTTTTTTTCATCTTGTAGAACAACAACTCATGAAATCATAGAACAATACAAGAAGTCAAACTAAAGATTACAGGCCAAATGCAAAGAATCCTATTGTTTTTGCAAGGGAAAATCAGAAGTAATTATAATCTCGTTCATGGATTTAACAAAAAGGGAACAATCAAGTAGTAAAAAAAAGGGTGCTCACACACTAGGGAAGCAAAGGGGTTACGGAAAAATAGTGTAGATAGTTAGTTCGATGCAACAGTCGATGGTTTGAATGGCATCACCAAGCACGAAAAATATCAGATCTAAATAAGGTATTTATCAAAAATGTATACTATACTAAATGTGCACCTTTTTTATTGCGGGATTATACAATCATTTTGTTTGACTAGATCCTATATTTTTAACCTCAGTCCATCCCTACTTTTCCCTACAAAAATGTGCTTCATGGCCCAACTCTTCTTATCGATTCCTTCTGGTCATTTTTTCAAACCACCTTGTGAATACTAGTTCCTATCTTTTCACATTATTCCATCCTACTTTTCCCTACGAAAACATGATCCGTGCCCAACTCTGCTTACTGGTTCCTTTTGATCATTTTGTCACACCGCCTTGTTCTTAAAGAAAACAAGGAATATATTGGGCCCCAAATGAAGAAAATTTAATCCCTTTTCTCTAGTTTTTATTTCATTTGAACACTTTCAAGTTTTCTTATCCGATCTATGTCCCCTCTAGATTTTTTTCCCGATAATGATGGCCAATCACCTAAACACTAGTTTTTAAAATTTTAATGTTTAACGAGACTCAAAATATTGTTTTGGTATTCGTTATGTCTACCTTTTTTTTCCTTTTAATATGATGATAGAAACAACCCGAGGTAAATATTTCATTTACATTGTTTATATGGCATTGACTTTGTGTGAGAAGATATTCATTGACTTTGAGAAGATATTTGAGGTTAAAAAAATGGTCTAAAATATAAAATCATATTAGGTTTTCAATTGTGAGATAATTTTTTGTGCAATGGAAGGTTAAACATATTATATATACACCTAAATTTTATATATAAAATATTATAATCACTATGTATTTAAATTTATATATTAAATATTTCAATCACTATGTATCTATGTATGTTAGTCATGATGATATAATTCATTTAAAACAATATTATCAGTAGGCCACATATTATTGGCGGAAGATAGAGTGTTGGCATATATATTAATTCATTAGGGTTGTTGTGGAAGGCCACAATATTATTAGTCTGTCTGGAAGGCCACAAACTAATATTATTTGGATATTAGTTGTCCCTAGGATTTTAAAAAAATAAGAAATCTATTACAAGCTTAGTGGTCGCTAGGGTATAACTTAATACCATATTTGTAGCTTAGCGATCGGTACTCAATAATGCATATCATGAAGTCATACGCCACTAAGACACTGCCACATCATAATATTTGGAACATAGCATCACTAGGATTTAAAAAAATAAAGAAAGATATTGTGAGTCTAGTGTCCACTAGGTATTTCCAACATATTATTTGGAGCTTAGTGTCACTAGGGTTTCACAAAATAAAGAAAGATATTGTAAGTCTAGTGTCCACTAGGTATTTCCACAAAATAAAGAAAGATATTGTAAGTCTAGCATCCACTAGGTATTGCTAGGTTATGCCTCAAAAAATTTTCTGAGCTTAGGGATCGGTACTCAACAATAGATATCATGAAGTTATATGCCACTAAGACACTACGCCAAACATATTATTTGGAACATAGCGGTCACTAGGATTTATCAAAATAAAGAAAGGTATTGTGAGTCTAGCATCCGCTAGGTATTGCACAACATATTATTTGTACCTTAGCGGTCACTAGTATTTCACAAATTAAATTAAGGTAGTATGAAATTAGTAGCCTCTACATACTACAACAACATAATATTTAAAAAAATATTTCTATAGGATTTACCATTTTAAATGAAATTGATTTGAGCTTAGCATGGCTAGCCTTTACAACGATGTAACAATTTAAGCTTTACATGTTCATTAGGATTTAACACATAAGATTTGGGTCATAGAGGTCATAATAATTTAACACATTAACATAAGATTCCAGGAGGCTAGCATCCACTAGAATATGCATACTCATAATGTTTGTAAGTTGTTGGTGGTGGTATGCTTTAACAAATCAAATTAACAAATTTTGAGCTACATGGCATCTAGTTTCTTCCATAATAGAATATTTTGAGCTTGGATGTCTCGAGCATTTAACAAGATGAAGTATGAAATTTTTATCTTGACGTCCACTATCTTATGTTGCAACATATTATTTGAAGATATGTTGTCACTAGGATTCAACTAAAAACATGTCAGATATTGCAAGCTTAGCGGCCGCTAGGTTATGCCAAAAACATTTTCTAAGCTTAGAGATCGGTACTCAAGAATGGATATCATGAAGTTATACACTGTCAAAGACACTACCACAACATATTATTTGGAACATTAGTGGTCACTAGGATTTATCAAAATAAAGAAAGATATTGCGAGTCTAGCATCTCGCTAGGTATTTCCATAACATATTATTTGTACCTTAGCGGTCACTAGGATTTCACAAATTAAATTAAGGTAGTATGAAATTAGTGGCCTCTATGTATTGTAAACAATAATATTTAAAAAAATTCTTTCTATAGGATTTACCATTTTAAATGAAATTGATTTGAGCTTAGTAGTCTTTAGCCTTTACAATGATGTAACAATTTAAGCTTTGTGTTTGTTAGGATTTAACACATAAGATTTGGGTCATAGAGGTCACAATAATTTAACACATTAACATAAGATTCCAGGAGGCTAGCATCCACTAGAATATATGTACTCATAATGTTTGACAAGTTTTCGTTGTGGTATGCTTTAACAAATCAAATTAACAATTTTTGAGCTACATGGCATCTAGTTGCTTCCAGAATAGAATATTTTGAGCTTGGATGTCTCAGCATTTAACAAGATGAAGTATGAAATTTTTAGCTTGACGTTTGCTATCTTATGTTGCAACATATTATTTGAAGATATTTTTGTCTCTAGGATTCAACTAAAAACATGTCATATATTGCAAGCTTAGTGGTCGTTGGGTTATGCCTCAAAAACATTTTTGAGCTTAGAGATCGGTACTCAAGAATGGATATCATGAAGTTATATGCCACCAAGACATTGCCAAACATATTATTTGGAGCTTAGTGGCTACTAGGATTTCACAAAATAAAGAAAGATATTGGATGTCTAGTATCCGCTAGGTATTTCCACAACATATTATTTGTACCTTAGCAGTCACTAGGATTTCACAAATTAAATTAAAGTAGTATGAAATTAGCAGCCTCTATATACTACTAATATAATATTTAAAAAATATTTCTATAGGATTTACCATTTTAAATGAAATTGATTTGAGCTTGAGCGGTCGCTAGCCTTTACAAGGATGTAATAATTTAAGCTTTGCATTCATTAGGATTTAACACATAAGATTTGGGTCATAGAGGTCACAATAATTTAACACATTAACATAAGATTCCAGGAGGCTAGCATCCACTAGAATATGCGTACTCATAATTTTGCAAGTTGTTGTCGATGGTATGCTTTAACAAATCAAATTAACAAATTTTGAGCTACATGGCATCTAGTTGCTTCCACAATAGAATATTTTGAGCTTGGATGTCTCGAGCATTTAACAAGATGAAGTATGAAATTTTTAGCTTGATAACCTTATATCTTATGTTGCAACATATTATTTGAAGATATTTTGTCACTAGGATTCAACTAAAAACATGTCAAATATTGCAAGCTTAGCGACCACTAGGTTATGCCTCAAAACATTTTCTGCTTAGAGATCGGTACTCAACAATGATATCATGAAGTTATATGCTGCTAAGACACTTCCACAACATATTATTTGGATTAGCAGACATTATAGGATTTTTCAAAAAAATAAAAAGGTATATGGATGTCTAGTGTCCACTAGGTATTTCCACAACATATTATTTGTACCTTAGTGGTCACTAGTATTTCAAAATTAAATTAAGGTAGTATGAAATTAGTGGCCTCTACGTACTAGAAGAACAACATAATATTTTAAAAAATATTTCTACAGATTTACCATTTTAAATGAAATTGATTTGAGATGAGTGGTCACTAGCCTTTACAATGATGTAATAAATTTAAGCTTTGTTTTGTTAGGATTTAACACATAAGATTTGGGTCATAGAGGTTGTAAGAATTTAACACATTAACATAAGATTCTAGGAGGCTAGCATCTTCACTAGAATATGTGTACTCATAATGTTTGCAAGTTTGTCGGTGGTATGCTTTAACAAATCAAATTAACAATTTTTGAGCTACATGGCATCTAGTTGCTTCCAGAATAGAATATTTTGAGCTTGGATGTCTCGAGCATTTAACAAGATGAAGTATGAAATTTTTAGCTTGACGTTGACTATCTTTATCTTATGTTGCAACATATTATTTGAAGATATTTTTCACTAGGATTCAACTAAAAACATGTCAATATATTGCAAGCTTAGCAGATTAGATTAGTTATGCCCTCAAAAATTTTTAAGCTTAGAGATCGTACTCAAGAATGAACATATATCATGAAGTTATATTATCCACTTTTTGCAAGACACTGCCACAACATATTATTTGGAGCTTAGCGGCCACTAGGATTTCAAAAAATAAAGAAAGATATTGAAGTCTAGAGTCCTAGGTATTTCATAACATATTATTTGTACCTTAGCGGTCGCTAGGATTTCACAAATTAAATTAAAGTAGTATGAAATTAGTGGCTCTATGCATACTTGCAACAACATAATATTTTTAAAAAATATTTCTACAGGATTTACCATTTTAAATGAAATTGATTTGAGCTTGAGAGTTGAGCCACTTGCTAGCCTTTACAACGATGTAACAATTTAAGCTTTGTGATTTGCATTCATTAGGATTTAACACATAAGATTTGGGTCATAGAGGTCACAAGAATTTAACACATTAACATAAGATTCTAGGAGGCTAGCATCCACTAGAATATGTGTACTCATAATGTTTGCAAGTTTTCAGTGGTATGCTTTAACAAATCAAATTAACAAATTTTGAGCTACATGGCATGACATCTAGTTGCTTCCACAATAGAATATTTTGAGCTTGGATGTCTCGAGCATTTAACAAGATGAAGTATGAAATTTTTATCTTGACATCCACTATCTTATGTTGCAACATATTATTTGAAGATATTATGTCACTAGGATTAACTAAAAACATGTATAGATATTACAAGCTTAGCTAGTCATTTAGGTTATGCCTCGAAAACATTTTTTGAGCTTAGAGATCGATACTCAACAATGGATATCATGAAGTTATATGCCGCTAAGACACTTCCACAACATATTATTTGGAACATAGTGGTCACTAGGATTTATCAAAATAAAGAAAGATATTGTGATTCTAGCATCACTTTAGGTATTTCCACAACATATTATTTGTACCTTAGTGGTCACTAGTATTTCACAAATTAAATTAAGGTAGTATGAAATTAGCGGCCTCTATGTACTTTGCAACAACATAATATTTTAAAAAAATATTTCTACAAGATTTACCATTTTAAATGAAATTGATTTGAGATGAGTGGCCACTAGCCTTTACAACGATGTAACAATTTAAGCTTTTGTTCATTAGGATTTAACACATAAGATTTGGGTCATAGAGGTCACAAGAATTTAACACATTAACATAAGATTCTAGAGGCTAGCATCCACTAGAATATGCGTACTCATAATGTTTGCAAGTTGTTGGTGGTATGCTTTAACAAATCAAATTAACAAAATTTGAGCTACATGGCATCTAGTTGCTTCCACAATAGAATATTTTGAGCTTGGATGTCTCGAGCATTTAACAAGATAAGTATGAAATTTTTAGCTTGGCATCCACTATCTTATGTTGCAACATATTATTTGAAGATATTTTATCACTAGGATTCAACTAAAAACATGTCAGATATTGCAAGCTTAGTGGCACTAGGTTATGCCTCGAAAACATTTTATGAGCTTAGAGATCGGTACTCAAGAATGGATATCATGAAGTTATACGCCACTAAGACACTTCCAACATATTATTTTGAGCTTAGCAGCTAGGATTTCAAAAAATAAAGAAAGATATTGGAAGTCTAGCGTCCACTAGGTATTTCAACATATTATTTGTACCTTAGCAGTTTTTAGGATTTCACAAATTAAATTAAAGTAGTATGAAATTAGCATTTAGCTCTCCTATATGTATACAAACAAACATAATATTTAAAAAAATTTTACAAGATTTACCATTTTAAATGAAATTGATTTGAGCTTAGCAGGTCATTAGCCTTTACAATGATGTAATAATTTAAGCTTTGCATTCATTAGGATTTAACACAAATATTTGGGTCATAGAGGTCACAAGAATTTAACACATTAACATAAGATTCCAGGAGGCTAGTGTCCACTAGAATATGCATACTCATAATGTTTGCAAGTTTTCGGTGGTATGCTTTAACAAATCAAATTAACAAATTTTGAGCTACATGTTTTTATCTTAGCGTCCACTATCTTATGTTGCAACATATTATTTGAAGATATGTTGTCTCAGGATTCAACTAAAAATAAGTAGGATATTTTTATCTTGCCACTATCTTATGTTCAAATATTATTTTGAAGATATTATGTTTAGGATTCAAAAAATGCATGTCGATATTGCAAGCTTAGCATCATAATGTGATGGATTCAAAAACATTTTTCTAAGCTTAGCATTCATTTCATAAATACATATGAAGTGATACTATAAGACATTTCATTTATATTTGAACATAACGGCCATGCTAGGATTTAACAAAATATAGTAAGATATTTCAAAATTAGAGTCCATAGGTATTGTGGAAAAATATTATTTGGATCTTAGTGATTCTAGATTTCACTCATTTAATTAAGGTAGTATGAAATTAGTGGCCTCTACGTACCTCAACGTAAAAATTTACACTTAACATTTGTTAGTATTTAACATAATTTGGAGCATAGCGGTCGAAAGGATTAAACACATTACATTAAGATTCTAGGTGGCTGGAGTTTTGAGCTACACAACATCTAGGTGCTTCCACAATAGAATATTTCATTCTTAGATGTCTCAAACATTTAACAAGACAAAGAGTGAAATTTTAAGCTTGGCATCTGCAAGCTTATTTTGCAACATATTATTTGAAGATATGTTATCACTAGGATATTATGAACTCTTAGGCTATTAAGATACTACCACATCATAATAGTTGGAACATAGTGGCCATCGAGATTTAATTTAACAAAATAGAGAAATATATTTCGAGTCTACTATGTGTGCTAGGTATTGCAACACCATATTATTTGTAGTTTATGCCACAACAAAAAATTTGGAGCATTTTTCTCAAACATTTATCAAAACAACAAATGCATGTTTAGATAAGTATAACATTTGGAATATATACACGATCATTGTATCAATTATAAATATTCATCTATTAACATGTCATACATATCACAATGTTTTTCTCACCTATCTCACATACTACAATTTATGATTCACTTGTGGTTCTTCCTTAACTACGGGTGTTGTTGATCCGAGACCATGGGCATGGTTTCTTCCTTAACTATGGGTTGTTGTTGAACCGAGCCCATGGGTATAGTTTCTTCTTCCTGGTTTGTTTCTCTCATTCAGGACCTATTTTATCATCTCACTTTGTCATGCCTCCTCAAAATATTTTTTGCAAATATGAGAATCTCTTTTTATCTTTTCCATATCCAAAATCATGCTTCTATATAGCACAAAAAACTTGTCAAGAAAATCCTTTTGACTACCACATGCTTTTTTTTGGAAATTTCCTTTAGTCTCTATTTTTGTATTTTTCCCTTTTTTTGGAAACAATCTCAATGACATGTGAAGTTTCTCCTTCATTCACCTCAGCTATTCTCCTTTGAAAATTAACCATGAATTTTTGAAGGGATGTCACAAACTCTTCATCAAAAACCAATGCATGGTTTCCTTTAAATATTTCCATGACCAAAGCTTCTATGAAAACATGATTTCCTCTAGAAATAATGTCATCAAACTACAAAAGAAATTTTTCTTACCTATTCATTCCATTCCCTTAGTCTTTTCTTTGTATAATTAGCATATGTCTGGCATATACCAATATCATCCATGGTCATAATTGTAGGGTCTTTACAAATGCCTTTTTCAATGACCTACCCCATATGTGTTAATGTTTTTTGCAATGATGTCACTCTCTGTAATGATTTTTTCATTTTTTTCCAAGAACTCTTCTTCTTCTTCTTTTTGACTGGATGCAATTCTTTATATTATTGTACAAGCCATGTAATGCCTCTTCTACATCAAAAATGTCTGGGAGAGGAACTATGGCCTTTAATTGAGTTTCAAGCTCTATATTTCTAGCACATACTCCCCTCACTACTTCTATGGTTTGCTTCTATTGTGGCCCTTATAAAGGATTCTGATCTTCCTCATATTGCACCACTTGGGATCCTTTGGCTTTCCTTTTCTTTGTAAGAGTGAAGAGGTCTTCTTGAAGTTTCATGCCAAACAATGGCTTATTGTGTTGACATCTTCTTTTTGGTTACCCTTTTCAAGGTTCTCATCCTTGGATTGAATTCAATGTTCACTAAGGGATCTTCTTGTGCCTCCCAATCTGGATGTTCTTTGTAGGAAATTACAAATTTCTCTACCCAATCATTTCTTTCTCACTTTTTGTGAAGTGGAGGGAGAAGATTGAGAGGGTTGCACTAGGGCTTTACTAGATGGAGCTTTATTTGGTTTGACAAGACTTCTCAAACTTAGATCTAGATTCATTTGGTGGAGATAAGGGAGCACATGGTTGTTGTGAATGTTCTAAATACAAAGCTTGATTTCTCTTCATAGCCTCCTTTTTAATAATTTCTCTCGGAGGTGGAACCACCCTGACTCCTTCATATTCTGTTGAAACAAGGCTATCTTTTGTTTGGGTAATCCATACCCAGTCATTATCATCATGCACATGAGCATATGATATATTTAACTATCCTTTAAGGGAATTAAGGTGTTGGGAAACCCTATTCCTTTTGTCATATTTCCTTAAAGGGTGTTCGGGAGATGAAATGAATTTCTATGGGCCGAGGAAGCCTTCAAATTGGGCCACCTATTAAACATTTTGTGTCCCACAAAGACTGGGAAGGAGGGATGTGTTTTAAGCTTCTTCTCCTTACACTTTAAAGCAATACCATTGTAAATATGATATGTAACCTCTTGTACTACCAATTTTTCTAGCACATAATATGGAAACTAAAAGGAGGTGTAAGGAGCCCCTCGATCATGATAACTATATATTCTAGATAGAAGAAATACATGGCTCCCATATTCCTTATGGAAGTGAGGATGGCATCAAATATTGTGGTGTTGTTTCATGTAATTGTTGGTAGAGAGAGGATACAAATAAGTGCATATATCTTGAATATGTGATCTGAAATGATGGGCATACAAGTCTGAATATTGCTCATTTACCCTCAAAGGGCTCAAGGAGACCATATTTGATAGAAATCTAGACATTTGAGAACACCAATGACAACATCAAGAAGATAGGAAGCCATGTAAAATGGTTTCCCATGGTCGAATGAAATTATTTCTTTGTGTCACTAAATTGAAATAGAGCACCTGACCTAAGGAGGGAATCTTGTCTTCATCAATAATAAAATGAAAGTAATGGGATCCAAGAAACATCCACCTTAGAGATTGATGAATTTCCATATAGCCTATTCATGAGTGTCCATGCCAATGTGGACTCTGGTCTAAACCTTTTAATAAGGATTTCAGACAACTTAGAATCATCCATATTATCCATCGGGTCAAATTCCCAACTCTACAAAACATCTCTTACTCTCCTTTTGGCCATCCAGACTCGACTTGTGTCTGAGTTGTACAAGCAGTCCAGCTCTGGAAGTTTATAATAAATTTTGTATGCATTCCCAACAAACAAACCTATTCTCTTTTTCCTTGATTTAGAAAATAATGACAAATCCTTGGACTTGGCATGAAATAGATAGGAAGTGAACAAATCCAGAAATGGAAGCACCTCTAGGTTTAACAAAAATTAAATGGAGGCCAACTCTTTTTATCACCCTTACATCTCAAAACCATAGCGCTTTCTCTTCCGATATACCCATTATGTCTACGACATCAACATCAACACTTTCATTCTAAACTCGGAAAATATAGAGTTGAGTAATGCTGAAATTTTCATCTAAGGTTGTTGGATCGAACATGGTATCTCTTATTATTTTTTTTTCATTGGAATATAAATAAGTATCTACCATCACCATTTCCCTCTCTCTCCATGTTGAAAAATTTAAGGGCCACGAACGTTGCATACATCATTAATAAAAAAAATTCTGAGACAAATGATGTAATTGATTTTACGACAACATTCATATGTCCCTTATAACGAATATTAGGTAAGCTTAGAAAATAATTTCCAAATAAATGAAAGAAGTGTTGATCCTAGCGGTCGCTTAGAGTCAACAATTACTAAATATTTAGATCTTAGTGGTCACTAGGCATTATTCATAGACTTACTATTAATGTAATGAGAAAAGCATGGTTGTACATGCACCACTGAGGTTCAAGATATATGTAGTTTTAGCCATGGTGTTCACTAGGCATCACAATAGTAAAAATATTAATGCAAAGATCTAAGTCTATCAATACAAGCACTCTTGAGGCTTCAAGACTTACGTAGTTAAGATCCTAGCGATCGCTAAGTTCAGAAACTATGTAAAATTGTTCATGACAATTAACATGTAACATATTTTGGAAGGATTATCCATTGTTTGAAAACCATCCACATTGCGTAGATAACATGAAAGGAAAGTTTGAAAACATAGATGTTAGCGAGAGAGAGGATTTAAGTCGACATATGAATGGATAATTTTAACATTACTTGTTGGTAATTAACACCAATTGAATGGACTAGCGTAAAGGCCATTAAGATTTAATTTTTTGAATTTTGAAAAGAGTGTGAGAAAAAAACACAATAATGGGTCCAATGGTCACTAAGAAAATTTGTTAAACAAAAAATGTTTAGTTGTCCCATAACACATTTTGTAAAGAATAATGTAGGACCCCAAATACCTAACTAGTTTTATTTGAAATCGAGCATTGGAGTATGCATAATTCACATCCATTTGTATCAAAGAAAATGCTTCACAACCACAAAACTCCATTACTAATTGAAAGGAATGACTTAAAGACCACTAGGATTTTCTAGTTCTTAATTTAAAAAGAGAGATACTTTCATTACCTCTTGTCATAACAATCACTAGCTGTACAAATTTAGAATGATTGTAATTGTCAATGACTATAATTGTATCAAGTTAGTCACACGTTACCTAGTGGAGCCAATTGTTGCACTACTTTCCATCGAGAGGGATCAAGACTTTCTCTTCATATCAAATAAAATTCTTAGCGACCACTAAGCTCCATTACTAGTCTAGCTTAGCAGTCTTCATTGGGGCTCCTATCATTAACATTTTCCATTGTAATCACTATCTATTCAACTATGGATCACTAAGTTCAGAAACTATGCAAAATTGTTCTTGAAAATTCACACAACATATTTTGGAAGGATTATCCATTGTATGACAACCATCCACATTGTATAGATCTAAGTCTATCTAAGTTATATCAATAGAAGCAATCTTGAGGCTTCAGGACTTACGTAGTTCAGATCCTAGTGATGGCTATGTTCAACCACAATGAAATATTTAGAGATTGGCCATATCTATGTATTATCCACTAGACAACTATTATTAGAATGAGAAAAATTTCTCCAATCTTTGAACTAGTGGGGTGTCAAGATATACGTAGTGTTGATCTTAGTGGTCATATGTTTAGCCACAACAAAAAATTATTTAGAGATTCATTGTATATCTAGGCTTATTTCAAAGCCCAACTATTATTGTGATGAGAAATAGAACACAATCCTTGCACTATTGAGGGGTATAAAACACAAGTATTTATGATCCTAGCGATCTAGGGTTAGCCACAACATATTTTTTAGAGATTAACGTTTATAAGAATCATTAACAAATAAATATGTACTTCTTATCATAGTTATTACTACGATCATCCACAAATGATATACCTATAGCTTAGTGGTCGCTAGGCATCATTAACATTAAAAAATACTAATGCATTAACAAGAAAATATATAAAGCTTAATGGTCAATAACATCCACCTCGAAAAATATTTTTAGAGATTAGGTTAGCAAAACACCATTCAATGGACATCTATCATTGACTTAAGAAAATTGTTGTAATACATGTATTCGTAAGGGATCAACATTTACTTATGTCTGATTAGTTCATTATGAGGATCATGAATACGTCTCATTGCTAGACATCATTCACAGACTTACTATTAATGGAATGACCAAAGCACTATTGTACAAGCACCACTGAGGGGTCAAGATATACATTTTTTTAACCATGGCATTCACTAGGCATCACTCCAATAAAAAATATTAATGCAATGAGAAAGTTCTATCAATACAAGCACTCTTGAGGCTTCAAGTCTTACGTAGTTCAGATCCTAGCGGTCGCTAAGTTGATCAACAATGAAATATTTAGAGATTGGTCATGTATCTAGGATTTTATTCACAGAAAACTATTATTAGAATGAGAAAAATTTCTACATTCTTTGAACTAGTGGGGGTCAAGATATATGTAGTGTTGATCTTAGCGGTCACTATGTTCAGCCACAATGACCTATTAAAACCTTCTATGTATCTAGGCTTATTTCAAAGCACAATTATTGCAATGAAAAAAATGCAAATCCATCACTACTAAGGGGTACAAATAAGTATTTCTTATCCTAGTGGTCATTAGGGTCAGCCACAACATATTTTTTGGAGCTTAACGGTGTATAGAATCATTAACAAATAAATATGTGCTTCTTATCCTTCCTATTACTATGATCAGCCCCAAGGATATACCTATAGCTTAACGTGGTCTTAGGCATCATTAACAGAAAACTACTAATGCATTAACAAGAAACTATATAAATCTTAGTGGTCAATAACATCCACTCCTGGATAAAATATTTTGAACTTAGTGTTAGAAAAACACCATTCAATGGATGTCTCTTTAATTAATTATAATTGTATAATCTCCTAGGTCATTAAATATCACAATGAGTAGTCAACACATATGAAAAAATTTTGTTCCTAGCGGTCTCTAAGGTCAGCCACAACAAAATATTTACAAGCTTAGCGGTCATTATGATCAACATCGACAAAATATTTTGAACTTAGTGTTCATAAGGCATCATTCACTAGACATCTATTATTGAACTGAAGAAAAGAGTTACATTACATGTTTTCTTCAGGGTCACACATTGCTTAGCTCTCATTAGTTTGTTCCATGAATTTTTTTGAGCCAAGTGCTTTGCACTAGATACCCTCGTGAGGGATCAAGCCTTAACTAGTTCTCATACTATTTACTATAAGTTATTGAAAGGAAGATAAAAATTCCACATTTTAATTATAAATGAAATCTCAAAAGAGATGGTGATCTATAATTAGTTAGTAAATGAAGTCTCAAAGGCCATGGTATAATTCTAATAAATATAATGAACACACTCTTTGTAGTGTTAGTATGAAAATACAAACTCCAAACCCTATGTATAATCTCCCTTGTTATTAAACCTCATAATTTTTCATGATATCACATCTCCCTATTTCCATATGCTTATTGTCACATTAAGAAAGAAAATCCATGACATCTTATAATTTTTAGTGTTGATATATCATTAGCTAATTTAACTAAAACAACTAGAGCCTATAATTTTAATCTCTAAATGTTGTATATGTCTTTCCAAAACTATCAATTAAGTGAAACATTATTCAAAATCTTGTTTAGCCTAACTTCTCAAATAGTAGGTTTTATAATTCCCGATTCACTCATTTTCAAAGAGGAACCTACACAGATGGAACTCTTTGCATTTTCACTTTGGCAGTCACATATATGTTTTTAAAAAAATTTTTTATTTCCAACAATTTCCTTATGTAATCAAACAATTACTATAAAAAAGAAAAATAATTATTTGTGTTACTATTACTATTTCATCTACTAGAAGTTACTATCATTATTTCATTACTACAATTTAATTTAAAATGAAATGTCTATAGAAACCAACCACTCTAATGGTCCAAAATCCCTAAATGATTAACAACCCTAACTAAGAAAAATCTATTTTCCTCATCCTTTTCAACAACACCCATTTTGTTCACTTCCAATAATCATTGATGTCCATCTCAAGTATTTTACAATCATTTCTCAGTCCTCTTGCAAAAAAAAATACCCATAACATGTTTTACATTACTCATAAGTGGGGTACACACATATTTAGAAAATCATTTAGGGATCGGAAAAATAATGAAAAAATGATGTCAAACCCTATCAATTGAGAAGTGTTTGTCAAAGAGCGTTAAAGAATAGACAATATTTGACTACTAGGAAAGTAGAGAAAATAGGGTTTCATTGAAAAGGCTACATAATATTCTACATACATAGAATTTCAAAATTTTGGAAGGAGAAAAGGTGAGAATGCATACCAATTTTTGACCTTCATGAAAAACAAACCATGCTCAAATTTTGGCAATCAAACCATGATCTGATTTTCCAATGAATTATTATGCTTACGGATTTTTTCCCTTACGCTAATGTTCTCACACGAAGCTTCAAAATTTAAGTGTCCTTGAAATATACTAATGAATGACAATCTATAATTATATGGAATGGACACTTCCAACCACCACTTTCTTCAGCACATGATTACAAAAGACACGTGGATGCTACCATTAATTTTCTTTATATTTAATGGCTAATTAATGGCTATCAAATGGCACACATATTTCAAATATCACACAAAATTTACTTTGTTCGGTTAATGGCCAATTAATTTTAGGGGAACCACTATATTAACCATATATGCCACATGCAAAAAAATTATCAATATTAACAACAATATCATCAAAAGAACAACATGCTCAATGTCAATTTTATCATCTTTAAATTACATAGTGAGTATATAAGTATTCCATACTTTGACTATACTACAAATGATATGTGGTTCAATTGATGTCTCACATATTGAATTATCATATTTCAAATATCACATGAAATTTACATTGTTTGGTTTAATGGCAACTCACAAATATTAACCATATATGCCACACACAAATAATATCAAAATTATCAACATTATCAACAAAATAACACCATGCTCATTGGAAATATTATCATCTATAAATTACATAGAGAGTATATAAGTATTCCATACTTTGACTATACTACTAGTGATATGTGGTTCAATTGATGTCTCACATATTGAATTATCATATTGTCCTCAACAAAAATATACATGTTTACCAACATCATTTTAAATTGTTTTGTTACACAAACAATATCTTTGGATGTGTGTGTCAATGATCTTGGTGGTGCCCATGATGTTGATCGTTGGCATTGTTTTGAAATAAAAAGGAAGAATGCAAAATAGAGAAGTATTAGCTAACTCCAATGCATGATATTTTTTCTTTTAAGATGGAATGAATGATGCAATACTATATTACTTAGGTTAAAAAAACTATAATTTACCTAGGTAAAAATACTTGCGACTTGAAGTTGTACATCCAATATTTTCTCCATTAGCTTTCTCTCTTGTTCCATTCTTTCACGCTCTAGTTGAAGCCTTCCCTGCTCAATTTCTTTCAATGTCTAACTGAATATATGCATGTTTTTTTTATTACCTCTTTCAAATCTCCATAAGAGTTTCTTTTTCTCTTCACATATTTTCTCTGAATTCCATTTTTATTCAAAGGGGTTTCTATCTTTTCTCCTTCCAAATTTTCAATGTTGATAGAAGGGATTTCTGATTTCCCTCTCATGTCTTTTTCAAAAGTAGAAGTGGTTGTATTAACCCTCTCTTTTCCATTAAAACCAATAACCTTGTGTGTTTTTGTGTAATGTGATCTATATCTTCATAGAAATTCCATGTTGACTGTGTTGCCAATGTTGTGTTTTCCAATTGTTTCTCCTTCTTGAGGGTTTTCTTCAACCTGTTCATCTTGTATTTGCATTTCTTCCCAGTGAATGTTTTTCCACAAACTTCATTCAAAGCATCTACTATATTATCCCAATGTTTCTTGCTGATATATCCATGGTTTAAATGTTCATACACCTCTTCGTATTTTGAAATAAATGTTTTCACATCAGATTTTGACCACAACTCTTCTTTGTATTCTTTCATCAGCTCCTCTTTATTTCTATCTCTTTCATATGCATGGGTTATTGAAAATGTTTCTTCTAATTTTGAATCATCAACATCATCAACAATATATGGATAATTTAGATCGATTTGTGAATGTGGAATGTAAGGACCCAATTTTTGTGCACCACTTGTATTCTCTTGCAAATTTGAGACACTATTTCCATCTAAGTTTTACATGCATGCATAAGTCCTTTACATGGAAGTTGCTTAGTTATGTTGAAAAAAACCATATTGTCTGCATAGTTTCTTGGAGTTGATTTGAAAAATTGTGATTTGAAAATGTGAAAACAAGGAAAATGGTGATATTTCCATGTCCTAAAAATTTATTAGTTACTATAAACAATCACAAAAATGAAACAATTTATGTACTCCATCTTTTATCTAAACTTAATTTCATTTTCCATTTTCTAAAAATAAATATACAAGGGGTCCTACTCTGTAAAATCACATAATCAAAACATGTGGAGAACCATTGAAAATTGGTTAATTACCTACTAACAAATGCAATATTTATAATCACTGTGAAATGGGTGTATAAACTGAAATTATTCAAAATAAAATAACAATGCTTTACCTCTTTTAATTTTCTATAACTTTGTTCTTCCCCCATTTGTGTATGTGCTCCTTGTTTTGGTGTGGTCACCTTCAAAATGAGTATACAATTTTCCATTTTATTGCATTAAATACAAACATTAACAGAGTTTTGTGTGGATTAAAATTTAATATTGTACCACTTAATATTAAATGCAATACAAAAAAAAAAAATACTCTCAAGTGGTGGATTTTACATTACATGGTTTAATGGCCATTTAATGTTTAGGGAAGCACAATATTAATTATGTAACATTTGACCTTACAA
The DNA here is from genome assembly GCA_018340775.1 of Taxus wallichiana var. yunnanensis. Lineage (NCBI taxonomy): Eukaryota > Viridiplantae > Streptophyta > Pinopsida > Cupressales > Taxaceae > Taxus > Taxus wallichiana. Next base: position 409,979,273 of record CM031235.1, read on the forward strand.
AAAGTGTAATTGTTATTGTATTATAAAAATCTTAATCTTTCCCCTACACTATGAGGTTTATGGATAAAATTATACACACAACAACACGATCTAAAATTAAGGTAACATTTTTATAACATAATTTTTAATGTATGAAAACTACAATTCGACATTGTTTGAGACTTAATTTCAAAATTTAATTGAAATTAAGTCTTTAATATTGAGAATTATTAATAAAAACTACATAGCATGTGTTACTTCTACTCAATATTATATACAATTATTAAAAATAAATATATAAAAATATTAGAAACAATTAATACACATAATTGAATCAAAGCATATACCACCATCGTTAATCAAATAAAGTCTAAATTATTAAAAATAAACTTATATTGTTAAAAGATTATATAGGATATAAAAATATTAGAAACAATTAATACACATAATTGAATCAAAGCATATACCACCATCGTTAATCAAATAAAGACTAAAACTTGAACTCTATACCATAAAATAAGCATAGCTATACAATTAGAGAATTAAATACATGAACGATTTACTTTGACACAATATTAATGGCCCTAAATTTAAGTCCAAGAGACCCCTCTTGGATATATATTTTTTTTAACTAGAATGGCAGAGGAAAATATGCACTTCATATGTGATGTGATTTTTATTCCAAGTTTCAAATCTTAAAAATTCACACTTTCACATTAAATTAAAGCTATGTGTGAGGAGATCACACTTTTTCAAAGGAGATTGCCTTTGAGGATCAACTTCATCATGAGAATCGAGAAGATATTGCAGTTATCACATATCTAAGTCTATCACTATAGGATCATCTATCAAGTATCAATCCATCTTCACTCTAGTTAAATTCATGTTCAAGTTTAATTATAATTAGGTGAATTTTGAAACACATTGAAGTGTGATCCCATAAACAATTTGGCCTCCCATTTTTAGTCAATATTTTTTTTTAGCGTGTAAAACAATTACCAAAGAGATGTTATAATGGCTTATAACTATACAATATTAAAGCCATAGGGAAATTTAGCCAATGATTATATAATGTGAAAATTAATGTGTGTTAATAATTAATGATAATACCAATTTTTGAGTGTATGAATAAATTTATTAAAAGTTAAATTTGTCAAAATGAATTGTATAAATATTGATTCTTAACCTAAAAATATAATTATTAATTTAAACATGTTTTGACAAAGTGTCAAAGAGCCTCATGACCCACATTTTCTCAAAATTCTACAATGATTTCATGAAGTTTTCACAAAAGGATAACAATTTCAATTTAAAAACAATTTTTGTAGATAATCAAAATATTATTTTTAAAAAATTAGAAATACTTGTAAAATGAGTATTTTAATTTAATTATTAAAAAAATTTTATATTTTAAAATACAATCAAGTGGATCATGATTTTATTGATTCATTACACACAGCAATTCTAAAAAAAATAAGTTGTTATAGTTTGATTTGGATTAATGAAAAATTTTAAATGTTCGTTATTCATATTCAAAATGTATAAAATAAAATTTCTCATTTGAAATTCTTAATTTACTAATGTTAAATTTTAAGTGTTTTTGTATGGAAAAAAGTTTCATTTTGCAAAAGATTGAAAATTACAATGAGCAATTAAATTTTAAGGATCACATTCGGGATTTATCCCAAAAAAGGTGTGAAAGTTGCACTGGAAAGTGGAATGAATCCACCCAAAACTCACTTTTAGAGAGTGAGATTTTGGATAATAATTTCAAATCAAAACTTACTCATATTAATGATATTGAAATTGCCTTTGAGATTATTAATGGAAACTATTTAATAACTTTTATTATCTATGTATGAAATATAAAGTTCAAATCCTACTGAAGTTGAAACAGGATTCTCAATTTGATGAAGGATCATTCAGAAAAAATTTGAAAGATCATGTTTCAAAATTTTTTGAAATTTAAAAGTTGAAACAAATTTCATTAAATAAAAATGAAAAATTTTGATAAATGCTTTATCGAAGCAAAAATATCAAGGCATCGGTTCAATTTTTAAAAATTTTAAAAGTAAACTTATAAGAGCATTAAAATATGGACTTAAAATATAAAATGGCCGCTAAGAAAAAATTGATTTTTTTTTTTCAAAGCATATTGACCACCATCTTTAATCAAATAAAGACTAAAATTTCCTCTAAGTTGCCATAAAAAATGAAACTCACTTTTATAGCTTTACAATTAGAGAATTAAATACATAGAATAATTTACTTTAACCCCGAATAATTAATGTCCTAAAGAAGTCCTAAGGCTATAGGAATTTTTTTGACTAGAATGGCGAGAAAATATTTTCCTTCAATACAAGTGATCATATTCCAAGTGTGAATGACTTCATCTTGAAAATTTTCATGTGACATTGTTGTGTGATGTGGGATCACTTGAATTGAGGATCACACATGTGATGTTGAGAGGAGATCACACAATTTGTTGTGGATGGGGGAACACACACTTTAGAGTTTGAGGAATTAAACTTCACAGATGAGATATGCACTGTATCATGCCAAGTGTGAGTTTTCAAACTTGGAATTGTGCTCGATCTCACACATTGAAGTGTGATCACCAACTTCTGGCCTCCCATTCTAGTCAATATTTGAATTTTAGCATGTAAAAAAATAATTACATCATAATGGCCTCTAGGCTATATAACTATTGAAATCCATAGGGGAAAGAAGCCAATGATTAATGTGCATAAGCCAATGAATGTGAGTGGTAATGTGTAGTATAGTACCACTAGTTGTAAAAATCAAAGTCAACATTTATAACTTGTATACTAAGAATTTAGAAAAAAGGTAGCCAATAAGACGAGTAAAATCAAGTCACATGTACAAAAGAAACCAATAAAAAGGTGACACATCAGTTGTCCCAAAAAGGTGATTTCATTCACAAACAAGGGCCAATATTAATTTTCTTTATACTAAAAAGTACTTATTTTTAATCCCTTAGAAATACTTTTTCAACAAAATTAAATGCAAAAAAAAAATGTGTGCATTATAAAAATATTAATCTTTCCCCTACACTATGTGGTTTATGGATAAAATTATACACACAATAGCAGGGATCTAAAGGTGTAAAATAATTTGTTATATGTTTAAAGATTTGGATTAAATGAGGTTTTAAAGATGTTCATATAAGATGTATATTTTTATTTTCTCATTGTGATTTCAATTCTCCATACTAATGTTAAAGATTTAAGTGTTCTTTGTACTAATTTTCTCTTTTTATTTGTGGATATAATTGAAAATGAACTTTGTTTTTGAAGAAGGAGCACATGTGGATTTACTATCCAAAGGTGTGAAAGTTTGGAGGGACTAGTTTATCCATCCAAAGATACACTCCATTGTAGAGACATGGGGTATAGCTTATTCATTTTCACAATAAGTATTGTATTCAATGGAAGAGTGAGATTGCCATACACAATTGATGATTGTGAAACCCTGGTAGAAATTGAAAACAAGGGATACTTTATCCCATGGGAAAGGAAGAAAATGATTAAGCATGTGATTTCAAATGTTTCACATGTGGGGGTGATGGCATTCAAAACATCATGAGCAGTGACTCAGAGGATACATTTAATGAGGATGAGGGTTTGAATTCTACCAGTGATAGCCATTGTTTCACAACTCCTAAAGATAGGGATGAATTTTCTACAACCTACGTGGTGCTAAAACATAAGTGTCCTCAGAAAGAAGGTGACATAGCTGAAGGGTTTATATCCTATGGTACAAGAACAACATGTGATTTTGGGAGTGGTGTTGGGACCCACACACTTTGGTGTTTTTGTGGAGAATATTATAACTACATGCAATGATTGCTATCCAAGTCTACAACACAACAACAAAGTTTCTAGCCAATCAAAAACTTAGTTTATCTAGAAACAAGAACTACACTTCATGTGAATGGAAATTATAAACTCCAAGAAACAACTACCACATCAAACAATGACTTCAATTTGAAGTTCAAGGGGTTAATGCCAAAGTTGATACATTTTTTTCAAAAGAACACAAATTTGTTGTAAAAGCAACAATTACAAATGTCTGTGAAGGAGACATGGTGCACTTTAAAAAATTAGATGGAAATACATTTGGGGTGCATGTTGATAAATTAATTATGCCTTTTTGCAAGGGTTTCTCCATATTAGAAGGATCTCTCATCCAATGGCCTACCAACTAGTTGGCCCATCAAGATGGTTCCATTATGGAAGTAAGGCTAAAATAAATTCTAGAAGAGTTTCTGGTAGAAATGTGGAGTGCATTTGAAGATCCATTGCCTCAACTTGGTATACCCAAATTCATATGAATCCTCCATATGTAGTAGTAATGAAAACTTGATAAAAATACCTTACAACACCTAAAACCAAAAGGTAAATTCTACTCCATCTAGTACATCAAAGGCAATGGAAAATGATGAAAAATCAAGAGAAGAATTTTTTTCTAAAGTTGAGAAAAACCTTGCTACAAGGAAGGATGTCTCTCCAATCTATCTCTAAGTGCTTTCAATCACAATTGGAATTTAACTCTAGATATGAATGAACCTGCCATCAAAAACTTTGTACTTAATACATTCACTACAAATGCTATCAGTTGTGATCAAGGTCAAACTTTAGAACATAGTATAGATAAATTGAAGTTATGTGGAAGGGATGTATGTCAAAATGCATGGTACAAATGTCATGGAATCATGAAAAAGCACCTATTACAGATACAAACAATCTTGGATTAATGGTGAGAGGAGGGAAGTAAATGGAAATATAGGAAAACAAAAACAAATGCCAAACATTATTACAACTATTGCATTGATATCCAAAATGGTGGAGAATAATTCTGATATATCCCCACACATGTCTCATTTAGTGGGACAAGATGGTACTAAAGTAACAATGAGACTTCTGCATATATGTTATAGTTTTTCTTACATACTACAAAAAAGTGTAACGAGGCCTTTCACTATTGGGCCTTCCTCAAACATCACAAGTCAAATCTCAAAAAAATATGGCAAGAACATTTCTCCCATGTTTCAATCACCAAGAACAACTTCTTCACCAAATGTGATGAGTGCACAGAGCTTAAGAACAAACATGCAATGACCTCATGTCCAGAAACACTGGCACAAATAGATCAATACCATAAATGGCACAATGATTACATTCAAAGTTGTCATGTAACTTACTATGCACATAGAGTGCAATCACAACAAAATCCTAATAGCTATTTGAGCATTGTGCATGAAAAAATGGACAAGATGAAAATTGCAATACCAAGGATGGGAAAAAAAAAAATCAATAAGCAATGTTATTAATCTCCCTCACCTTGACTAGTATGCTAACACATGGGCACAAAACATGGGGGTTTCGGGCACTTTGTCTCCCTTTTTTGTTGAGCGAGGAGAAAACTTCACAATAACATCATTGGCACTATGTATCCGGAAGCTAGAAGAACCACTTACAGATCAGTATGGTGATTTTTATATAGTAGTGGGACATCAAAACACCCATTACATGATGCACTATTGCAAAATGATGCATATGAAAAGTGCAAGGAATACAAGAAGAAAAATGAGGGTGCTCATACAACTAATACTATAAAAGTATTTTTCAAGTTCATTTAGAAAACAACCACCAACTCTCTACTTGCAACTAGATAATGTTGTAAGTGACAACAAAAATCACACATTGTTTGTGTTTGCATCCATGCTTGACAACTAGAAGGGTTTTCAACACAATGTATGTGAGTTTCCTTCCAGTGGGTCACACATGAAGACATAGATGGGACATTCACCGATTATCAACAACATTGTGAAAATTGGATACATTCTCTTTTCCACAAATAATGGACACTTACAAAACATGCCAAGAGGAGTCCAACACATTCACTCCATACCTTATCGAGGAATTCTATGACTTTAAGGCCTTTTGGAACCACACTTACTAGATGGTAACCACAAGATCATGGGTATCAGCAAACCAAAGATGTTTAAATTCTATGTCAAAGACAACAAGCCCATCATGGAGTTCAAAGCATCAATCTTGGAGTCCATCTGGTCACACTCAATTGAGATCTGGAAAATAGTGGATGGGAAACCTTTCTTTCCTAAAGGGGATCCTCCATTGGCACCCTTCAAAGAACCCAAAGAGATGGTAGACATGTAGAGAGGCATTCAAGCATACATCACACACTGGGAAAAGAGTTCAATAGATGGTGGAGAAGCATACTATGTTCCAAATATTGCATATTGGAAAAATTTCTACATGCCTAGAGAATCCCTTTGTCAATTATAACATGACGAGAAGAGATTGTTTTTGGCCAAAAAATAATTCAAGATAACACAATGTATGATCGATATAGTGGGTACACCATGTCTTGACATGGATAGCTATTATTGTCAAAATGTCCTTTCAAATAAGGATATATATGTTGGACCTATTTGTGATAGACCTCAAGAGGAATTCAACCCAATAGTAGTGGATGTGAATGTTGGGAAGATGATACTAGTAAGACCAATTGATGATAATGTACCTATATGGATGGGCAAGGTAGAACTAAAACTAATACAAGATGTTCACACAAACACTCAAAAGATAAGGGTACACTTGGTGGGAACCCATAGGAAAAGGAAATACAAAAAAGAAAGGTATGAGGAATGCTTGTTGAAAAAATCAATGGTGGCGAAAATCAAGGGACACATCAGATATTGATATAGACAACGTCATCATCGGGCATGGAGTCCAAGAAAAACATGGAAAGGAGTTCAAATTAAAATACCAAATCGGGGTCATGAAGCTATCCAACAATACCTTGCACAAATTCAAGAACAATAATTAATACCCTTGTGAGGGATCAATGCTTATGTAATTTTCTCAAAGGATTGATTTCTTATGGAAATACATTTTCAAATCCATTTCCTCAAAACAACTTGTTTAATGTAATTCTTAACTCTTTGTTGTTCTTTATGATTTACAGAATGGAAAAGCATAAAATTAGTTGACTTTATCACACACAACTTGCATATTTACAATATCATGGTATTTTTATATAGATTTATATAAAAATTATATCAATATATAATATACATAAAATATTAAATAAATATAAATTTGAATTATTTCAATAACTACTATTTTGTATTTTTTAAAGGAAATATTGTAAAATTACCATCATCTAAAAATTTTTGACATGCATAAGTGGTTGTCAAATTTAACCCCTGGGATGATGTAACTTTATGGCACCTAGGCTTATGTAACTTAGTGGCTGCTAGTTTTATGTAGCTTAGTGGTGGGTAGGCTTATGAAACTTGCTACCGTAGGTTGTGTAACTTTCTAGCCACTAGGATTATTTCACCTAGATGAATCTACTCTTGTGTAAATTAGTGGCCACTAGGCTTATGTAAGTTAACAACCTATACACTTATGTAAGATATGGCCACTAGGATTATGTAAGTTAACAACCTATACACTTATGTAAGATAATGATAAGCTAGGCTTATCATGGTATTATGTAACTTAGAGGCCATAAGGCTTATGTAACTTAGTGGCCACAAGGAAAATGTAACTTAGTGGCTGCAAGGAAGATGTAACTTTGACCCCGCTAGGATGATTTCACCTAGCATGCACTTTCATCATGTAAGTTAGTAACCACTAGGATTATTGAAGATAGTGTCCATGAGGCTTATGTAAGATAGTGACCACTTGGCTTATGTGGGGGATTCAAATAATAACAAACTAGAAATCCTAAAATAGTGAAACTAAAATCCAAAAATTGGGATTTATAAATTAGATTACAATAGTGGTTATAATAAATTGGATAGGATTTAGTCCATGTAAACCTATTCCCAAAATCTATTCCCTATTCCCTATTTCCAATTGTGAATGCTCACACTTCATCTTGAAAATTCTCATACTTTTTCATGCAAGGTATCACACATCGTTGTGCGAGGAATCACACTTTGATGTGTAATCCATTGCACTTCGGCATGCAATGGATCACATTTTGACGTGCAAGGGATCACACTTCGACGTGAGAGGGATCACACTTCATCATGCGATGGATTGCACTTCATTGTGTGATGAATCACATTTCATAGATGTACGAGGCCATAAATCTCTTGCACTATGATGAGTTATCACTATCATGTCCAAGTGCAAGTTTTTGAACTTGAAATTGTGCTCACTCACACATTGAAGTGTGATCACCAACTTCTGGCCTCCCATTAGAGTCAATATTTGAATTTTAGCGTGTAAGAAAAAAAAACTATGTCAGAGCGATTGTTAGGCTATACAACTTTTGAAAGCCATAGGGGAAAGAAGCCAATGATTGTGCATAAGCCAATGAATGTGAGTGGTAATGTGTAGTATAGTACCACTAGTTGTAAAAATCAAAGTCAACATTTATAACTTTTATACTAAAAATTAGAAAAAGGCATCCAATAAGATAGATAAAATCAAATCACATGTACAAATAAGCCAATAAAAAGATGTAACTTTGACCCCGCTAGGCTGATTTCACCTAGCATGCACTTTCATCATGTAAGTTAGCAACCACTAGGCTTATTGAATATACCGCCATAAGGATTATGTAAGATAACAACCTCTTTGCTTATGTAAGATAGCTATACACATCTTTGGCTGATGTAAGATAGCAAGGCTGCTTGGCTTATGTGGGGGATTCAAATAATAACAAAATAGAAATCCTAAAATAGTGAAACTAAAATCCAAAAATCGGGATTTATAAATTGGATTACAATAGTGGTGAACTTGGAATCCAATAATAGCACTATTGGAATCCAATATTATTGGAATCCAATAATAGTGATATTGGAATCCAATAATAATGATATTGGAATCCAATAATAGTGAAATTGGAACTAGAATAATTCCAATAATGACAATATTGGAATCCAATATTGCTACTATTGGATTCCAATAATAGTAATAATGGAATCCAATATAGACAAAAATGGAATCCAATATACATAAAAATGAAGATGGATTTCTTCCAATATTTGAAATACTGGAGTCTCAATTCACTGGAATATGTCCCAATTTAGTGAAATAAGTGGTTTGCACATATATAGGCCTCATCTAATTAGGATTTACTCCTAATCATATTATCCCTTTTCTTATGCCTCACCCTCAATATAAAGGCTATAACTTCCTCAGCATATCTTGGCCCATGTGTCTTCCACATGAAATTTTGGGTTGTACTTGACCCTCATCCCTCTCCCCTTACTCTTGGGAAATCTTGGCTTAGTTACATTGGTGGTACTATTGATCAACATAATACTCTTCTCACTTTTCCAGTTGCTTCCAAGTCTATTTCTATTCACAATGATTCATTCTCTAATTATTATCCTAATGTAACATGATGGAATGCACTCAAGTTCCTTGGTACACCATTCACTGATGAGGAATATGCTATGGGCATGTATGATCTTTATATCTTAGGATTTTTCATTGGTAAACCCAAATTCTTTACATATCATGCATCTCATCTATCCCCTATCATTTTGTTCTAGGTTTAAATGATATTATTGATAATCTCACATAGATCCTTTTGGAATTCACACTTAGGGGCATCCTAATTCCCACACCACTCAATGACACACTCTTGTTCTTTGTTCATACTTGAGTGTTAAGGGAATTCATACATGAACACACTTTGCACACACACTGGGAGCATCCTTATTCCTCCCTTCTAGTTGTTCTATTTCACATATATAAAATTAAAAATCCAAAAACATGTTTTCTTATTTCTTGATTGAATGTACTCTTGATTCCTTATACTACTATATGTTTCACCTTTGCTTATCATGTTACCATGGTTCCTAGTATTATTTATATTAATTAATACACCCATGCACATTCACATGGTATCTTGAGGTGAATATAGGTTACTTACATGTTGTTACATGATGTATGATGCTTTGGCCCTGTCCATTACTAGTCCCATTGAGGCTCCTGGGGGCATCTACCTTTTCCCACTTACTATTAGGTTATATCATTGCAATATTTCACATTTTCACTCCTATATTTAGATCTTACATTGTAGCATAATATTTATCTTTCCTAACATGCTAATGGGTGCTTCATTTGTAGCATTTTCCTTGCAATACTCCTTCTGATCCTGGTTGTCTGATTTTCTTGTATCTTGTTTGCACGATATGCCCTATGTTTGATTTTTTCCTTATTTGCAAAAGCCTTGATGACTTTGATTGTCTTGTGACATCCTGAGTGGTTTCCTATGTATGCAACTAGATCCTTGTTGTGTCCTTGTTTTATGTTTTTTTATATTCTTTTACTAGTTCTTATTTTTGTGTGCATTTCATGTTTCTCACTAAAACTTGTATGCTAACATGTTTCAATTATTTTACTTATGCCATTTTCACTACCATGCATGCTCCCTATTTCCCCTGCATGAATCCCTATATCAAATATGCATATTAGTTTTAGAGTTCCTTATTTGGGATCCATTTTATTTTATTCATCTCACACACCCCAATGAGTGAGGAAAACATTGGGTGAACCTTTTCACCCTCCTAAAAATTACAAAATGTAGTTACATAATCACAACCAACATGAAAAAAACATAGATTAGTTATAGAATAGGGCCAAAAATAGAATTGGACACAAAACTTAGCATGAAAATAACCACCTAATACGGACATGAGTAGTGGGTGCTAATGTCCCACATGGGAACTCTTTTCCTAGGGGAAAAATAGTTACAAAGTATTTTTCAATAGTTACATAGTTACTGATCTTCTCTAAATTTCAACAGTCACACAATTAGTTTCAAATCACTATAAGTTACTAACATGAACTAGATAAGGAACCAACTACTTACTTAGGAACCAAAACAAGAAACAAAGAAGGATAAATAAGGAAGTGACACGTAAGGAATATGCATGACAACAACATACTTGGAACTATGTGTCACTTGAGGAAAGTTACAAATCAAGTTTGTGATCATCTGCGCAACGACACTTATCTATGGGGAGGTGTTAACGGTTGGAGTTAAATTCCTATGATCTCTCCCAATATACTTTCCCTTATCAGAAAATCGACACCTAAATCCAAATCTTAGTGCCAAGATGCTCAAATCCCTAGTTTGGTGATAAAACACCCATATCCTTCGTACTATTCCAACCAACTCCTAAGAAATAAGTATACAATCAGAATAAATTTCTATCTCTTTCTATTTCAACATTTCATATGTACTCTTAACCCTTTGGTTTAGGATTTTCCAATACACATTTCCATTTTACATACTTTTCAAGTTAAAGTTCAATTTCATTTACCATGAGCATTAACTACACTTGTTTTCTTTTGCAGGTCCTATCATATCCCAAAAAGGAAAATCACACAAGAAACCATAAAGCAAATGTCAAGAACGATCCAACAAAGATGATATTATAAGGAACTACATACACACATCATTATCAGTCTATACACACAAAGGTCACCCCTAGGATCCATATCCTTCTCTTCCTTTATAATTTCATGGTACACATTTTGCACTATTCCATTCGACACTTCAACACTCATTTGACACACTATTGGGCATAATATTATTTCAACTCCCGAAGGTATGCTTTTATTTTTTACTTTATGCTACCAAATCCTTATTCACCAGCATAAAGTGGGGGAAAATGTAGTCACTAAATCACACACTTACTATGTATATATAACCTCTAAATACTTCATTTATATGCATGATTCCTAAGCAAGAGAATTAGTCATTGACAACACTTGTTTTTCTTCAATATTACTTTTATCCTTCTTATCTTTGTTACTTGTCTTTTCTATATTTACACCTTACAATTTTGTACACTAGCCAACATCAAATTCAACTCTTATTCCATTGTTTTATCTTTTTGGCACCTTGTATAGGACCGCTCATTAGAGACAGGAGCTCCCGGTCTACTAAACCCTTTGGGTGCTTTTGTCAACTTTCTCTCTTTTGCTGATTTTTAGGATGTTACTTCTTTCATGTCTTTGTTTACTACACTGGGAAGACATTTCATTTATTAATGACAAAAATTAAGTGAATAAATCATACGTATACATGTCTTATTTAACCTCATTAATGGGGAAATCATTCAAGAGGCACATACTATTACAAGGAGCTAATATTTTCTACGTACTACATTAAGGACCACATTTTGGGACTGCATACTTCACTGCATAGGAGGGTTTATTCTGAATTCCATACCACATATTTTACATTAGGATAAATTAGTTTTATTCCGATATTCCTTGTGTAACTAGAACTAGGAAATCCTAGCTCAAGAGAAACTATTCCAATCACACACACACATTAGAACTACATCAAGTTTGAAATATGGTGTAGTACTTGTTGACAATCATATTGGGGTGACCACTGAGGTCCAATCTAAATTAAACATATGCATATTTTTATTCATCTAATGTGCACTTGAGTATTATGTATGTATCTAGGGTTTCTTTTACATGTATAGGTGTGATAGAGTAGAAGTGTGTAGACACAAAATTATGCACATTAGACATTATTTACCTCGGTCTTATACTACTATTTAAAAGTTTCTCAAGTGGATAAAGTACCAATTAATCTCACCTTTTGGCCATCTTTATTTTATATTTTGTTTCGTCATTCCCGCATATTTTATTACACTTATCCACCCATTTCATACCTTCGTCATTCTAGTCCAAAATCGGGCGCCCCACCTATATTAGGACACCCCGAGGCACCCTAGTCCCACTTTTGGGCACCCCGATCTATGTACATCCTTTCCCATGGATTTTTAGGGACTTTCTAGCTATTTTATTGTCTTTATCTTTTACTCAAATTCAGCCTTGTCGGGATTAATTATGAAATTAAGCTTGAGAGCCTTATAAATATAAAGTTATAAGACCTAATAAGGGTGATAGGTCATAAAATTACATTCTACTATCACTCCATCTAGAGTTACATCAATTACATCCACATAGTTACATGCATCATCAAGGCTAGAAGATCTACATCACACACACTACATAGGGGGAGGGATTATATTTTATTCCATGCACATATGCTATTTACATTTTCTATAGTTATTATTTCTCGCTACTTCACAAAGTGTGACTAACATGAGAGCACTTAGGGACGACATGTACACACAAACCAAAACTACATCTAGGTTTGAAATGTAGTAACAATGCTAAGTGGTAAGCCCACTAGTTTGGTGGATGAGGTCAATCGACCCATTCATTTACATATTTTATTTTTCTAGGGTTTGATACTTCCTTTTGCATTGCAGGTCATTTTCTAGCTCATCCGGCAGATCTAACGTGACAGACAAGAAGCACTCGAAGATAACTTCCCACCACACAACCATTTTATGAATTTACAATGATAAGAGCACCCAGATTATAGAATAGGGTGCCCTAATACACTCCCAGGTTCCCAGTCATCTTAGATCCTCTAGATATGTCCTTTGTAGGGTCCCTGAGTGTTCATCTACACTTCCTGATTTCATTTCCAGATCTATGACAACCTACGTGACAATCACTTCCAATCAGCTAAGCTATTTCTCTTCCTTCTCTTACACATTTAGGGTTTCATTTCACTTAGAATAGTTTACTTGCATTTATTTCATACTATTTTAGTCCATTTACTACAACGTTTTAGTCCTCCTAATTAGATTAACATTAATACCCTAGTGTCCCCTTTTAGGCCAACTAGATTATTATTTTTTTAATCATTTTGGTGAACCCGACATCTCCTTCTAGCACCTTCTAAGGTTTAGAATTTTCACCTCCCATCACGGGTAAACATCATAGAAAATATTATTCCTCTAAGTCTTGACTAATCTCCAATGATGGGTGTCATCATTCCCTTCATTTAATCAACTTCTTGTTGATGTCATATCAAACTAGGGGTGTGTCCAAAGCTATATGCAACAAGAGTACTTTAACTGATCTAGTAGTTGACTGTAACTATTTTTATATTTTTGGGGGATCTCTTTAATGTCTTAAGGACTTCTTGGTAAAACCTTATTCAAATCAAACTATGAAAACTTGTTGAAAGTAAAACACACTAAAATCTTGTTGAAAGGAAACACACTTGCTATTGGAAAATAAACACACTTGCTTTTGAAAGTAAACACTCAAATTAAAATGCTTGAAAACAATTACAAGAAATATAAAGATTTATCTAAACACCTGTAGGAACAAGTATACAACATAATTTAACTAAAAGAACTAAAGCAATACAAAATTAATAGATCTAAGTATTTTCTGAAGAAATATAAATACCAAATAAATGAATATCCTGGTCCTTGGGGGGGTGGGCCCTTACTCCTCCTTGAATTAGGATTTTAACAACTCAGAATTCTCTCAACTCAGAATGGCTATTTTATTGATGAAAACATTCAATATTACAAAATGTATTGGATCTAGATATTTTAATCTATTTCTTTTCTCTGTTCTATATCTAATTAATTCCTTTCTATCTAATGCAGGTCTACTTTATATACATTTTTCAATCACAGCTATCTCAATGATTCTGATGAAATCGAATCATGCCCAGAATAGATGTTGAGTCGGATGGCGGTTGATCAAATAGTTGTAGGATAACTCTTCCTGGATCTGTGTTCAGAAATCTTCTCATCCTTCATGATTGTAGATGATTTTTTTTTGGATGTGGTTTAAAATAGATAACTCCCATCGGTTCCAAAACTTTGGAGAAGTTCCAAAACCATAGGAAATTGTTAAGAACCAAAACCTGTGAGAGTTCCAGGAGCTATCCCTAGAGTTCCGGAACTAAGTCCAAAAATTCTGGAACTAAATTTTGGAGTTTTGGAACTAAGTCTTGAAAGTTTTGGAACTAAATGATGATTGTGTGATGGAGTTCGAAACTAGCTTGGAAGTTCTAGAACTAAGTTGTGTAGGATCAGATGCTATCAAAAACATACTAAACACCACCTACTTCATTTCCTCGATTGATTAGACTTGCTTTATTACAAAACTGAATTTAAACACACACTATGTTAGGAATTTTAGAGCTTTTTAACATTAGGATCACAATCAATCAAAAGACAGATAATTACATCCTAACTCATATCAGATCAACTAAAAGTCACACAATGCAATCAAACTTAATCAAAAGGAGAGTATGATGAGATCATATATTATACATTAATCGGACATATAATGGCCTCATCATTTCCCCAAACTTACTTGTTTATAAGTCCCTTTACAAACTCATTCTTCAAAAGTGGGATCATATGTTCTGCATTCCATTTGATTTCTCAGATCAAATGGCTGAAACTAAATTTTCCAATGCTTAAGCTCAGATGTATTGTACCCAACTCCTTTTTTTATTTTCCTCTCCCACTTTTCAAATTCAGCAGGGTCTTGAGGTTCTCTATTCTACCAAGGAGACATGGGGGTGAGAAGTAGAGGTGGCCTTGTTCACATTCCCATCCATATTTGGTTGTAGGTTTCATTGACTTGGGGAATTATTGTGCATAATGCTTTGGCCCTCTCTAAACTCCATATCAGATTTGTAGGGGAAATTACTTCCCTTCTTTTCAAAGAAATAGTAAGGAGTTCCCACCTTTTTGAGCATCCTTCATAAATATCTTCAAAATTTTCCTCCTCATAGGAGGTGAAGGCATCAATACTCTTTTGCAGAATAGTAGGGTAATGTGTCTTGAATCTCTTATCAAAGGCATGAGTTCTAAAATGTGTGAGGAAGGTAAAAGGTTTACCATAATGAGCTCTCATGTAGAGGCTTGTTGAGCTGGCTTTCAATAAAAATTCAGATTCTCTTTCCTTCCATGCAATTTGGTTTTGCAAAAGAGAGAAAAATGCATTGAGTTGGCTCTCCCCTACATATAAGTTAATCATAAATCTTGTATTTTTTTAGCATATAATTGCAAAGATAAAATTCACACAGGAGATTTTTCTATTTAGGGATGGATAGAGAGTAAGCTACCATGAATTCAGATTCATCTTGTAGTTCATGTGGAAGCCCACATGTAATTCTTGACAACTACCAATGAATGAACTACTCTTCCAAAAACACACTATATGTAGGAGAAGGTCTCCTACAGGCAAGCAATTTCTCACTCATAATATAGACCATATGAATTTTGGCAAGACATTTATATTTATTTCCTTCCTCCTTATAAAATTTTTCTTCCCATTCCTTTCTTGCCTTCATCTCTTCCTCCATCTTGGTCTTTAATTCCTCATTTGATGTTTTGGATTCTCTGAGCTCTCTACAAATATCATCCCATTGCTGTTTTAGTGGAAAATAGTTAACTCAGTCTTGTGCAGAGGCTGTGGACACAACACTCTGTATTTTGGAAGTCTGGAACTCTTCCTCTTTTTCTATCAACTGTTTCTTGGTTGCTGATAATTCCTTAGTTTTGGCTGCAAGATGAGTTGTTAGCTCATCAATGAGTGTTTCCCTTTGTTCCAATTTAAGTTTGAGGAAGTCCAATTCCTCATCTTTTTCTGATAATAAGCTCTGCTCTAGACAAGAATAAAGCATGTTTAACTTGTTGTCTTTCCTCTTCCTCTTGAAATTATTTGAGGAGTTTGGCATTCTTCCTCTATTAAAGGAAATTTTCCTTTTCTTATCCTAGATGCCAACTCTTCTTCTTCATGTGGCACTGTTGAAGGTTCAACCAACTCCTAAAAATCTTGATCATCAAATCTCTCTTCTCCTCTGTCCATTTCAGCATGACTTGGCTCAGGTGGAGTCATGGCCATACTAGGTCAAGGGAGTTCCCTTGACCTCTTATGACTTTTTCTTATCTAGGGAAGTTCAACATGCCCAGTAGTGAATTTCCCTCTAGAACTTCTTCTTACTTGTTCTTTTTGGTTCTTGTGTGGGTGAGCTATCACCGTCAGAGATAGATATTGGTTCTTCTGAAGCTGTTGTGGAAGAAGGAATTTCCTTCACAGGTACAGAAGGCTCTGTTGTTTTTATCTTTCTCACCGACCTTCTTTTTCTTGGTATGTTTTCTCTTTCCATTTCCCTCTGTCCTTCTATAGGGGCATCAATTTCCAGATTAGCTGAAGGAGAGAATGGGGCTGAATTTTCCTTTTGATAATATTAGGGTTTTTCTTGAACTTGCCAAGAAACTTGTCTCAAATTTCTTCTCCATTCTTTTTTAACAGGAAATGGTGTTGGCATATCAAGTGAATTAGACCATGATGCCTAATTGTTCCAACACCCTAGGAATATCTCTGAGCCATGGTCTGAATGGAATCAAAGAGAAACCCTAGGAGGTTTATTATGTATTTAGGCTTGGTGGCTCCATACTTCAAATATATGATCATTTTTAAGACTTATTTTCCCACAAACCCAAACTGACCATCACAGGTTAAATATTTTACTATCCAAAATGCAACCCTATCAAAGGGTTTGGGAAAATTGGCCCTTCTGACCCCTTTTATGATTTTCTTTGTATTATAGATATACTAGGGTTTAGCTTCTTCTTCTTGCAACAAGACTTTTACCCATTCTTTCAAATTCCCCTTTACAGGTTGTGGGACATGAACAATGGGTACTCCAGACACATTACTTACAGTATTTATAGAAAAAGGAATAAAGACATTTCTTACTTTTGTTCTAGACTGTTCTAGATTTATGAAAAATTCTCTTACCAATTTGTCATTATGCCTTGAAAATTTCTTCAAGAATTCAAGCCATCCTGCATGCTCAAAGATGGATGCTACTTCTTCATCTATGAGTAGCTGGGAATCATCCTCTGGTTCTATTTCTTCTTAATCCCCATATCGGCTTGAGTTTTATCTCCTTTATTTTGTGTGAATTGGTTGTAGGCCTTCTCCTTAGCTATAAAACTAATGGCTTGGTTGAAAACCTCTATTTTTAGCTATGAAACCTTAGTTCTTAGCTACGGAACATCTGAATTCTCTGTTCTTTTTGTGGAATACAAACTCAATTCACTGCTCCTTCCTCAAGATACTTCTACAATCTTTATCTCACTTGATGTTTGCAATAATGATTACTAATGATAACCATGCCACCACTTATTCCATCCAAATCAATATCATGATTACACACTTGTAATCATAATGTATAAATAAATGACTCATCATACCTACTTTTAAATTAAGTCACATCACACATGCAAACATTTAATCAACCCTAAATAAGTTAAAAGACATAATTACCATCCTTGATGATGTAAGCCTTTTGTTATGATGACTCATCATTCCTACAAGTGGAACAAAACATGATTAGATAAGACAACTAGAATTCAAAAGAATTCCTTTATTTGAACTAGCCAAAAAGAGGTCAACCGCCATTTATTGGTTTTCAATTGACCTTGAGAGAATTTTTATTTTTATATTTTTTTCTTTTTTTTTTTTTTTATTTTTTGGGAAGAAGACGCCATTTGTTGGTTTTCATCTTCTTCCCTTTATTCTGGATCTATCATCTGATTATTTGATCATTTTGGAAGAATTGAGTTCTTCCATATGATCAAATTCTTTATCTGCTTCAATCTTCCTCAAAAATTCATTCTTAGTGGGAGGCTTCCTATAGAGTTTCAGCCTATGTCCATTGACCAAGAGTGTTCTTGCTGCCATCAATGGGAAGTAACTGAATAGAACCATTGTCAAAAATCTGATCAATCTGATAAGGTCCCAACCATCTGGTTCTCAATTTTCCCTTGAACTATTGGTACTTAGAGTCAAACAGTAATGCCCAGTCTCCTACTTTGAATTGTCTTTTCTTGATATGTATGTCATGTCATTGCTTCCTTTGCTCTTGAATCATCTTTATCTGCTGAAGTGCTTCCAACCTTAATTCATCCAACTCATTGAGTTGAAGGATTCTTTCTTTTTGAGCTACATTTAATTCAATTCCCACCTTCACTATTGTCCTCAATGTCTGAAGTTCAAATTCTATAGGAAACAAGGGATTTTTCCCATAGACTAATTCATATGGTGAAAACCTGTTGTAGTTTTCCAAGTTGTATTATATGCCTAGATAGCTTCAGGTAGTCTCTTTACCCAATATTTTCTCCCAGCTTCAACCATTTTGGTAAGGATGTTCTCTAATTCTCTATTTATTACTTCAGCTTGTCCATTTGACTATGGATGGTAAGGAGATGACTTCCTATGATTGATTTGGTAATACCTTGTGAAAGCTTGGATCATATTAGACATGAATTATGGTCCCTGATATGAAACTATGCTCCTTGGTGCTCCAAACTTGATCATAATTTTGTTCCAAAGGAAATCAACAACTGCTTCCTCAGTGGCATTTGTCAATGCCTACACTTCTGCCCATTTTGTCACATAGTCAGTACATACAAGAATATATTCCTTCCCTTGTGAAGGAGGATTAAAGGGACCAACAAAATCCAATCCCCATCTCTCAAATGGTTCAACCACAACTTGAGGCTAAAGAGGCATTTCATTGGTGAAAGTTGGTTGTCCCATCCTTTGACAAGGATCACACCTCTTGATATATATTTTCACATCCTTGTACAGAGATGGCCAATAATAACCAGTGCCAAGTATCTTATGAGATGTTCTTTTTACTGAATAGTGTCCTCCACTTGGTTCATCATGACATGCTCTGAGGATGTCAAAGATTTCATCCTCTCTTACACACCTATGCAAGACAAAATCAGACCACACTTAAATAGAATTCCATTTAACCATTTGAATTGTGCATTGGTTTTAATTAACTTCTTTATTTGTTTCTTAGTGAAAGAAGGAGGGAACTTCCCTGTTGCAAGATAATTTTCCATATCAACAAACCATGGTGTACTTGCTGAGATTGCAAAAATTTGTTCATCTGGAAAGTTATCCTTGACTGGATCTTATTCCCCTGTGGTGGTTAGTCTTGACAAAAAATCATCTACCACATTAGATTTACCTAGATTTTCCACAATGGTAATATCAAATTCTTGCAAAAGTAATAACCATCTAATGACTCTTCCTCCAACCACTAGTTTGTTCATTAAATAGTTAATTGCTAAATGATCTGTGTGTATACAAATATCTTGTACCCTGTAATATAATGTCTAAATTTATTGATTACATAAATTACAGCAAGAAATTCCTTTTCAGTGGTGGTGTAATTCTTTTCAGTGGGAGTAAGATTCTTGCTAAGATAGTAAATGGCATACATCTTTCCTTCTTCATCTTTTTGTCCCAATACTGCACCAATGGAATAATTTGAGGCATCTGTTTGGATATGAAATGATTTTCCCAATTAGGACCTCTCAATATTGGGGCATTGATTAATTTGTTTTTAATTTCTTCAAAATCATGTTGGCACTTTTCATCCCAAAGAAATTCACAGTCCTTGGTTAGCAAATTAAACATGGGGGCAACAATTTTACTGAAATATTTTATAAAGCGTCTATAGTACCCAGCATGTCCTAGAAATGATTTGATATCTGTGGGAGTCTGAGGGATAGGTAAATCTGAAATGATCCTAATTTTGTTTTGATCCACCTAAATTCCTTTTTGTGAAATATGGTGTCCTAATACAATTCCCTCATCCACCATCATCAAACATTTTTCATCACTAAGAGATAGGTTGTGTTGTTCACATCTTGTTAACACTCTATCCAGATTTCTCAAAGCATCTTCAAATGTATCTCCATGTATAGTGAAGTCATCCATATATACTTCAACACAATCATTTGTTAGATCAGCAAAGATTGCAAGTACAACTCTCTGGAAAGTTGCAGGAGCATTGCATAAACCAAATGGTAACACTCTATAGGAAAAGGTTCCCCATGGACATGTAAATGTAGTTTTGTCTGATCCTCAACAGTAAATCTGATATGATTGTACCCACTAAAGCCATCTAAGAAAGAAAAGTATTGTTTACCTGAAAGGTTATCTAGGACTTGATCTATGAATGGTAAGGGAAAATAATCTCTCATTGTGGCTTTGTTTAGTTCCCTATAGTCAACACATATTCTCCATTTTCTATTCTTTTTGGGAAAAATTACAAGAGGAGATACCCACTGGCTATCTGAGATAGGGTAGATGAAACCTACTTGTAATATTTTTTCAATTTCTTGTTTGACTATATCCCTTAAAGCTAGGTTAATCCTTCTTTGAGGCTACCTAACTGGTTTAGTGTTTTTAGTATAGATGTGATGAGTGCAGATACTTGATGAATCTCCTTCATATATTTGTAATCCCAAGAAAAATCTTTAGTATGATTTTTTAGAACATCAAACAATTTAGCTTCTTCATCCTCTTTTAACCAGCTATTGATGTTTAAAGTTTTACTTGGTTGAATTTCAACATGCTTGGTTCCAATATGTGATGAAATGATTTGTGGAAAGGGTTTCATTAAAGTATTTAATGGACATGCATGTGGTAACAACATATGGTATGTAGCAACATCTCCAAAAGTTCCTTGAGATAGAATACTGGAAAAGGATAGTAATGAGAATTATGATACTTATCTCTTTACAAGCCAAATTCCTCGTCACTGCTACTTTCCAAAATTCTTCACCACTTCCTGATGTACTTGAAACTAAAGATACTAATTCATCCTCTCCCCATGAGAAATCTCATTCCTCAGAGTGAAATAATTTTCAATCAAAGATAATTGTTGTTGTCTTGGTTCCGGAACTAATTGTAGTGTAGTTCGAAACTATAGTTCCGTAGCTTCGGAACTAAGTTCATGGGTTCCGAACTATTTTTGATTACACTAAAGACAACAAGTTCTCATCCAATGGTGGATTAATCATCTCTTCTACTTCTCTTACATGATCCTACAATGTGATCATAGCCAAAGAAGACAAATTTTGCTTATTAGTTTCAGGAGAATCAACCCACAATTGTTCATGACTGTCAGTAAAAGGTTGTGTGGTAGGATATAAGGAAATTTTTTAGAATTCTTACCATTTGAGATTTTCATATCACCTGACCTGCAATCTATCAAAGCAACAATTATAGCTAACCATGGTCTACCCAAAATAATGGGATAACCCAATGTTTTACCTTTTGGCTGCAATATAAGAAAGTCAACTGGATATTCCCATGACTCTACCATAACCACCACGTCTTCAATAATTCCTTCTGGTTTTTCTACAGATTGATCTACCATTTGCAATATGGTATTAGTAGGTTGTATACCCGTTAATGGTAATTTTTTCAGAGTATCCATTGTCATTACATTGATAGCAGCTCCCAAATCTATCAAAACATTATGTACATCTTTATTTCCTATAGAGACAGAAATAACAGGACTTCTAGGATCTCCGTATTTGGGAAGTAATAGTTTTCCTACTAATAAATCAACAAGTTTCCCATCTACTTTGATAGTCTTGGGATACTGTCTCTTTCTTCCCAGGATTTTTCATGCATAACATTTTGATCAATTTGTTCAATTCTGGAATATCTTTAATTGCTTGTAACAATGGTATTTCAATATTCAATTTCCTTAATTCCTGAACCAATTCAGACTCCTTGATTTCTATATCTTCTTTGAATCTCTCAGGAAATGGAGTCTCAGTAGTGTTGCTATCTGGCTCCTTTTCTTTTCTTTCTATATCCTCTTTTGGAACAACAATACTAGGGTTCTCATTTTCTTCTGTCATTTCAGTGATTATAAGGGGTGGATTGTTAATGATTTTCCCAGATCTAGTTTGAATATCCTTACAATCCATAACATGTAAATCAACTAATTTTTAGGTTTTGTTCCATAAACAGGAGTTTTTGTTTGTTTCTAGGGTTTGCTCTGGTTGTGTTGGCATTTGTTTGGACTACATTCTCAGTTTGTGAATTCTGTGCAGGGGATCCCATGATGTCTTGTTGATTCTGATTTGGATATGTTCTTCCTTGGGAATAATTAGGGTTCCATCTAGGTTATGACCAAGCATAAGGATTTCCTTGACCAGCCCATGGTTGTTGATGTCCTGAGCATACCAAGCTTGATTTTCCCAATCTTGAGGGTTCCAAGTTGGTTGAGGTACCCAAGGTGGTTGTCCCCAATTTTGTGGTACTACTTGAGTATCCCATGGCATTGTCCATGGATTAGGAGCTGATCTTGGCATAAACTGCCCTTGGTTAGGTTGTCTCTAAACAAAATTCAATTCTTCGGTTGTAGATGAGGCACTGGTTTGTTTAAGCTGATTTTTAATGACATGAAGTAAAGAAAAACATCAGTATCATGTTCTTTAGATTCATAGATAAGACACATTTCTATTTTATCCAAAGGACAATCTCTTAATGCATGCTTCTTCCTGCATCTAGGACAATACATAGCCAATGGTTCAGTTTTGGAATTTGCTTTAGCTTGTAATCCATCCATAGTAGAGGTTAATTGCACTAAAATGTCTGTTTTAAAGTTTGCTAACTCATCCATTAGTTTGTTCATATTTGGATTCAGAATTTTTATTGATTTTCCTTTTCTAGGTCCACCTCTTGTTCTAGAATAGCTTCTACAAATCTCTTTAATTCCATTCATTCTTATCTGATCAATGTCTCCCCCTCCTATCAAGTTAAGGGCTTCTCTAGATTCATCATCCAAACCTTTGAGAAAAATGGTTTTACTTAATTCCTCTGTAAGCACAAATCCACATATTTTTCTAACAAAGAGGAATTTGTCTAAATAGTCTTCTATGTTTTCGTCCTCTTCCTGCTTGATTTTGAAGAATTCTTCCTTCCTATTTCTTCCTCTACAATAATCCTGGTATTTATCTAGGAAGGAAGTCTCCATTTTTGCCCAAGTGCTAATAGAGTTGGATGTTAATCCCATGAACCACCTCATTGTTGCATCCTTCAAAGTGGATGGAAATAGCTTGAGTTTTTGATTATCTATTTTATAATCATAGGTCTGACATAGTACCTTGAATTCAAATAGAAATTGGTCAGGATCTTTAGATGACATCCCTCTGAAGGTGGGTAAATGTGTAGGTGAGATATTTTTCATTGATGTGTCATCATATCCCAATTGGATTGGATAGGTAAAGGTCCTATCAGGTACTCCCTCAACTTCTCGTGCCATTTCAAAAATATTTTCTGAAAGTTTCCTCCCAATCAATGTGGTAAGTTGTATGCTTTGGGGAAGGTGAAAAATCAAGAGTAGGAGGTTGACTAATCAATTGAGAATCAAAAATTACCCTCAATGGATCTTGGGTAATAAGCCTTCTCCTAAAAGTTCTACTC
The DNA here is from genome assembly GCA_018340775.1 of Taxus wallichiana var. yunnanensis. NCBI lineage: Eukaryota > Viridiplantae > Streptophyta > Pinopsida > Cupressales > Taxaceae > Taxus > Taxus wallichiana. The sequence goes on from CM031235.1 coordinate 410,003,449, forward strand.
CCTTCAGGTGACTGATCTAAGAATTCCAAAAATGGCAATTCTATTTCTTGTCTGATAGGGGATGGTGGTGCCTCCAATTCTTGATCAATTTCCTTACTTTTACTAGAGGATGTTATGAATTCTTGTGAAGATTTTTTGGAAGGAATCTACCCTGTGAGTCTCTTGGTCTACTCATATATTTTATGATATAGTAGGGAAGATTCTTCAACTACTAGATGTATGTTTTGTTACTCTTGCTAACACTTAATTAGAAAATTCCAACTGGTGTTCCCAAACAATGGCACCAAAATTTATGGGTGTTGTCATTCCCTTCATTTAATCAACTTCTTGTTGATGTCATATCAAACTAGGGGTGTGTTTAAAGCTATATGCAACAAAATTACTTTAACCATCTATTAGTTGATAACTATTTTTTTATATTTTTGGGGGATCTCTTTAATGTCTTAAGGACTTCTTGGTAAAACCTTATTCAAATCAAACTATGAAAACTTGCTGAAAGTAAAAACACACTTTGAAATATTGCTTGAAAGGTAACACACCGTGTAGAAAGGAAACACACTTGCTATTGAAAAATAAACAAACTTGCTTTTGAAAGTAAACACTCAGATTAAAATGCTTGAAAAAATTGCAAGAAATATAAAGATTTATCTAAACACCTACATGAAAAAGTATACAATAGAATTTAACTGAAAAAACTAAAGCAATACAAAATTAATAGATCTAAGCTATTTGTTTGAAGAAATATAAATACAAAATAAATGAATATCCTGGTCCTTGGGGAGTGGGCCCTTGATCCTCCTTGAATCAAGGATTTTAACAAATTAGAATTCTCTCAAATCGAATGGCTATTTTATTGATGAAAACATTCGAGTATTACAAAACGTACTTTGGATCTGGATATTTTAATCTATTTCTTTTCTATATTCTATATCTAATTAATTCCTTTCTATCTAATGTAGGTTTGCTTTATATACATTTTTCAATCATAGTTGTCTCAATGATTCTGATGAAATCAAATCATGCCCAGAATAGATGTTGAGTCAGATGGTGGTTGATCAGATAGTTGTAGGATAACTCTTCCTGGATCTGCGTTCAAAAATATTCTCGTCCTTCATGATTGTAGATGTAAAATTTCCAGATGTGGTTTAAAATAGATAACTCCCATTAGTTCTAGAACTTTGGAGAAGTTCCAAACCATAGGAAATTGTTAAGAACCAAAACCTATGAGAGTTCCAGAGATGTCCTCAGGAGTTCGAACTAAGTCTAAAAATTCTAGAACTAAATTATGGAGTTCTGAAACTAAGTCCGAAAGTTCGGAACTAAATGATGACTGTGTGATGGAGTTCTGGGTCTATCTTAGAAGTTCTGGAACTAATCTGTGTAGGATCATATGCTATCAAAAACATATTGAACTCCACTTGCTTCATTTCCTCGACTGATTAGACCTACTTTATTACAAAATTGAATTTAAACACACACTATGTTAGGAATTTTAGATCTTTTAACATTAGGATCACAATCAATCAAAAGACAGACAGTTATATCCTAACTCATATCAAATCAACTAAAAGTCACACAATGTAATCAGACTTAATCAAAATGATAGTATGATGAGATCATATATTATACATTAATCGGACATATACTGGCCTCATAATCCAATTTGATAGTGCCGTAATTTTTTCAACACTCCTACTGCTACTTCTAGTTATAACCCTTGTCCTTATTTCATTCAACTACCATATTCTAGAATGGATCCTTGGCACATACAAGATGTTGTTACTACTTATTTTTGCACCATTAATCCTACATCTCTAGCTCAACTTGTAGCAGAAGTCCAGGATCTCCCTCCTAATGACATAAAATATTCTAGCACGATTGGTTCTCAACCCCGAGAAACTCCACCTGGCTTAGTTCTTACTATCTACATGGTTGATATGGTCCCTTATACTTTTTCACTTACTCATGTTTTTACAAATGTTTTAATATCATTCACTATGCCTACCCCACATTACTCGGTCGCCCCTCCTACTTGTTTTTCCATCTGTCTAGCTCACTTGACTCGTAGCACTACCTAGGGCCCATCAAGACAACACTCTCCTTCATCCTTCACCACCTCAAACTTTTTCATCCACTCATCCTTCGCATATGTTTAGTTTCCATTCACGGGAACTTATCTTATGTACTATATTCCCCTCGTGGATCGTGGTTCTATGTTTTCCTTATCCCTAAGTAATAGATTGAAGGGCCTTCATCCCTTGACCTTATTAGTTGACTCACATTCCTTGACCACTTAGGGGGCATCACTACTACACACTCCCCTTCCTCATATTACCATATATGTACCCTGCTCTTTATATATTATCCTTCGCACATTCACATACTTCTTATGCCTTCTAAAACCCTCATTACTTGATGACGTACTTTTGTGCTTCTAATTCACACTTTGACTGTTGAGGGATTACCATTACACCGAAACCCACACACTACACACTAGGTCCTACAAACTTACATTCCATCATAATTTCTATACATTACCTACATTCTACATAATCCTACACATACCTCATTTCTTAGTCATCTCATACACGCTACTCTAGTCAATATATCATCTACGTCTACTTTTGCATGTCATCCTTAAAATTCTATACTACACTAGATTCCATTATATATGGGTCTAGTTTCCTCTATCCTTTGTGCATATTCCATTCCTATCTACATTTCCTATTGCATTTCACACATTACATATCCTATCCATTGCACATATTGCATTGCATTGTCCACACCAGTGCATTTACATTACATATTCATCATTTGGTAATTTATACTACGTTGTCTTCTATGCACTGCACTCACTACCCTATGATGCACTTTAGTTCCTTAGTCCATACTCGACTACGATGTTTTACCAATAAAATGGACCTTACTTTCATCATGCGTCATCTTTCTCATTCAACAATTCCCCATCTTAGTGACATACACCTTAGGTTAAATTGTCACCCATTCTTATCATCTTGTAGTGGTATACGCTTTAGGCTAAATCACCACCCTCATTTTATCATCTTCTAGTGGCATACACCTTAGATTACATCAGTAATCCCTTCGTATTCATCCTATAGTGACATACGCTTCAGGTTAAATCATCACCCATTTTCACTCCATCTCATAGTGATATAAAATTATGGATAAATAATCACTCATCCATTCAACACATCGTGGTATACACTTAGGCTATAGGGTCCAAGCTCATCTTTCCATATGTCTCATACGTTTAAAGTAGGGCAAGCTCATCATCTCATCTGATACACTCATACTATAGTGATATACACTAGGGGCTAAATCATCACTCCTCCATTCAATAAGTCATGGTATACGCATCTGCTATAGGGACCACACACCTCTTCCCACATGTCACATTTCATCACCACTACACATACACACTCATCAAAACATGCTAGATACTTCTTCAGCTAGGGTGACATGAGATTTCCCAAAAAATCATGACAATACATGACATCCTTCTACACCCTTTCTCTTGACATGGATCCAATTTTATCACATGTTCCATTTACACTTTTTTCTAGCATATTTTACATTTTCGTATTTTACACAAAATTTTTACATATACACATATTTGACTACTTGATCATTTTATCCTTGCAGTGCAGTCCATCGTATGAAAAACAAGAATTCAAGTTGGGGGAAACAACAAAAACAAAAATGACAAAGACAACACACTTCTACATGCACTTTCCTTTACTAACCATGCGTGGGTACACTACACACGAGTAGTAGTTACACATGCATTCCACCCTAGGTTCACTCTCATCACCTTTTATGCACATTTTTCATCTTTAGAATCCACGCTACCCTACATTTTTCTTTTTGTCATTCCACACTTGAGTCTAGTCCATCAGCACGTCTTCTTCTACACTCTACATGGATATCAGGTACGCATCTCTATCTACTTTATGTTACCAAGATTTCCACTCACCAACATAAAGTGGGGGAAAATGTAGACATAAAATTATGCACATTAGACATTATTTAGCCCAGTCTTATACTACTATTTAGAAGGTTCTCAAGTGGATAAATTACCAATTAATCTCACCTTTTGGCCATCTTTATTTTAAATTTTTTTTTGTTATTCCCACATATTTTATTGCACTTATCCACCCATTTTGTAATTGCCCCATCATTCTAGCCGAAAATCAGGGTGCCTTAGCACTCTTGGGGCACCCTAGTCCAACTTTTGGGCATCCTGGTCTATGCACATCCTTTCCCACTTATTTTTGGGGCCTTCTAGCCATTTTTTGTCTTTATCTTTTCCCCATGCGGCCTTGTTGGGATTAATTATGAAATTAAGCTTGATAGCCCTATAAATTTAAAGCTATAAGACCATAATAAGGGTCTTATGTCATAACATTACACTCTACTATCACTCCATCTAGATTTACATCCATTGCATCACTTGCATCCACATAGTTCCATGCATCAAGGCTAGGAGATCTACATCACACGCACTACATAGGGGGAGGGATTCTATTCTATTTCATGCACACATGTTATTTACATTTTCTATAGTTATTATTTCTTGCTACTTCACAAAGTGCAACTGACATGAGAACACCTAGGGCATGACATGCACACACACACACCAAAATACATCGGCTCCAAAATGTAGTGCAACGCTTAGTGATAAGTCTACTAGCTTGGTGGTTGAGATCAGTCTAACCCATTCATTTGCATCTTTTATTTTTATAGGGTTTGATACTTCCTTTTGTATTACAAGTCATTTTCCGAGATCATCCGTGAGATCCATGTGATAGACATGAAATACTCAAAGATAACTTGTGACCATGCTATAACTAGTGTATGAGCAATTACAAGTGATTAGAGCGCCCAAATTATAGAGTATGAAACCCCGATACACTCTTAGGTGCCCTAATCATCACAGATCCTCTAGATATGTCCTTTGCAGGGTCCCTGAGTGTTCATCTGCACTTCTTGATTTCATTTCTAGATTTTTAACAACCTTGTGACAATCACTTCCAATCAGCTAAGCTATTTCTCTTCCTTCTCTTGCACATTTAGGGTTTCATTTCAATTAGAATAGTTTACTTACATTTATTTCATATTGTTTTAGTCTATTTAATACAACGTTTTAGTCCTCATAATTAGATTAACATTACTAGCCTAGTGCCCCCTTTTAGGCTAAATAGATCCATTTTTTATTAATCAAAGTGCAAAAACTTGACGTGACCTACAAAAAACAAGAAGTAATATGAAGTGACACAAGAAGAACCAAAATCACAATCATCTCATAAACACTAGTTCCTATAGCAGATGCTAGTGCCTAAGAAGCCATGTCCCATCCTAGAAGCTCCTTCCTTGAAATTTTTACATTACAAAATCAGACAGAGAGTTTATACATTCCAAAATTTTCCTTTCCAACCTGTGTTCATCGGTCTAGACCAACAGATTACAAGATGAGTCATATTTATCTCATATATTTCACTCTTGTTTGTATTTCTTTATCTAATATTGCATATTTAAAGTTATATTTATCGATCAATAATGTATTTACATATATTTAAATTGCATTAAATTAGTGTACAAAAAAAAAAATGATATATATCAAACCGAGAAAGATAAAAAAACATGTATAATGTAAATTACGAGACAAAGTATGCTAGAGAAATAGGTCATGAATTTTACATTTTTGAAAATATTTGAATGTTTTTACTTTTTGTGATTATATCAATGTTATTGTATTTTCTAATGATACATATGTACAAGAAATGGGATAACGTGAATAACCTCATGAGGAGGTGAATCAACCTCCATAGATAATGGAGGCCCAAGCCTAAGATGTGCCAAAGAATGTGAATCAAGTGCCAATAGAGCAGTGGTAGTAATATGTACAAAGATGTCATAGGAGAAGGGAAATGCATAGTAGTGTAATGAATAATATGTGATGTATGAGATCTGTATGTTGGACTAGAAGAATGAGCACTCCTCAAAGACCAAAGAGGATATGTAGAGTGGTGTTGAGCACTAAAGGATCGATGAGGAATCCTATAAGATTGTATTCCATTAGAGATAATAAAAGTGGACAAAGGGCAAGGATGAATAGATTTTTGAGTTAACATGTGTAACCAAAGGACTAACAAGAGGAATAGAGTTATGTGAATGAATGTGTGAATCCAAATACCTATAAGAAAACATAAGAGGATTAGCGCTATGTAAATTAGTGTGTGCAAAAAATCTCTATCTATAGGTGTACTAGGAATAGGGGTAGAAATAATGGAAGAAGGACTAGGAATTCTAGGAGAAGGAACCTCAAATGGGATACCTTGAATAGTAACAATATGTTAATTATGAATTAACTTGATACACTAGTGCATAAATGATGGTATATCCTTAAGAGACTGTAACCAAGGGAGACAAAGACGTAAGGTACCATAGCTAAGAGAACTATCAACCAAGAAGGAAATTGGTGTGGTAATATGACCAATAGTGATAGGTAGTGTGATACAATGATAGTGAGGATTAAATTTAAACGTAAGCTTCGAGTAAAGGTACTAAGATATTGAAGTAATGACAAAGAACAACATTATATTTTTGTGTGGATCAACCAATACACCATGTATAGGTACTTGATGAATAGAGATATGAATAGATAATGTATCATAAATAAATGTTTCATCTATATCAGAGTCATCAAAAGTAACACATGGTGTAGAAGGTGGCATGTGAGTAATATTGACAATCATAACATCTAAGGGTGATCATAAGAGGGAATTAATGAAACTACATGATAAGCATTATGAACTTCAAAAGTATTTGTATCACTTGGGTTCACCAAATGTTTTCACCCTTTTAGATTCAATTAATATTTACACCTAAATAAAAAGGAACGAATTAAAAGCTACATGGGGTTATTATAATTAATTAAATTCCAACATTAATCATTAAATATCATAACAATGCATTAATAATTACAAAAATGTACATGATACAATACAAGTTCACAAACACAAGGGATTGAGTGCACTTAGCCGATTATAGATTATTCTAGAATGATCTAGGTGATCGAATAATAGAACATGGAGATATGGACTTGAGAGTGCTTTGATACTAAAACTGTGACCTAAGTATTTTCTTAGGTGGGAATATATAATATGGGTGATAAAAATCATATGGTATTAATCCTACTCGGAGCTATGAACTATAGATTTTGGGTTTCTCACTCATCTGAATATATTTTTCACTCTGTGTCAGTCATTTTCAATCACATTGGGGGCCTTTGAATGCTCTGCTCAATACTTCAAAATTTAACCATGGATGATAAGTATTACAAAACAAAAATGAGTTGGGTTATGGGCACCCTGTGCACTACCGATGTTGGAACTACTCTAAAGAGGCCCCAAACAATGCGTCATTCTCCACCTACATGTGATAGCTACCTATAGTTAAATTATATTTTACATCCTTCCTTTGAAAAATCTTGACTTAAGTTTATCTCTTTCAAATCTACTTGAGTGATTCAATTTAGATGCTTATAAATGTTGGAAGAAGTCCCCTAGATATAGTGGGAAGCTTCAAAATTATAGATGGTGCTTCCCTAATGAATGTACAAAGGTATTTACATAGTGTAGGGATATTTACGTGCCTTTTGTGCTATCTTTTGCAATAGGAGTTCATAAGAGTTCTATGTCCTAAGTGAGGTGAGTTTCACTTGCTTACATATGCTTCTAAATGTGATTTAAGTTACAAATTCCAAGTGAGGAGGAGTCAAAGAATAATGTGCAACTGAAAGTTTGGGACCAAAGTGAATAAGGTAAAAACCATTTACTAGGGTCAAGCTGTATGGATGTTCCTAGCCCTATTGTATGTTTTGACCTTAGAGGAGAAATTTAAAGTCTGAGGTTTGGAATATGAAAAGTGGAGTTTCTAAATGGATTTCATGCATATAATTCTCATAGGAGAATTACCAAATTTGAGTGTTTATAGATGTATTATGTAGAATGTGTAGTGATTCATGAAGTGTTAAGCTAAAGAAGTATTCAAAGTGTGAGGATTTATCATGTAGAATGTGTAGTGATTCATGAAGTGCTAATATAAATAAGTAGTTATGTCCTAGTGGGATCAAGGATGGAAATAAGCCTTGAGTTATTCAATAAATAGGTAAATAACAAAATGTCAAGATAAATTCCAAAATGATATTTGTAAGTGCACGAAAACAATATTTGGGTATACAATTTCCCAATTTTAATCTAGTATTGAAAATGCTTAATTAAAATAAAATAATAAGTGAATGTGAACCTCACATCTCAATGATAGATGATGATGTGATAAATTGATGAGTGTTCCACCATGCCAATCCAATGTGAAATGTAAAACCACATGGAAAATATGTTTATTGATGCTTAATAAAGATATAAAATATGTATAAGAAAAACCAAACCATGTAAAGTGAAATAAATAAGAGAATGAAAACTTTATTGGCCACTTGCTTAGAATTATATCTACAAAATTATGAAATAACCCATATAATTCCTCACTTTTAAGATGAGGGATGTTTTCATGTATCACTTAGCTCAAAAGAAAAATGTTTTTAGTTATAAAAAGTACAATCAAAACATATAGGATTCGAACCATGTAAAGAATATATACAGAAATTGGTTGTAAAATTAATGTATATTAGATATGATCATTATATAACACATAGTATATGTCATATCATGGGAAATTCTATAGTAAACATTTCCAGTAATCCATACAAATTAAAATCTAAGATCATACTAGTGAATGATAGATTAGTATGTTAGTAGACACATGACTTAACACCAATGGACTTATTGGGACTCACAATATGACATGAAAATACATGACATGCCATACAAACCATAATACATAAACTACTTATAAGATATCATGATGATGAATTGAACAATTTTAGTAGTAGTTATTTGTGTGTACTAAACAAGTACATGTCAAACTATAATGTATGCTATACACTATGTGTGTCAAAATGGTATGAGTCAAACAATATGTGTAAAAAAATATAAATTAGTATGTATCCACCACATGTCTCAATAAAATTCCTAAAAATGTGTGTCTTGAGTAAGATGTGTTGTACAAATAATATGTTTATCAAGAAATATGTCTCAAATAATAGGTGTATAGAATAATGCGTATGTTATACACCATGTGTAGAAAACAAACATGTATTAGGTGTAATGTGTGCAAAAAAAAAAAGGAAACAAATAATGATTGTGTAAATCTAGTAATGAATCAACAAAAGTGTATGAGACAATGTGCATAGAAAAATAAATATAACAAACAATGTGTGGAGAATAATGTGTATAAAGAAAGTAAAGAATCAAGAAATGCATATGAAAATCCAATTAATGTAGAAGACGATGTACATAGAGCAAACAACAAATAAGAGAATGTGTTATAGTAAAACAAGTGCCTAGGGCTAGTAGTTGTCAAATATATAATGAATAAGTAATAAACTAGCATGTAAATGCATCAAGATCAACATTAAAAAAATATACGATTATAATATCAAATTAATATATAGAACTAAACATTGATTTCATCAAATTATGCACAATATGAGAAACATCATAAGGTAATGAAAGATGAGCACTAAAATCTTTATATCACTAACAAACTTGTGTGAATAAATATAACCTGAATAATAATAAATGTAAGATGCCCCTAATATAGGCATGCCCCTAATGTGGTGGGTTACCCCAACATAGAGGGCTTAGAGAAGCTATTAAATATGTGTATGAATGTTCATGGACTATGTGTTTCTACAATTATCTCATGTGTATTATAAGTAGTAAGTGCATAAGAAGTAAGATGTGTAAATTTCTAAACCTGAATACAAATAATGCATAAGTCTAATGTAATGAATAAACAAGTCACATGTAAATTGTGGCTTTGTATTTGTTCCATGTTGTATTGTTTATTTATTTTTGTCAAAAGAGAACATGAAAAACTACCAACTTGAATTATACTTAGGGCCATGTTTACACCCTAGTTGTATGTTAGAATGTTATTACACAACAACTAAAAATGATGTAAGGGTGTACAACATGTGGACTATTGGACCAAGGAAATGCCTAAGTATGATACATGCATAAAGGCCAAAAGATGCACACAGAAGTAGGAAGTAATTATTTTATAAGGTTACAATAGTGAAGGAAGGGACACGTGGAAATATAGAAGGAACATGCATAAAGGATTGCATGTGGGCAAAACATAGTAAAAAATTAGTCGATTTCCAAGGTAGGCTAAAAATAGGAAAAATCACGGGTTGACATAATTGTCAAGGTAAGATAAAAATAAACATGGAGCATGCATGGAAGAGGTAGATCCATTTTTAACACATGCATGGCTAAGAATAGGAAACACATGCGAGAGATAAATATAACATGACAAAGGGTTAAAGAAAAACTAAATATAGTGCACATACATGAATATATCTTCTAGAAGGAAGCTTACCACTTATGGATAACTACAAATTAGAGACTATTTATAGGGAAACTTGAGTTTTGAAAGCATGAAAGCTATGTATAGGATTGGTCTAAGTCTAGATAAAATCATGTAAGTAGTGAAGGAAAAGTTACCACCCTATATATATATATATATATATATATATATATATATATACATATATTTACGTGTGTGTGTGTGTGTGTAGATGTCCATGTAATATTTTTTTTGGATAAAGTGCTAATGTTGTTAGAGTCCATAGTGAGTGTTCCCTTGTGCATGAGTCTATGTAGTGTATGGATGTGCCTCTGATTATTATAAAGCATCGTGATTATAATGGAAATACAACTCTCTTTTGGTTATTATTAATTATCGTGTGCATTTTACAGTAGATCATGTTATTCATATGGAATATTTGCATGTTATGTTAGTCATGAATGCAGGTAATACCTCTTGGTAGTTAGGCACAAGGAGGGACTTAGTAGAGTTACACATGCTTTGGGTGAGCACTTAAGATTTTCCTGGGTGATGTGTTAGTGCACCAAACTATATTACATTGAACCTAGACTACAACACAACATTTTGGTTCCGTTTCTAGGACTTTTTTCACTTATAATCTCAAGATGTGGTGCACACATAGAGTTTTGGATATCCATAAAGAATATTGAATGTTGTCTACATGAAGGTGAAGAAGATTTTATGAAAATATACAATACTAGTGTTAATTTCAATCCACACATATGGGTTAAAGTCAAATTGTATGAGCCGATGTACGAGACGTTCTTGATTTCTTTCCAAGGGAGTTATATGATTGGTTGATAATGTGCCAGTGCACCCAACTATATTACGTTGAACCTAACTACAACATGACATTTTGGTTCCATTTTCTAGGACCTTATTTCACTTATAATCTCAAGATGTGTTGCACACATGGCATTTTGGTTATCTTTGGACAATATTGAATATTGGCTACATGAAAGTGAAGAAGAATTTACGTAAAGATACAATACTAGTGTTAATTTCACCATATAAATGGGTTAAAGACTAACTGTATGAGCCACCTTTGTATGATACATTCTTCAAAGTTATTTCCAAGGAGTTACATGATTGGTTGACAATGTATGCGAGGAACAAAAAGAGTCAATTGGGGTAGAGACAAGTGTGGAACTAGAAAAAGTATCAAGAACTTATTGATTTGGATAAGCCGTGGACACGTGTAACATATCATTGGTGGAAAGGAATGTTCAACAAATACACTTTATAATATGTGACCTCTGCGTATTCCTACCCGGAGGAAGCTGAGTTCAAGTTTCTTTGCGAGCCTAGAGGATCATACTTACGCACACTTCCACTTGCTATCAAAATATTGATTATTGAATTGGGATTCAAGAACCTAACAATGGATAGCTAAATACCAGTCATGTGCAAGGACAAGGGAATGGGTTGGAAATGGTGTCGTTGAGCTAGATGGAAGAAGAGAGAAGAAATATTATGAAGATACATTGATGCATGAGAAAGGTCATTTGAAGAGGAACTGAGACAAAGAGGAGTAGGGCCGAGTGGTAGTGTTGAGAACCCTAAGGAAAGTGAGGTAATTCAGGGCTAGGTGCCTATGATATTGGAAAAGCATAGAAAAACCCCCTCAACATTTGGAGGAAGTGAGTATAGTGAAGATTTGGGAGCTACTAGAGCATATTTGGACCACCCTAGAACCTTATCCCTTATTGCGCATGGTACTAAATATTAATAAGTTCGGATAGATGCTTATCATAGTGAAGGAGAACAACGTGAGTGCAATCTAGGATTTTCACGTTGGGATGGTGAAATAGGTAGAAGAGTATTAGTGTCTAAATAGGAAGCACAAAAGAAAGTAACACACATGGAAATGAATTTTTTTCTTAGTAGTCTTTGTTAAACGGTCAAAAACTTTGTTTGGGAGTAGTCAATAGGTAAAATAAAAATATAGACTATTTTCATGTAACTTTTTAAAATAACTACTATTGACACAAGATGATAAATTTTTGGCATGAAAATTAGTTCTTCCTCAAGTGTGCATATGAGAGAACCAATAACGGGAGAGGTTCGGGAGGCTCTGGTCCTCCCGAGTAGAGGAAGTATTTGTGGGGGCTCAAGGTCCGGATCTAGTCCTCATCAAGTGGGAGAAATATAGGACATGAAAGTAATCCTCCACCACAACAAGTACCTCAAAGTTTTTATGAAATGTGACTCCACTTGTTTGATTATAGATGAGTAAAGGATGTTGATGAACATGTACAAAAATGTGAGCTCTTATGGAGAGCCAAGGGAATCATCACATCGGAGAGAAAAGATAACCAATTTTTAACTACACTAAAAGGTTACGTGCACAACTAGTATATAACGTATGATCCACATGAGAAGAAAAAGGAATATGATACTTTGTGTGCCACTTTCTTGGCTGAGTTTCACATTCCTGAGTTTGAGCAACAGAGTATTAGTGCACTCAATGATTTTAAGAAAAGAATGTCTAAGAGTTTTTAGGAATATGATTCACAGTTCAAGACTCTATTATCAAATTTCTCATATGATATCCATCAAAGTCAACATGTAGAATGGGTTGTGGGTGGATTTTGACACCATTAAAAATGACACCATCTCATAAGATGTTTACAAATCCATACGAGGCTATGGAGGCACCACTACATGTAAAAGTAGTTAGAAGTGTGGATACTAGGGAGAGCCCATTCCTTAAAGCACATATTACAGAGATATGGCCACATATCCGGAGAAGTTATCTGCTAGCTTGACATATAACACTTGAAGTGACATATGGTGTAGATATTGTGAAGTAGAGGGACATACGAAGAATAGTTATCCATGCGAGAATATCCATGCTCTATTAGTGGTTTATGAGATATGTCATAATTACTATGATGTCGAGACTTCCCACTTCTCTACCATTCTATACAAAATAATGTGTCACTCTACTACAAGATTTGTGACACACATACGCATGATACAACTCATTATCAGTTGTTGATCACATCCATGAAGTTTTGAAACATGATTGTGCCATGCTAGCATAGAAGGTAATTCACAAGCATGTAAATGGAAAAATAATGGAATTGGAAAAAAATAAAATGAAGGTTATAGGGGTGATATCATGGAAGAGGAAGTGGTGGTCATGGAGGAAGGTTTAATCGAGGTATTTTTTTACACTTTATTTTCGTCGATCATTACTAGTGTGAGTGCCCAGAATGCATCTTGTGTGTTTATTATGAAAATGAAATAAAGTAGAAGATTTCCTAGATTTATATGTGCACATGTGCAATACTAAGAAGGATAAAAGTGTGCAATGATACACATCGAGCATACCAGATAAAGACAATGAAAGCCAAAGGAGTTATAATTTGTGAAGAAGAAATCTTTTTGGTTACCAAACATGTGCAGAGAGAGGCACAAACTAAACCAATCATCAAATGTGAGGAAGTTGGATTGAACAATAAGTATCCATACACAAGGAAACATAAGGAAGTCTTTCAGAAACCATGAGCTTGATCAGAGACTAACAAAGGGACATACTTTTTTCGAATGAAAAAGCGTGCAATAGGGAGAATGCTAGACATACAGTAGTACTTGATAAAGACACTAATGAACTTAAGGAAGTGTGTTGGATGCTGAGATAAGATAAAATCATACCCTTATTAGGAGAATGGTTACTAGAAAAGGTTCTGCATATGGATAATGAAAGGGATCGATAGATACTTCATGTTAATCTACCACCACAACACCATGAATATGATAAATAAATCACCTTGGATGTAGTTATTGATGGTTGGATGGTGAGAAACATTCTTATTGACACTAGCGTAGAGGTAAACATCCTTACCCTGGATGCATGGAATAGGATGGGTAGTCTACCACTGCAACCTTCTTCTAGTGTGCTATATATGGTAAATAATACAAGGGTAATTCTCATTGGAGTTTTGAAGGGTGCAATCATCACTATATGGGGGGGAAATTCAAGGCTGATTTAGAGGTTCTGGAGTTGGAAAAGGTAGATAACTTTCCTACATTACTTATTCATCCATGGTGTTATGAAAACAACACATATATGTGGTTTAATAAATGCTATATTAGTTTTGAGAATGAGGATGAGTTTGTAGTGATTCCTATGGATGGTACAAGGATTTTTACCTACACATAGCTCATTAGTGAGGAAGATCTAAACTATATCTATACAAAGATTATGCATGATCCAGAATGTGTTGAGCCAAAAAAGGAGGGAATGCTCAAATGGGGAGATGTGTTTTCAATCATTGACACCACAATCATTTCTTGTGACAAATGGGCCCATAGAACATATGAAATGGTTTGTTGTGAGTGATGAGGGCACGTAATAAGAATGATTAGACTAAAGAAAATTAGGCGGTTAGGAAGAACTATGCTACCAAGGTATATGGGGAAGAAAACCCTTAATCATTCTTGCACACCATAGAATAGAAACTGCACAATAAATGAGGAAGAAGGAATATGTTGATATACTCATTGAGAGGAATGATGGTACAATGGTGGGTTGTGCACTTTGGGATAATTTTCTTAAATGGGGTGAGATAAGAATTACATTCTTGACATGGTTTTTATGAACAACCTTCCTTAAAGATACCAACATACGATGGAAATCTGTCTCGCATGACTCACATAGAGGTTTGTAAGAAAACCTAGTATGAAGGACCAGACACGCTACCACCATCATTATGGGTTCATAAGTTTTATTCCAATTTGTGTGGGTGTGCACACACCTAGTATATATATGTAGATCTGAAGTAAGAGACTACCAATCGAAACACATGCCACCATGTATTGTGCACAATTTCAATTACTTTTCATCTAACCCTCCAATACATAAGGCCTTACAGGTTGATGAAGTGCATCACTCTGGGGATAATGTAAAAGCAAGAAGAGCTAGTGGCTCAAGTATACGAGGATACAATTTCGATGGGCATGTTAAGGAACACGTATGTTTAGAAACTGATAAGGATTTCCTAGAGCATGCACTGTCTAAGGAAAAGGAAAAGGGAAAGTTGGTATACCTGATTGATGATGAAGAGGTCAAAGATTTTAACATGGAATACATAGAGGGTGAGCATGAGGTCATGGATATAGAATATGAGTAGGCACATGCATACCAATTTCCACTAAAGATGAAGAAGGTGAATAATGGGATAGATGGCGCACCTAAGGAGGTGATCATTGGTGATTCTTAATTAGAAGTAGAAGTTTTAAATATAGTTAAATTATTTAGTGAATTCTAATGTATATTTTTAGAGGATACCATGAGTTAAAGGGTGTCCATCCATCACTAGGAGAGATGAAGCTAAAGTGAAAATAATTTGTGTGACCAATGTGTAAAATACCTTACAAAATGAATTGAAATTTACGTGTCAATCTAAAGGATGAGATCAACAAGATGTTGAAGATAGGTATCATTGAGCCAATTGAAGAATCATAATGAATCATCCCCATGTTCATAAGAAAAAATATTGAAGGATAAGGATATGTGTGGATTATAGGATATTAAATGCTTCTTGTGTAATTGATATGTTCCCTACACCATTCTCTAAGGATATTCTTGAGGGTGTAGAAGGGCACGAGATATATTATTTGACAAATGGTTTCTATGGTTTCATATGCCCTTTGGTCTAAATAATGGAATAGAAATATTTTCATGCATTGTTGTGCAAGATTTTCGGACTTCATCCATAAATTTCTCTAAGTGTATCTGGATGATTGGAAAACATATGGTTTGGTCAAGGATCATTGTGACTACTTGAGGTTGATGTTTCAAAGGTGTAGGAAAATTAGTACCTCCTTGAACATTAAAAAGTAAATTTTGACGACACCATTCAACAAATTGTTGGGGCATATCATATGTAAAGAGGGTCTTCTAGATGATATGATAAAGATAACAGATTATATTAGGATTGGAAGAGGAGACTAACCAAAGTGAAGGACAAAAATTTATTGGACATACGTGATAATATAAAAACTTCATTAAGGTCTATGAAAATATAGATGCACTTTGCTAGAGGAACTATTGAAGGCTAAAGAAATTTTTATTGGAAAGATGCACAAAAAAATGTGTTTAAACTGTTGAAGGAAACATTGACCATCGTGCCTATAATTTATTTGCTAACAGGAGTTTACCTTTTCATGTCCATGTGGATGCATAAAACATTGCAATTGGAGCTGTTTTGACCCAACCTAAAGAAGGAAATCATAATAATCCCATTCATTTTACAAGTAGGAAGCTAACACCATTAGAACAAAATTACACAACCACTAAGAAAGAGGCTTTATCGATGGTGTAAGCACTTCATAAATTCAGTAAGTACGATCTTGAAACTCCTTTCATATTTTATAGTGATCATATAACACTCAATTATTTGGTTAACAAACAAGTATTACAAGGTTGCATATGTAGGTGGATTCTCTTGTTCCAGTAATTTAAATTTTCCGTGATAGTGAAGTCAAGAAAGAGAAACATGGGACTTGACCATCTTTCACACATTAATTATGGTGAGGAAGTGTAAAGTGTAGAAGACACATTACCAAATTCTCAATTGTTCATGTTGCAGCACATGCCAATGGATCTAGAGGATATAACAATGTTTTTACACATAAACATTACACGTAAAGAGATGAGAAATATGGAGAAGAAATAACTAGCTATATCCTTTTTCACCTTATCCGTTGGTTGGTGAAGATATATATAAGGTGGATAGAGATGAGATATTATGCATGTGTATTTTAGAACATGATCTCTAAGCAATTATGGAAGAGGCACATGTTGTCATTTCTCGTGGACATTATGTTGGAGAAGCCATTGTGTGCAAGATACTCCTTGCAGGACTATGGTGGGAAATACTTTAAAAATTTGAAAAGGAGTTTGGTAAGGATTGTTACCATTTCAAAATAATTATAAAGCCATGACAAAGATATGAGATGCCACTACACCCCACAACATCCGTAAAACCTTATAAAAGTGGGCTATAGATATTTTTAGACCAATCCTGCCAAGAGGGTGACAAACATGCATGTGGTACATCATTACTTTTACTGATTACTTGACATGGTAGGAAAAATTTGTGCTACCAAGGACTGCACTACTGCTACAACTACATGTTTCTTATGGGAGAACATTATGATCATGTATGACTAACCATTGAGCCTTAAAAGTGATAGAGGAACTCATTTTATTAATGAAAAAATCAAAATATTGTTATCAAAGTTTATGGAAGCTCATCATAAGATCACTCCCTATCACCCATAGGATAATGACACGGTAGAAGCATTTAATAAAATCTTGGGCTAGACCTTGACTAAGATTTGTGATGTTGGAAGAAAGGATTGGGATGATAAAGTATCATATGTAATTTAGGCATACAAAACCATATATATGAGTTTGAAAAAGGCCACACCCTTTTAATTGGTATTCGACGCAGAAACAATATTACCAGTTGAGTTCAAGTTACCATCCTTTCTTATTACATATGTAAGATGACATATAGATGAATACATAATATAATATTGCATTGAAAAGTTATCGCAAGTGGATGAATGATGCATATTTGATCCATGGATCTAGAAGACAGAGAAGGCATGACAAAAGGCTTGGAATGAAAAACACATTAGCAACAAGTCTTTCATACTGGGGTGATTAATACTTATTTATGATTCTAAGTTTATGTGCCACTCGAGAAAGCTATAAGTTCATTGGTTAAGATCATTCGAGTAACCAATATTTTAGAGACATGCACATGTGAGTTATAAGTGCTCGATGACGCCATGGTTCCTGGATACTTTAATAGAAATATGTTGAAGCCCTACTATTAATAATCTTCTTTCATTATGCTTTTAATTAGGAAATATTTCCATTTAGATTATATTTCCCTTTCAATTTTGTTTTGTTGTTTTGTATAATAAACACGTTCACACATAGGAGCTGATGTATTTATTGAGGCATGATGCACAGAGGACTGTACATACTTTTAGTGTGGGGTAGTAACAGGAAGAAACAATGATAAACACTTTTGTGATGATGAATGGAAGGATGGTGCTGAATTTTCTTGCTCTATGGTGTATAAGGGAAATTGGTAGAGATGATAACATGTGGAATAGTGGGAAGGATAATGTGAGGTAGGTGACATATAAATAAAAATACTTGGTATGAAGTGCGGAGTAATGAAAAGGTGCAATTTGGGAAGATGTGCGTGTAAGGACAAAGTGTCATGGGAAATTAGTTGTGTAGGAACATAGGGGTACATGCAAGAGGTTTTGCAACTAAGGGAGTAGTTACGTGTTAGAAGGTTATGCATGCCACACATGGAAGGAAAATTTAGAAGTCTAGCATTGGTGGAAAAGAGTGGGAAATAGAAAAAAGAGTAGAAAAATATCACCTACCACCACCTACCACATTTATTGCTCAAAAAATAAGAAACTTATAAATAGGTGCAAGTGATTGCTGTATTCTACCTTTTGAATTAAAGCTCTTGCAAACCAAAGTGTGATTTATATGATTTAACATAATTTGTGAAGAGAGTGGTGATGATGACCCAAGGAAAAAATTGAGCCAAAGAACCAACCGGTAGACACATGATCCTTTCACTTGGAAGAGAAGGAATCTAGGTAGCGAGAATGGAAGTAGAAGGTGAAATTAGGGTGTTGAGTTGTGGAAGTGTGAAGTAATTGTAAATTCAAGCTTGTAGGGTTAGATTTTCAAGGAAGTTGCAGAGCTAGGATAGGAGTCAAGATGAACACTAGGATAATTGTGAAGAGTTTATACTAAGAAATAAAGGGTTTGGATTTAGGGCACACAATTTAGGGAAAATTTTGTGATTTGTAGTGATTTAGCTCAAGTTAAACAATGACACTAATGAAGAAGGCACCCATGGGACAAAAAACCATGGAGGAAACACTAGATGATTGGTTCTTAGATATGCAATACCCATAAGAGGTGATTGTTGGGAAGGCCTGAGCATCACATATTTGGAGGTGTAAGATCAAAAAATACAACCACCACATAGAAGGCCATGAAAGTGACATAAGGGCGATACCTTAGTGGAGATAGGCATGTGCACTACATAAGGCCGATCATGTCGACGATCAAGTGCACAAGACTTTGGAGAGTGACAGAGTATTACAACTATATGAATTACAATTTTTGGCAAGCCCGCATGACTATTCCAATGGTTAATGTCACACTTCCATGGGGAATATTTTTACTTCAGGAAGAAAGATGCGTATCATTACATAATTGATTAGAAAGGTGATAGGGATATGGGATAGAGGATAATATATTGTGTTGTATATGTGTGATGAGGTTACGACAAAATAAATAAAAAACAAGCTACATCACCAATGGGGAAGCCATGCCTTAAATTTAAAAAAATATAACTGAAACCTGGCACTAGAGAGGCTACACACAGTAAATTATAAGTTGGGAGCTTATGAGAGGTGGACTGAAGTGAACAAGAAGTTCTTTCACATTGCACATAAGATGGCACAAGGGACCAAATACAACATTTCATTATACATCGTGGAGAGAATTGTGGAGGAATACAAGACCCATTATGAGGAAGTGAGTAGTTTGAATATTTGGGAGCTACTACAACATATCTGGACCACTCTAAAACCTTATCCCTTATGCATGGTACTAAATATCAATAACTTTAGATAGATGCTTATCATAGTGAAGGAGAACAATGTGAGTGCAATCTAGGATTGTCATGTTGGGATGGTGAAATAGGTAGAAGATTATTAGTTTCTAAATAGGAAGCATAAAAAAAGTAGCACACATGGAAATGACTTTTTTTTTCTTAGTAGGCTTTGTTAAATGGTAAAATTTTTTGTTTGAGAGTAGTAAAATAGGTAAAATAAAAATATAGACTATTGTCCTATAAATTTTTAAAAGAACTACTATTGACACAAGATGATGATAAAGTTTTGGCATGAAAATTAGTTCTTCCTCAAGTGTGCATATGATAGAACCAACAACAGGGAGGTTTGGGAGGCTCGGTCCTCCCCCAGAGTAGAGGAAATATTGGTGGGGGCTCGGGGTCTAGATCTAGTCCTCGTCAAGTGGGAGAAATATAGGACAGGGAAGTAATCCACCACCACAACAAGTACCTCGAGTTTTATGAAATGTGACTCCACTTGCTTGATTACGAGGGGGTAAAGGGTGTTGATGAACATGTACACAAATGTGAGCTCTTATGGAGAGTCAAGAAATCATCACATCGAGAGAGAAAAGATAACCAATTTTTAACTACACTAAAAGGTTGCGTGCATAAGCGGGTATATAAAGTATGATCCACATGAGATGAAAAAGGACTATGATACTTTGTGTGCCACTTCCTTGGCCAAGTTTCACATTCCCGAGTTTGAGCAACATAGTATTAGTGCACTCAATGATTTTAAGAAAAGATTGTTTGAGAGTGTTCAGGAATATGATTCACATGCTTCAAGACTCTATTATCAAATTTTTCATATGATATCCATCAAAGTCAACATGTAGAATGGTTCATGGGTGGATTTTAACACTATTCAAAATGACACTATCGCATAAGATGTTTACAAATCAATGCGAGGCTCTGAAGGCACTACTACATGCAAAAGTAGTTAGAATTGTGGATACTAGGGAGAGCCCATTCCTTAAAGCACATATTATAGATATGGCCACATATCTTGAGAAGTTATCTCGCTAGCTTGACATATAACACTCGAAGTGACATATGGTTTAGATATTTTGAAGTAGAGGGAGATATGAAGAATAGTTATCCATGCAAGAATATCCATGCTCTATTAGTGGTTTATGAGATATGTCATAATTACTATGATGTCGAGACTTCACACTTCTCTACCATTCTATACAAAATAATGTGTCACTCTAGTACAAGATTTGTGACACACATACGCATGATACAACTCATTATCAGTTGTTGATCACATCCATGAATTTTTGAAACATGATTGTGCCATGCTAGCGTAGTAGGTAGTTCACAAACTTGTAAAGGGAAAAATAATGTAATTCAAAAAAATAAAATGAAGGTTATAGGGGTGATATCGTGGAAGAGGAAGTGGTGATCATGGAGGAAGGCTTAGTCGAGGTATTTGTTACACTTAAATTTCATCCGATCATTACTAGTGTGAGTGCCCCAAGAATGCGTCTTGTGCTTATTATGTAAAATGGCAAAAAGTAGAAGATTTCCCAGATTTATATACGCACATGTGCAATACTAAGAAGGAAAAAAGTGTGGCAATGACACACATCTAGAATACCGAGATAAAGACAATGAAATCCAAAGGAGTTAGAATTTGTGAAGAAGGAACCTTTGTTGGTTACCAAACATGTGCACGGAGGAGGAAAAACTAAACCACTCATCAAATGTGAGGAAGTTGGATTGACCAATAAGTATCCATACACAAGGAAACATAAGGAAGTGTTTCATGAAATCATGAGCTTGATCGAGAGACTAACAAAGGGACATAATTTTTTCTAAAAGAACAAGTGTGTGATAGGGAGCATGCTAGACATACAATAGTATTGATAAAGACACTAATGAACTTAAGGAAGTGTGTTAGATGCTGAGACAAGATAATATCATACCCCTATTAGGAGAATGGTTACTAGAAAAGGTTACGCATATGGATAATGAAAGGGATCGATAGATACTTCATGTTAATCTACCACCACAACACCATGAATATGATAAGGAAATCACCTTGGATGTAGTTATTGATGGTTGGATGGTGAGAAACATCCTTATTGACACTAGCGTAGAGGTAAACATTCTTACCACTGGATGCATGGAATAGGATGGGGAGGCCACCACTACAACCTTCTTCTAGTGTGTTATATATGGAAAATAAGACAAGGGAATTCCCATTGGAGTTTTGAAGGGTGCAAGCATCACTATACAGGGGGGAAATTCAAGGGTGATTTTGAGGTTCTTAGAGTTGGAAAAGGTAGATAACTTCCCTACATTACTTGGTCATCCATGGTGTTATGAAAACAACACATACCTATGCTTTAATAAGTGCTATATTAGTTTTGAGAATGAGGATGAGTGTGTAGTGATTCCTATGGATGGTACAAGGATTTTTCCCTACACATAGCCCATTAGTGAGGAAGATCTAAATTAGATCTATACATAGATTATGCGTGATCCAGAATGTGTTGAGCCAACAAAGGAGGGAGTGCTCAAATGGGGAGATGTGTATTCAATCAGTGACACCACAAGCATTTCTTGTGATAATTGGGCCCATGGAACATATGAAATGGTTTGTTCATGAGTGATGAGGGGCACGAAATAACAATGATGATCAGACTAAAGACAATTAGGCGGTTGGGAAGAACTACTGCTACCAAGGTATATGGGGAAGAAAATCCTTAATCATTCTTGCACACCATGGAATAGAAACTACACAATAAAGGAGAAAGAAGGAATATGTTGGTATACTCATTGAGAGGAATGATGGTACATGGTGGGTCGTGCACAGGATAATTTTCTTAGATGGTGTGAGATAAGAATTACATTCTTGACATGGTTTGTTAGGAACAACCTTCCTTCAAAGATACCAACATATGATGGAAAAATATCTCCCATGACTCACATACAAGTTTGTGAAGAAAATTAGTATGAAGGACTAGACACGCTACCACCATCATTATGGATTATAAGTTTTATTCCACTTTGTGTGGGTGTGCACACACCTAGTATATATATGTAGAGATATGAAGTAATATACTACCAATCGAAACACATGACATCATGTATGGTGCACACTTTCAATTACTTTTCATCTAACCCTCCAATACATAAGGCCTTATAGTTGATGAAGTGCATCACTTTGGGGGATAATGCAAAAGTGGAAGAGCTTGTGGCTCATTTATATGAGGATACCATTTCGATGGGCGTGCCAACGAATGTATGTTTAGAAAGCGATAAGGATTTCTAGAGCATGCTATCTAAGGAAAAGGAAAAAGGCAAGATGGTATACTTGATTGATGATGAAGAGGTCAAAGATTTTAACATGGAACACATAGAGGGTGAGCACGAGGTCATGTATATAGAATATGAGTAGGCACATGCATACCAATTTCCACTAAAGATGAAGAAGGTGAATATTGGGATAGATGGCGCACCTAAGGAGGTGATCATTGGTGATTATTAGTTGGAAGTAGAAGTTTTAAATATAGTTAAATTGTTTAGCGAATTATAATGTATATTTTTTTAGAGGATACCATGAGTAAAGGGTGTCCATCCATCACTAGGAGAGATGAAGATAAAGTGAAAAGAAGTCATGTGACTAATGTGTAAAATACCTTACGTAAATGAATCAAAATTTATGCGTCAATCTAAAGGATGAGATCAACAAGATGTTGAAGATAGGTATCTTTGAGCCAATTGAAGAATAAGAATGGATCAGCCCCATGGTCATAAGTATAAAGAAATATGGAAGGATAAGGATATGTGTGGATTACAGGGTATTAAATGCTTCTTGTGTAATTGATATTTCCCTACACCATTCTCTAAGGATATTCTTGAGGTGTAGCAGGGCACGAGCTATATTCATTCACAAATGGTTTCTATGGATATCATCAAGTTGATTACACATGAGATTAGGCCAAGAATTTTTTTCCATAGAATGAGGTCTCTTTGCATATGCCCTTTGGTCTAAATAATGGAATAGAAATATTTTCATGCATTGTTGTGCAAGATTTTCAGGACTTCATCTATAAATTTCTCTAAGTGTATCTAGATGATTACACAACATATGGTTTGGTCAAGGATCATTGCGACTGCTTGAGGTTGATGTTTCAAAGGTGTAGGCAACTTAGTATCCTTAAACATTAAAAAGTAAATTTTGACGACACCATTTGACAAATTGTTGGGGCATATCATATGTAAAGAGGCATTCTAGATGATATGATAAAGATAACAATTATATTGGGATTGGAAGAGCCAAACTAACCAAAGTGAAGTACACAAATTTCTTGGACATACGTGATAATATAAAAATTTCATCAAGGTCTATGAAATCAAGATATGCACCACTAGAAGAACTGAAGGCAAACAAAAATTTTATTGGAAAGATGCACAACAAAATGTGTTTAAAGTTGAAAAAAACATTGACCACCATGCCTATACTTTATTTCCTAACATGGAGTTTACATTTTCATGTCCATGTGGATGCATAAAACATTAATTGGAGCTGTGTTGACCTAACCTAGAGAAGGAAATGTTGATCATCCCATTTTTTTACAAGCGAAGCTAACACCATTAGAACAAAATTACGTAACCTACTAAGCAAGAGGCTTTGTCTATGGTGTACGCACTTCATAAATTTAGGCAAGTACCTCTTGCAACTCCTTTCATATTTTATACTAATCATATGACACTCAATTATTTGGTTAATAAGCTAGTATTACAAGGTCGCATATGTAGATGGATTCTCTTGTTCCAAGAATTTGAATTTTCAATAATAGTGAAGCCAGGAAAGAGTAATATGGGACCCGACCATCTTTCACACATTAATTATGGTGAGTGAGGATGTAAAGTGTAGAAGAAACATTTCCAAATGCTCAATTATTCAGGTTGCAACATGTGCACCAATGGATTTAGAGGATATAACAAATGTTTTTACACATAAACATTACGCGTAAAGGAATGAAGACTATGGAGAAGAAACAACTAGCTATATCCTTTTTCACCTTATCCGTTGGTTGGTGAAGATATATATAAAAGATGGATAGAGATGAGATATTATGCATGTGTGTTTTAGGAACATGATCTCTAAGCAATTATGGAAGAAGCACATGTTGTCATTTCTTGTGGAGGACATTATGTTGGAGAAGCCATTGTGTGCAAGATACTCCTTGTAGGACTATGGTGGGAAATACTTTAAAAATAAAAGGAGTTTGTAAGGATTGTTACCATTTCAAAATAGGATTATAAAGCCAAGACAAATGATATGATGCCACTTTTTTTACCCCACAACATCATCTGCAAAACCTTATAAAAGTGGGCTATAGATTTTTTTAGACCAATCCTGCCAAGATAAAATACAAACATGCATGTGGTACATCATTACTTTTACAATTACTTGACATGGTAGGAAAAATTTGTGCCTACCAAGACTCACTGTATTGATGCTACAACTACATGTTTCTTATGGGAGAACATTATGATAGATATGACTAACCATTGAGCCTTACAAGTGACAGGGGAACTCATTTTATTAATGAAAAAATCAAAATATTGTTAACAAAGTTTATGGTAGCTCATCACAAGACAACTCCCTATCACCCACAGGCTAATGACATGATAGAAGCATTTAATAAAATCTTGGGCCAGACCTTGACCAAAATTTGTGATGTTGGAAGAAAGGATTGGGATGATAAAGTATCATATGTAATTTGGGCATACAAAACCATATATAAAGTTTGAAAAAGCAACACCCTTTCAATTGGTATTTGGCGTAGAAAAATATTACTTGTTGAGTTCATGTTACCATCCTTTCTTATTACATATGCAAGATGACATATAGATGAATAAGTAATATAATATCGCATTAAAAAGTTATCACAATTGGATGAATGATGCACAATTGATCCATGGAGCTAAAGATAGAGAAGGCATGAAAAAAGGCTTGGAATGACAAACATATTAGCAAAAGTCTTTTTACATTTGGGATATTGGTGATTAATACTTATTTATGATTCTAAGTTTATGTGCCACCTCGAGAAAGCTAAAAGTTCATTGGTTGGGACCATTCATAGTAACCAAGATTTTAGAGACATGCACATGTGAGTTGTAAGTGCTTGATGACACTATGTTCTTGTTACTTTAATAAAAGTAGGTTGAAGCCCTACTATAAATAAGCTTCTTTCATTATGTTTTTAATAAGGCAATATTTCCATTTAGATTAGATTGCCCTTTCAATTTTTTTTTTTTTTATAATAAACACGTTCACACATAGGAGCTGATGTATTTATTGAGGCATGATGTGCGAGAGGACTACACATACTTTTAGTGTGGGGTAGGAGCCAAAGGAAAAAGCAATGATAGACCCTTTTGTGATGATGAATGGAAGGATGGTGTTGGATTATCTTTTCTTAATGGTGTATAAGGAAACTTGGTAGAGATGATAACATGTGGAATAGCAGGAAGGATAATGTGAGGTAGGAAACATAAGAAGAAAACTACTTGGTTGAAGTGCGGAGAGAAATGAAAAGGTGCAATTTGGGAAGATGTGCGTGTAAGGACATGTATCATGGGAAATTAGTTGTGTAGGAACATAGGGCACATGCAAGAGGTTTTGCAAACTAAGGAAGTAGTAGTTACGTGTTAGAAGGTTATGCATGCCACACATGGAAGGAAAACTTAGAAGGCCTAGAATTGGTGGAAAAGAGTGGGAAATAGAAAAAGAGTGGGAAAATATCACCTACCACCGCCTTACCACATTTAATGCTCAAAAATAAGAAACTTATAAATAGGTGCAAGTGATAGTGCTATATTCTACCTTTTGAATTAAAGCTCTTGTGAAACGGTTGTGATTTATATGATTTAACATAATTTGTGAAGAGAGTGGTGATGATGACCCAAGGAAAAAATTAAGCCAAACTCAAGACACATGATCCTTTCACTTGGAAGAGAAGGAAAAAGGTAGCGAGTTGAAGAAGTAAAGTGTGAAAGCGAGCTAGGGTTGTAGGGTTGGTAGTTGTTGAGTTGTAGAAGTGTGAAGTAATTGTAAATTCAAGATAGCAAGGGTTAGATTTTCAAGGAAATTAAAAGCTAGGAATTAAGTCAAGATGAACACTAGGATAATTGTGAAGAGTTTATACTAAGAAATAAAGGGTTTGATTTAGGGCACACAATTTTAGGGAAAATTTTGTGATTTGTAGTGATTTAGCTCAAGTTAAAAATGACACTAATGAAGAAGGCAAACCCATGGGAAAAAAACCATGGAGGAAACACTAGATGATTGGTTCTTAGATATGCAATACCCATAAGAGGTGATTGTTGGGAAGGCCTGGGCATCACATATTTGGAGGTGTAAGATCAAAAATACAACCACCACATAGAAGGCCATGAAATTGACATAAGGCGGATACCTTAGTGGAGATAGGCATGTTGCACTACAAGTAAGGCCGATCATGTCAAACGATCAAGTGCAAAAGACTTTGGAGAGTGGCAAAGTATTAAACTATATGAATTATATTTTTGGCAAGCCCACATGTCTATTCCAATGGTTAATGTCACACTTCAATGGGGATTATTTTTATTGTGGGGAGGAGGATGAATATCATTACATAATTGAAGAAAGGTGATAGGGATATGGGATAAAGGATAATATATTATGATGTATATGTGTGATGAGGTGACAACATGATAAATAAACACCAAGATACATCACCAATGGGGAAGCCATGCCTTAAATTAAAAAATATAACTAATGACCGGCACTACTAGAGATGCTACACACGGTAAATTGTAAGTTGGGAGCTTATGAGAGGTGGACCGAAGTGAACAAGAAGTTCTCTCATATTGCACATAAGATGGCACAAGGGACAAAATAAAACATTTCATTATACATCATGGAGAGCATTGTGGAGGAATACAAGACCCATTATGAGAAAGGTAAGAAAATCAAATGGGGTCAATTTTACTATTGATCATATTTTGAGGGAGATTAGAATCTCGAGATGGGCCAATAGGAAGGAGTGGGAGCATCCCATTGAGAAGGGATTTCAATGAAGAGATTCTCAAGTACACATGTGATGGCATAATATCAAATGTATATAAGTCATACATGTACATGTGGTATAAGAGGATGTGTGACACCTTTGAAAACAAATGGCACATACCTAGGAGTTACCCATAGAGCTAAAGGGACAAAAAAGCTTTGTTTTTATGCAAGACTTTTTCCTTACACGATTATTCTTACTAATTAGTGGAGAAATGGGGCATTGGTGTAAAAATTCCATTTGTATTCACAACAAGATACTTTAGGAGTGTAGTAAATAGAATCAAGGATGTGAAACCCTTGAAAGTCAATGTTGACAAGGTAGATGTGGAGTACCACACTCTAATCAAGACCTATGCTATATGATGAAGCATCCTTATGTAGAAATGATAGAATCAGATGGGATGGACTTGAGTCCCATCGTAATTTTGGTGATCGAAAATGAATCCTATAGAGTATACATCTACTTGTAACCAAATTTGAGATATTATAAGGTGGTCAATCTGCACAACATAACTCTTACACCACCACCATAGGATAAAACCATAAGACACCAAAAAGAAGAAGTATGAGCCAAATCTAAATGAAGAATAAGAAGATGAGGCATGAGTATTGGTCTAAATCACAATAGAAGAAAGAGGAGGTGAGTAGAATGTGAAGAAAATTTAGTGTGTGCCCCTCCAAAAACACCTAAGAATCCCAATCCCAGTTGAAACTATGTGCACTCCTAGCTTGGAAGAATGGTAGGATGAAGCCCAAGGATAGAAGAGGACATAGAGGGAGAAAAGAGCCCTTGTGTTATTCATATTGTGGAGGAGGAAGATCTTGAGAAGTTTGAGCATGAGAAGGAAGAAGAGTAGGAAGAAGACTAACATGAAAAAGAGTAGGAGTAGGAGAAGAGAAGGAACATGAGTAGAGGAGAAAGAGGAAAGTGACCAAGGCATATGAGAGGACAATCGTCTTGCACGCACTGATATTTTACAATAATTTTTGCATGGGTAGTGCATAGTGGGACTAGGACTTGGATCCGTGGAAAGAATAAAGGGACACTCACCTCCTTGCCCTTACATGGGATACATAAATGACACATCCAAAGTCATAAGGTATAGGTTAAAAATATATGTGGAGGTCTAAGAAATATACTTGTTGGGATATGCTAGAAAAATCATAAGGTTCATGTCAGGACATACAAGATGTTTTCCTTTACAGATGAAAACTCACATGGAGGAGCTGAGACTTTGAATTGAGTAGAGACACTTGGATAAGCTATAAGGAGAAAAACCCATTAAAATCCCTTCCAATTTTGGTTTCACACAACTATTAGACACATAGGTAAGTAATTCCTTGGTAAATATGTCTAGTGAGGATCACACACAAATATCAATAAAGAGTCATGCATCACGCTAGAAAATTGTGAAGATGTGAGTAAAAGAATAAAAAGATAGCCTCAAGATTGAATAAGGTGAAGAAGAGGTTGGTCGATGTGAATAATAAGGTGGGTGAATTAATTTCCCACATCACACATTCATGTCTTGAAGTACCCATGAAGGGAAGATTGATAAGAACATGACAATTGACAACTTGGAAGAGCTAGTCAACATGTTACTAATAAGGGCCAATAGAGGAAATGAACAAATGATGAAGGAATTGGTGGTGGAGAATCAAGAAAATATTAATAAAATAATAAAATATTATGAAGAGCTTGGCATGGAAGTAAAGGGAGCTTCGTATAAGGCCAATAATATCTTCATCATATTTGAGGATACCTCAGTTATTGATGCACACCTTACAGAGAGGAAAATAAAAAAAAAGAGATTCTTCAAGGCCTATTTATATATAGGAGATAAGGAAATGCACAAATTTTTTTTGCAAGAGGTGGAGGAGATAAGAAAAACTATCAAGGCTAAACATGACAAAGTGGAGGTAATATTGAACAAATTGTAGGCTATGTGGTGATGAAGGAATTATATGTCCCGGAAGAGATGGCATCTCGAATGGAACATCATTTTTAAGGAATTAAAAGAGAAGGTGGGAGGAATCACCCTGGAGAGCATACCAAAAATTATAGAATCATTACTAGGAAGTTCAGATAGGGCACTTGAGGAATGGAAAAGACTAAAAGCAACCAACAACACAAAATTCTTGGAGCTCCTACGATGCCATGAGCCTATTTTTGGTGCAAGGACATATCTTTTTAGAAACATTATTTTATTCATACATTCTTCATTCAACATTATTTGGGGTATTTCCCACATTATTTCAGCTAGGAATTTTTATTCTTTTATTCTTTGATTCATTTATTTTCGAGGACAAACAATATACCTAGTGTGGGGTAATGTTGGACCAAGGAAATTATTAAGTATGAGAAATACCCGAAGGATGAAGGATGCACAAAAAGATGCATGTGGAAGGAGGAATTATTTTCAAAGGTTGCAATAGTGTGTAAAAGGATGTACAAAAATATGGAAGAATCACACGCGAAGGGTTGTACACGTAAAACATAGTGAATAGTTAGTTTAATTTCTAAGGAAGGCTAAAAATAGGAAAAACCATAGGTTGACGTGATTTCCAAGGAAAGATAAAAATAGAATGGATCATGCATGGAAGAGGAAGATCCATTTATAGAACATGTAGGGCTAAGAATAGGCAAAAAATATTGTTGGAGAAATAATTTTTCATGTGGGAAAATTGTTTATTTTTTGCCAATGGTCACGGGGCTAGGCCCTTATTTCTTGTGTATGGGGAGGCACCCATTATTGAATTTAAACTAACCTAAATTTGTGGTGGCTATTAGGCTGGGGATCACATAATAACACTCCACTAAACCTATGGAAAAGTGTTTGTATGAAGTACAAGGGATGAAATTTTAGTGAAGGAAGGAAAAGGGAGTAGGAGAAATAAGGAGAGAGGGATAATATTGTAAATATGCACTAAAAAAGTTTAAAAAAAATTAATTAGAGTAGGTACACATTCAATTAGAAGAATATAAAAATAAAATAAAAATGATATCAACAAACTAAATACACGAAGTTCCATTAATTTGTTCATCTAAAGTAAAAAGCCTTTCCTTGGTTGTTCAAGATCACTATGATTGTAAAGCTAATAAATAGAGAGAGAGAATAGAGGAAAACATAAAAAATGGAATAAATGAAACTCTTATTTCTTGTGTAGTGGTGAAACAAAACTCAACATCATACAACAAATCCTCAATTGATAACCCTTTGGAATAGAGAAGACATTGCAATTTATAGCTTTACAAGGTGAATCTTCATCTTCCCCATGTGACTTAAAGTGTAATCCTCAATGAAGAAAAAGAACTTTAAGTGACCTAGGTAAATTTTATGACTTTCTTCTCAATGAAGAAATTGAATTATAGAGAGAGAGAGAGAGAGAGAGAGAGAGAGAGAGAGAGAGAGAGAGAGAGAGAGAGAGAGAGAGAGAGAGAGAGAGAGAGAGAGAGAGAGAGAGAGAGAGAGAGAGAGAGAGAGAGAGAGAGAGAGAGAGAGAGAGAGAGAGAGAGAGAGAGAGAGAGAGAGAGAGAGAGAGAGAGAGAGAGAGAGAGAGAGAGAGAGAGAGAGAGAGAGAGAGAGAGAGAGAGAGAGAGAGAGAGAGAGAGAGAGAGAGAGAGAGAGAGAGAGAGAGAGAGAGAGAGAGAGAGAGAGAGAGAGAGAGAGAGAGAGAGAGAGAGAGAGAGAGAGAGAGAGAGAGAGAGAGAGAGAGAGAGAGAGAGAGAGAGAGAGAGAGAGAGAGAGAGAGAGAGAGAGAGAGAGAGAGAGAGAGAGAGAGAGAGAGAGAGAGAGAGAGAGAGAGAGAGAGAGAGAGAGAGAGAGAGAGAGAGAGAGAGAGAGAGAGAGAGAGAGAGAGAGAGAGAGAGAGAGAGAGAGAGAGAGAGAGAGAGAGAGAGAGAGAGAGAGAGAGAGAGAGAGAGAGAGAGAGAGAGAGAGAGAGAGAGAGAGAGAGAGAGAGAGAGAGAGAGAGAGAGAGAGAGAGAGAGAGAGAGAGAGAGGAGAAGAGATCTCCAAGTCTCCTAATGAAGAAGGATGAAGAAGCTCGATCATGAAGGAAATCAACTCTTGTGATGAACCAGTGAAATTATCCAATGTAGTGATGAAATATTTATCCTTAAACTATTCTTCACCATGATAAACCTCCTCTTGAATGATAAACCATTATATCCCATCAGATACACTAAGTGAAGAATTGAGAAGCATTTGATCAATAGACCACTGTAGACAATGAAGGATGTATTCACCCACTTAAAAAAACCATGAAAAACCACCAAAAATTCTTGAAAAATTATGCATATGATGATAAATTGAAATAATTTCCCACAAAATGCAACCATGATGATCATTTTATATTGAGAACATTGATGGCCAAAATTGGGAACCAAGGGAGCTTCCCTTTTGCATGGGTCACAATTCATCTTCCACTTCTTTTTATCATGAATTTGTCCTTACCATTCCCATGAGGATAATTTTAGAGAGATATTAACCACTTAGGGACAGGTGGAGGCTTGAAAATTCTTTCAAAATTTACATTTTCATTTTGAGACACCTTATGCTCACCGCATCCAGGAAGACAAGGATTTGTTTGAAAATTAAATATTTGACCTCCGTGAAATCTTGAATCAGAAAGGAAAGAAGAGGGAGAGAATATGTGACCATCATGAATTCATATTGATCATTTAATATTTTTAACAAGTTATACATGTATGTTCATTCTTATAAATTTTGCCAATCTTGTCAATTTTGCCAATTTTGAGTGTTTTGCACTTGAAGGAATGGCTTGAGGTATCGGAAACCATATTTTCCTTAGACTTACTATTTTTAGTAATATATGTGGTAGATACTTACTAAAAATATAAATTTGTCTTCTGGGTGTCAGATTGGAATGAAACCAATTATAGAAGTTTCCATTTTTCATTTCAAGGTTTTGCTTCAATTTTTGAGAGATTCGAATCGTCAGGTTTTTATAGATATGAGAAAAGGTGGTTTTTGGCTAGAAACTTCAAATGGTTGTAAAAAATAAATTATTACATCAATGGGGGGAATGAAAACACTCTCCTTTAAGGAATTTCCATAATGAATCCATGGTTAAAATTTGGTGGCAAACAGAGTTCGGAAACATGAGTTATGAGTAAAACTATATTTGGAAGTTTAGGGCACAAAAGGGGGTTTTAATTTTGAATTTTATAACCAGATTCAAATTCACCTTTAGTGGCTTACAAGGAAGTGAATTTATGTTTCAAGTTTTGTTTTAATTTTATGATTTTTGGAATCATGGGTGAGGCAATTTATATGGTGGAGGTTAAAGTGGAGAATACACATTAGAGAATGAAGGAGTGGAGAAGTAGAGAAGTGGGGAATGGAAATGCCATTACACTTGGGCACCTTTTCAAAGTTAAATTGAACCTAAAATATGCACCAATTGTGTGTGGTGATGATAAAATGGTGCCATAGGCTTGAGCATGGGGAAATATGGCATGCACATGTACATTTACAAGACTTTGCTATGTTCTTAAGTTGATATGGCATGTGGCCCTTTTGGGGTGCAATTACAAAACAATCTACCAAAAAAATTTAAGTGTACATGGTATGTATATAAAAAACTCCACCAATGAGATAATGGGGAAATTTTGGGGTTTAATTTCACCTCATAAGTGGTCCCAAGGTTTAAGATAAGTTTAAAAAGATTCCTATGAGGGAAAAGTGGGACCTATCATCTCTTAAAACACTTAACAAGTCATAAAGTGCATTTTTAAGCCTCCATATTATTTTTTTGAGTCCGGAAATGAACCACCGAGAGTTACGTTCAATTTTTAGATGTAATTTCACCAAAAAAATTCTCCAAGGGTGCAAGAGAACACCGAAAGTGTGCCCAAGTACTCAAATGTTGCATCCGAGCATGATTTGCACTTCAAACTTATCCGCTAAAATGTATCATTCACCCTAAAGTCAAATATTAACAATTTTTTGATAAATAATATATGAATATTCATGGAAACATGAAAATAAATCCAATGAGATAATTTATAATCCTTTAAAATGAATTATTCATCAATTTTTATCCATACCTTCAATTTTACCTCAAGCTCTATGCTTATGAGCTAAGTGACAAAAATAGTTTTTGATGAAAATGGTCCAAAAAATTATGGATAATGGATATCATTGAAAATTACCTCATGTTATCTTTTATTAGGCTTAAAAATCTTCCCAAAGTGTCTGAAAACTTGCAGAAAGTTTCACCTTGTAAGAGGACTCTTGAGCCGCACCGCCTTAGAAATATTTTCCACATTTTAATGTTCCCATAATCTTTCCTCAATATTTACAACATGAAGTAGGATTTGATATATTTATATTTCCTATGGTATGAGATTACAACACTTCATGAGGCTCTAGAAACATTTCAAACAAGGTGACTAGTTTTTAAGGACATGCATTTCCTAGTGCCTTGCTAAAAGACTCAATATTGGTTAACTTTTTCCCTAACTCAATTTT
This sequence comes from Taxus wallichiana var. yunnanensis, assembly GCA_018340775.1. NCBI lineage: Eukaryota > Viridiplantae > Streptophyta > Pinopsida > Cupressales > Taxaceae > Taxus > Taxus wallichiana. The sequence goes on from CM031235.1 coordinate 410,038,254, forward strand.
ATTCACAAAATATGCTGAAACCACCTTGAAAAACTTCAAGTCTCTCCCATGAAAATATTGGATGATTTTAATATTCTGTGTATACCTTTGTAGGATATTCAACGGTGGCAAAAAGACAAATAATAGCCCCTTTTAAAACCTCCGAGCACTATTATTTCTTAGATCTTAGTAGCTTCAAGAACCATGCAAGTTAAACTTATTTGAACATGAAAGACACTTGAAAATCATGTTAACAGGTTCCTCTAGACCATAATGATGGTGACACATTTTAAATGATGGCCAAAGGAAATTTTTACCTTGATTGGGAAAGGGAATTTCAAGCGTTGGTTTGGTTGTCATGACCAAAATCTTAAATTTTGCATGTTAGAAATTTACCATGACAACACGTAAAAATATAAATATAACGTAGTGAATGGTTAAAGTAAGGCTAAATATAGCACATGGATAGGAATAACTATTCTAGAAGAAAGCGGACCACTTATGGAGAACCACAAGTTAGAGACTATCTATAGGAAAACTTGAGTTGTGAAAGTAAACAAGTTATGTATAGGAGTGGTCTAAGTTTAGATTAAAGCATGTAAGCGGAGAAGAAAAATTTCCCACCTTATATATATATCCATGTAATTATAAAGTACAAATAGAGCTCTAATGATGTTAGTGTCCATAGTGAGTCTTGCCTTGCGCATGATTTTGTCTAGTGAAGGGATGTGCTATAGAAGACTTATTAGATCCAAGAATTAAGAATGCAAAGTTTCTTCTTACCCCTTAATGAGATAAAAACTTAGATTAGAAGAACCTTTTATATTTGTTAACAAATGAAAAATTATTTTGATACTGATTATATATTTTGACCAATTCGATTTTTTTTTATGAATATTGTAAAAAGCATCATGATTATAATGGAAATATAAATCTCTTTTGGTTATGGTTAATTATATTTTGTATGTTAAAGTAGATCATGTTCTTCATATGGAATATTTACATGTTATGTTAGCCATGAATTCATGGAATAACTCTTGATGGTCGACACAAGGAGGGACCTCGTAGAGTTCTGATACACTTGGTGAGCACTTAGGCTTTACTTGGGTGATGTGCCAGCATACCCGACTATATTTCACCGAACCTAGTCGCAATATTGACAATTATGATGTAATTTAATTCAGACATTATTCATTATTAATTAGAATATTTCATTCATACTTTAAATGATTGAAAAAATTGAGAAATGATAAGTAATTGCTCAAATAAGCAAGAAGATAGACTTAGCTATTTAGAGCAGGTCAAAGAGGATCCAAATGTGTAAGATGGTGGAACATGTTGATCTAGGGCTGTATATTCTTGAGAGAAAGTTCTATAACTACAAACCCAACATGAATTGGACCATACAACTTTTTATGGTCCAAATCTGATATGCATAGTCTGGGCCTAGATATGTACATTTGAGACCCTTTGATGATTTATATCGTAACTTTCTATGTGCTTCAATTGTCTAAAAGGCTTTGTTGTATGTTTCTCTTGCTTGCAAATATTTTTTCATAACCTATAACCACCTAAAACAAATTTAAAACCATAAATTTTTTTAGAACCATTCATTGAAGCATTAACAAACCAAAAGGAGACAATATGTGTGTTTGGTGAGGCTACAACCATTGGAAGTTGAAATCTTAGTTGTTAAACCCATCCAAATGTTGCACTACATTAGTTTGTTTTGGGATTAAGCCTCATGTAGTTATCCTAGGTACATTTGAAAATTTGAATAGCTAACCAACCCCTTAAGGGTGTCCTTGTGTCTCTTAACACCCAAATATCGACTAACTACTTTGTATATAATGTATTCAGTATCATAGTAGTGAGATGTGGTGTGCCAAAATTATGTGATCTAACCCTTTATTAATTAAAAACCTTACGTAATTCTAGGAGAGACTTTCTTTTTGCTAAATCATGAATTTATGACCTTTGCATGCTTGTAAATGGTGGAATCTATAATTTTGATCTAGTTAAGTGCTTTATAATTTTATTAGGGAGTACTCTACAGATGATGTGCAACTGATTTGGGTAGATTTAGGAACCCTTTGAGTACTTTTGGAATGGTATTTGCAATAGGATCTTGTAAAAATGCTAGGTGAGTTATGAGGTGATTATAGACACTCAAACAAGCACACTTTACCCATCCTCATCTAATACATCTCTAAGTCTCTTGTCTAGATTTCTTGGTCATAAAAACTCATTTGTTGATATCTTTTTAGAATTGAATGCATGAAATCCATTTAGAATCTCCACTCGTCGATTCCAAACCTCATACTTTATATCCCTTGTCTAGGGTCGAAAACGTACGTTAGGGTTAGTTTTTGCCATATGTTTTGACCATAGCATACATTTTTTCCCTTTCTCACTTTGATCCCAAACTTTCAGTTGTATATTTTTCTTTGGGTCATTTACTCCTCCTCAGTTGAATTTTGTAACTTAAATCACCTTCAAAAGCATATATAAGTAATTGAAACTCACCTTGTTGAGAACCTAACACTCTTATGGACTCCTATTGCAAAATATAGCACAAAAGGCACCCAAATCTCCCTACACTTCACAAATACCTCTATAAATTCATTATGGAAACACTATTTAAAAGTATAAAGCTTATCACTAGGTTTAGGGGATCCTTCCCACATTTTCAAGCATCCAAAGTCACCCAATAAAGTATATTTGCAAGAGAGAAACTAAAGTTAATTTTTGTCAAAGAAATAATGTCAAATATAATTTCACTACAGTTAGATTTCAAATGATAGGTGGAGAATGGTGTGTGCTTTAAGGCCTCTTCATAGTAGTGCTAATGTCGGTGATGCATGATGTTACCCACAACCCAACTAATGTTGGTTTTGTAGAAGTATGTATCCATGGTTAGGGTTCAAAAGGTTGAGTAGAGAATTCAAAGGCCTTTAAAGTGTGACTAACATAAAGAAATGAAGATATTAAGATAATCAACAAACCCAAAAAGTTGAAGATCTTGGTTCGAGTAGGGTTAAAAACATACAAATACGTCAAGATTATAAAAATGTTATTTCTCCTACTACATGGTCCTACCCAAGAGCATATTTAGGTGATATTTCTAGTTTTGAGACATTCTTAGGTCTAGATCTCATTGTTCCATTATTAAGATCACCTAGAATTTCCCAAAATCACCTGTAACCAACTAAGTGTACTCAATCCTATGTATTTATGAATGTGTATTTTATCATGTTCATTTGTTGTGATAATTAATGTGTTATTTTAATATTGAATGGTTAATGTTGGAATTTGATTAATTATTATAACCCTCTGTAAATTTTATTTCTTTCCTTTTTGGTTATGTGTAAATCTAAAAAAATCTAAAAAAAGGTGAAAACATTTGGTGAACCTAACTCTTGAATAAAAGATCATATCTCAACCCTTTGTGGCCTTGGATTTTATGTTCCTTACTGCTATTATCATATTCATGTTATATATCATCATTTCAATTTCCTTCCAAATTCTATGATATCTATTTTAAGGCTAATGTTCCACATTTTCATGGTGTTATGGGCTACTATCCCTCTAACCAAGTCCACACCTATACTTCACATATGAATGAAGTTATTTATGTTGATATCAAGTGTTATATGGATGACATAGCTCGTGATTATCTTGATATACAATATAAGGTTACTCCTGTTACTATTGACCACCCACCATGCTATTGTTTTACCTCATTAAGTCCTATGGTTAATGCGGTGATCACAAGACATAATAATCAACCTAATGGAGGTGTTTGTGAAATAATTTGTCATAGGGAAAAATTAGTGGTTTTTCAGCAACACTCTATGGCTAATTCCATCCTCTTAGTAAAGGGGCGCTCCCATTTATTGAATGCATAAAAAAATCATTGGATGGTCATAAAGCTGGGGATCACATAGGAATACTCCACTAAACTTGTGGCAAATTGCTTGTACTTAGTATAAGGGAAGAATTTTCTTAGAAAAGGAGGTAGAGGGGAGTAAGAATATAGTGAATGGAAGGTTACTTTTTGAATAGGAACTTGCAAATTTCACAACATTAACTAGAGTAGATCCACACTCAATTAGAATAATTCAATTGTGCAAACAACAATGAGACTAACAAACCAAAGACAAAAATTCTATTGATTCATTCATCAAAGGTAAAAATTCCTTTAATTTTTTTGAATATCACCATGCTTACAAAGTTGAGTATGCAATAAGTAGAGGAAACATAGACAAGAGGGAATATAAGAAAGTAATATTTTTCTTGTATCTAGTAGAGAAAATCTATCCACTAACAACTCACAATTGACAACCCCTTGGAATGGAGAATCCATTCCAATTTATAGATTTACAATATGACTTTTCATCTCCCTCCCACATGACCTTTCACCTTCTTATCACTTGTGACCTTTCATATTCCTAGGGAATGAAAGTGAGACTTTTCTTATTAATGAAAAAGAACTCTTACAATGTATAATTAAAGGTCACTTAAGTGAATAAGATAAAATAGTGAAAAAGTACATCCCCAAAAAGAATTAAAACATGGAGAGAGAAGGAGAGAGAGAGGGTGATCATTCTGAAGATGAAGAGGAATCTTCCTTCAATAAAGATCCATTTGCTATATAAAATTGAGGAAATTATCCTGAATGATTTTTTTCCTTTAAACTCTTTACTTGAAACGGGATATCGGAGGTGCCACCTTGTCTGCCTGTGGAATACAAAAAAATTCAAAGCATTGATCCAATTCTTGGGAATTTTGCTAAGTGTCTTGCATTGGTTGAACCAAACTTGATGATATTTTGCAGTATTAGAGATTGAACCTCTCATTTCCATGAGAGATTGCAAAGTGTATTTATTAAATGAGAAGGGATATTTTTCCTCTTTCTTGACCAAATCTTGGAAGGAATTAAGTATATCTTCCACAGATGAATGTTGGTTGAGTGAAGATGGCCTCAAATTCTATATACTATTGTTGATACTTTCTAAGATCTTAGATACATGCAATCCACAAGAATTAAGCTCGTAGATAACATCATTTATCATGCCATACTTAACACTCATCATGTGTGACCATATGGGAGACAAGTTGTCAGAGTTGGGTATGACTACATTGTTTCTCACTAGGGAGTGATAATCAAGAATTATCATTTTAAATACTAATGGAAACACAGTCCCCATGGGATTTTTATTTCTCGATCTCATTTTTGTCACTATCACTTTAGAAGAAGTGGTGAGGGAAAATTCTAACAATGAGAGAACTTATAGTAACAACACCTTTCCTTTCTCGATAATCATTTTAACCCACTTACATTAAATTCCCTTGCATTGTGTAACCTTGGTATTTCTTGATTAACGAGGGTCAAAGCTACCAATGGGAGAGATGGCCTTTGTAGGAGGAGATGACACTGAATTGGATTCTAAGAATGATTTCACATAGGCAGCGAGAGTTCTCACATGCTCCTCTAATTTCTCCATTGTTGTACTCCTCAAATCGAGAAAGCAAACGAGCCACAAACTCCTTGAAAAAATATGCATCGCCTTCATGCATAGGTTGCCTTAAGGAGATTAAGGTCAACTCATAGTCCTCTTGAGTCATCTCTTTCACAAGTTTTGCTAATTTTGTTTAGGAAACCTCTACATACTAGGTTTCAGAGGCCCCATTGAAGAAACAAGAGGCTACTTTTGCTTTCTTGCTACTCTTGGTTTTCATGAATTTTGAGATAGCCTTAAAAGGTTTTGCAGCTTACTACACCATCCTTGACTCATCCTCAAGAAACTCTTCAATCCACGAGAAATTTTCCACTAGAGTAGACATAATATAAGACATGGGGGAAATTTAAGGTGCTCGGTAAGGGATCACATCTTTCTTATGGTGGGATGACTCTAATATCAAGGAAGATACACTTGGATGCCATTGGTGAACATGAGACTGTGAAGGATCAATTTCACCTTGTTTGAGAGGCTTAATGGGATATTTAATGATCTTAGCCTTCTTGTGGGGCATATGAAGATGGGAATATTTGATGTTCTCTTCCTCCACAATATTTCTCTTTGAATATTATTTTGAGTGAGTGAAACCAATGAATTTTTACGTATGATTTTAGAGAGGAAGTGTGAGATATATGCCTAGATAGAGTCATGAGACCACTAGAATCGATGAAAGCAATTCTCTTTCTTTTGAAAAATTCCCTTGATCTTTAGATTACTACCATATTCCTATCCTTAATAACACATGATTCTTTTACATTCTATAGATTCAAAGGAATGGGTGAAGATTGTACCGCTTAGTACTCGAGATTAAAAAAGTCTAACCCATCATTTTCTATCCCCTTGATGAACTAATAAAGTTTGAGATCCCTCATTTAGTCCACTATCATCCACATATAGTCCCTTTTCCATACCTTGAAATTATCAATGTAATTTTCCCAATAGTCTTCAATTTGGGGCATATGGTGCAAACTTGGAAAGTTGAAGGTATTTGGATTTCTCTTGATATAGAATTTATACCTAGATAAGAGTATATATTGAGGTCAATAAAGGATAATTCAATGTTTTCTGCATCTATGCCATTCTTTCATGAATATATTCCCAAGGAGATGAGAAATGAAAAAAATCCTTTTGTTATTATTAAACTTGACATGAAAATGAGACAATTATCTACACAACTCAAACATTATGATTTTATCACACAGTACCTTAGTAGCTTGTGAGGAGTGAGCTAATAGGATGCAAATCTGATATAGGTGAAGGAAAGGAAATGGATGAAGTGGCTCCCATATTTTTCAATCATTGTAATTCCTTGAGAAGAGATCCTCCATTCCATATTTCCCTTAAGGAGGCTGATAATGAACATGGTGAATGCATCATTCACCCTGACATAATGGGAATTTATCTCCTTATGAGCCATATGTGGATATTTTAGGAACATCGAGAGCTATGGAAAATCCTTTGAATGGTATTATAAAGGCAAGGGAATAAGTAGGTAAGAAGTTATGGTGAAATTCTTAGTGGAAGATAACTATCATCTTCCCATAGATGTTGTCAATGTTGATCTACCCCCAATACACCAATTGGTTTCCTTTAGTGGCTATGAGGATGAACTAAGCCATCCAATCCTAGAAGTATTTTGATGTTTCTTCCCTTATCAATTTTCTCAGTAGAATAATTACATCAAAATAGGCCTCATGAAATTCACTCCTTGACAGTTCTTGGGAATACAGGAAGGCTTTCTTCCTTGTTTGAACAACAAACCAATCATTGGGCCTTACAAATATGAACTAGTCTTCACCCACTCCTATGAAGAAAATTCCTTGGTTATGATGACCATGTTGCTACTAGTGGGAATATGTAGGCACTGAGAAATTCCCTTGTGTTAGAACTATGAGGAATGAGTTGTCATTTTCCCAAATTATTCTAGAGTCAACATTGTAGTGTTGTGCACATGTCAAGACTAATTCAGTGCTTTGAATAGATAGTGGGTGACCTCCTACCCTGAATAGTCCACTTGAGAAGATTTTCTCCTCCACTAGTTCACAAGGTCTCCCCAAGCATTCTATTTTTCAAGTCTTCTAGGTCCATGTGGGTGACATCACTATCTCCCACACCAGGGTATTTAGTGATCAAAGTGGAAATTGGATCCAAACCTGAATACTTGAACTTCATGATGTCAAAAAGTAGTGAGATAGGCGGAATGTGAGTTGACACAAGTGATTTGAGCTCAATTACAAGGCTTTCTATTTTTAGCAGGTCATATCTAGGACAACTATTTTTAGTAAGTTTTCACAATTTTCACCTTTTGATAGTTTTTATTCCTTGGAGTATCACGAGTGTTGAGAATTTTATATTTTGGAAACTTACTATATTTGGACATGTGAAGCCTTGCACCTAAAACTCTTGGACGTAGATATTATGGGTTTCATTCCAACGAAATTGGTTTCAAAATTTTAGGTTTTACTTCAAGACCTTTTGCTCCAATTTTTGAGGTTTTTCATCCACTATAACTCCGTAGATTTGAAAAGGAAACCTATGGGTCTAAAAATTTCATATGAATGAAGTTAATTATATATAATATCAATGGAAATTCTCTTATAGTTAGCTTAAAGGTGTTTTTGGGAGGAGTGCATAGGTAAAATTTGGTTAAAAACGGGTGGACAGTTAGAGAGTTGTGAGTATTTTTCTATTTTGGAACATGGATGTTTGGTAAAATTCCATGAGTATGTCTAGTAAAAATGGAGGTTTGGGAGGGAAAAAACCACACTTAAAATGACTAAGTATGATAGGTGAGGAGATTTAATCATTTTTCTTGTAAACTTTAACTCATCTTTTGACCTGACAACTTAATTGTGGTTGGTGGATGATTAAAGTGGAGTTACACTAGTGCAAGAGGAAAAATGGGACACAAGGGAAACCTAATTTTGATTTACATCATATGGCTACAAATTAAATTCTCTTTTCAGGTGTGAATGAGATGCATGGGCTGAAAAAGGGCTTCCTGGGGCCTTGAAAGTGGATTTTCACGTGACCGGGAGCTGAGTGGTTAGATGAGGGTAAAAATTTGTGTCCCCCTTATCCCCTTTGTAATTTTTTTAATCCAACAGGACAAAAATGGCTTGAAAGTGTTGCATGGATCCAAGTAAATGAGAGGGGAAGTCAAAATGCAAGTTTTTGGAGTGCCTACATGCAAAAGTGGTGAGCTTTAGTTTGCAAGAAATTGGCTAGGATATGGGAGTGCACTTTGTTGTCCTTTGTACCCTTTTAACCTTAGGGAAAAGATAAGGGGAAAATACATGCTCTAAATTGTTCCAAGGGATTAGTTTTTCATGAAAAGTTCTCTTGGCAACTTAACTCATTCACACACCCTTCCTAACACCTCAAGTCAAGTTTTCAAGTGAAAAAACTTCAAAATCAATGGGGAGCACACTTTGGTGTCCCATTTTCCCCCTTTATAACTTAGGGACAAGATAATGGGACAAATAATTCTCAAAATACCACTCATGTTGTTTTAGGATGTTGATGTCACCCACCAAGTCCAAATTAAGACACTAAGAATGCTTTTTCTGCCTCAGGAGCATGGAAGGGTGTTTTGGGGTCAAAACTTATATTATTTTGAATCCAAATAAAATTTTAAGATCATTAAAGCCATTATGAAGAGAAAATTATGTATGAAATTTTGTTTTTATGGCCTATTCCACTCTTGACTCAAAAGGGGAAGTTGCGGTGTCCTGGATTATCATAAAATTTACTTAGATCTTAGAATAAAAGTAATGTATCCATCATGTAGAGGGTTACAAGATATTTCATTGATTATTTTTTTCCTCCAAAATCCTTCTAGAACTCCCGTGATCATCCGGAAAAGTTAGCTTTCACCATTGGAGCTTTCATTCCCTATGTAAAAATGACCCGATCTTGCTTTCTTGATTCCCGACATCAATTTCTTTGACCAATTTTCCCTAAAATACCTTGTATGACTTAATTTTTCTCTTATATAAATATTATATGGTTTGAATCATCCTTGTAAGTCTCCAGAGGGTGTTTACTAGTTGCAAAATGGAAAAAAATGGCACTTTTTAGCCTTGTAAGATAGTTATTTCTTATTAAATCTCGGTGACTTCTTCAATTGCCTTAGGAATTCATCCTTACAGATTAAAAAAACTTAAAAATATTGTTAGCATGTTCATTTGAGAAAGAATATGGGTTAGAATAAGGACATGATGGCTAGAGGAAGGGTTCATAGTGATCCAGAGAGGAACTTTTCAAGTGTGGGCTTAGTTATCATGGCCAAAATTTTCAGTTTTGTATGCTAGACATTTAGCATGACAATATGAGGTGATAAACCTTTTCCTCCTCCATTGTATACTCCTATGGATAAAACTAATGTCCTATAGAAGAGGTATAATTTATTTTAACAACTTAGTAGCACCCCTACCAAGATATCTCTCTTGGAGTTTCTTCAAAAAGTGACTATTTATAAATACATTACAAGAAACCTTACACTCTTTCACTTTGGCCAATGATATTCATTCATATACCTTTGATTCTCTTATGAATACATTTAAGGCACTTAATAAAGCTATTATTTTCATCTTGTATGATATCCTTGTAAATGTTGATATTGACAAATTACCACCCATATTTGATCCATAGGGATCTAAAGAAACACCACTTCATCAGAACAACAAAAATTAATCAAGAAAAGAGAGCAAGATGTTAATTTACAGAACCTTTTTTCCCATGCAGAGTGGCGGTTATGTAACCACCCCTCTGCACATACCAGAGGTTATGTAACCACCGGTTTGCATTCACCTATGGTCATGTCACTAATGAAAATAAATAAATAAATCCAAAAACGGTTGTAGATTTCAAATGTCTGGTCTGTGTCTCTTCCTTGGATGGATCTTCCCATTTTCCAGTACATGGGAGGATATGGGAAGCAATCTATTAAAGTAAGAAGAACATGTGGAATTAGATCATCAAAGACTTGATGGAAAGAAGTGAGAAAGAAACCATTGATGCTGGAATTGTTTTGTAGAAGCAAGGTGTGAGAACAGAGAAAACAAGTAGAGAGGGGTGGAAGTGACATTTTTTTCCTTCCTTCAACTTCTTGTAATTTGTATTTTCATTTGAATTGGCCAATATAATATTGGGAAGAAAGATCAATTGCCCTTCCCGGCTAGTTTTCCCTCAAATTGGGGGTTTCCAGGATAAAATATTGTGTTGTGTGTTGAATTATTTATCTTTCATTGCTGCAAAATAGTTCTAAGTTTCAATTTTCATTCACTAACATTAAGAACTGTCATTTTCAAGGAAATTGGAAGTAGGAACAATATTTTATGGTCTAATAAAATTTCCAAAGTAGGGTTTTACATATCAATATTCATTATAACATGCATCCAAGTATTATTTATTAAGAGGGTTCTGATAAATAATGAGTCCAGATCTTAATATTTATCCAAAAACACTTCTCACACAAATGGGTATATCTCCTATTACAATTAATCATGACATTACTATTATTCAAGGTTTTAAAAATGTTACATGTTCTACATTAGGAATTATTTATTGGAAGCACAAACAATGGGGAGTGAATTAGTGTTAAATAAAAATTACATTTATTTTAACATGAAAATCCATAATCCATCTAATTCAACTTAATCTTTAAGCAAGCATACTTAAGAAATGTAACCATTTAGATGAGAACATGAGAACAAAAAACACATGAACACAAGATATAAGTGGGAAAACCTCGAAGGGAAGAAAAAATCCAAACCTCTACATATATTACTAAATAAAAATGACTCTTATGAATATTACACATCACAATATATTTATTTAGTGAGGCACCAACCCCACAAGGAGCACCAACCCATAGTTTAATAGAGCACCAACCCTATAAGGAACACTAACCCCTAGTTTAGTAGAGAACCAACCCTACAAGGAGGAACCAACCCCCTAGATGAATCATAACCAAAAAAATTCATCTGAAATTAATGTCATCGCTAAAATGTTGTTACAAAAACTGATGATGACTCAAAGTGGTGCTCACTCTTCACCTCTATCTTCCTCAAAACACCTCTCTAGCCTCCATGCCTAAAAACTCTTCCTTCAAGCTTATTTAACCATTTGAACCAGCTTGCCATCACATAATTTTACTATAGGACAACATAAAATCCTCATTTCTATCTCAAAAAGGTCAAAAATACCTTCTTTATAACCTTCAAACACCCCTCTAGGTCGCAATTTTCCCTCTCTTCCAAAACTAGCTCAAATGAGCTTTCTATTATGCTTTTATACCTTTCTTTGTCACAAATCACCTAGGTCAGCCATAATAGTGTAAAATAAATCTCCACATCATAAGAAAATGATAAAAAGATCACACAAAGGACCAAGTAGGTCACCAACATCACCTAGAGCCTTATAGACCTCCATAGGACCGAACAAGCCCTAAAACTCCAAATCAAGCCAACTCGCCATAAGAGGGATGTTTAAGACAAAAAACAATTTCACCAAAGCATGAAAAATACTTATAAATGTTTTCTAAGCCTTTATAAACATCCAAAAATAATGAAACATGTTGATCAGATAAAATATAGTTCAAGTATGCAAGCGCATAAGGATTGGGCATGTAGAAAGGCATAAAATCATAGATGAACATGAGCGCACCAGAACAATTTGAATTCGGGACTTAGCCACTTTTTATGGGTCAGGGATATTTTTAGAGATTAAGTGTTGATCATGGAAAGATATGAAGACTTGCAATTCATGTAAGGCTATTTTAGTTTTTGCATTAGTTTGAGCACCATGCAGATTCTTAGTCTAATAATAGGATCTATTCTTAGAGTTAACTATAGAAGATCTATTATTAGCAGTTACATGCTTTTGTATTCCCTTGTAAAGGTGCATGGATATTATTAGCATGTAGCCTATTTTTGGAAGGTTCATAGGTGGTGAAGGGAAATTTCCCACCCCATGTGTGTGTGTGTGTGTGTGCGTGTGTGTGTGTTCGAGAGAGTCCTAATTATTATAGATTTATGCTTTGGTGGTTTTTGTTAGCGCGCATGACTTATGGTGACATTAATATGATGTATGAAGCTTATGTGTTTTAAATTATTTAATATAATGGATCATATTGGCTAGATATTGGTGTTAGATGTGATTGAATATGGTTCTTGCATGGTAAATATCATTATAATCATTGTTTAGTCAATCTTTCATATGGTTTAGATCTAGATCTGGCTTATGCATTGTGGATTATTTACTATCTGTTATAAATTTGGATATATACATATGCAATCATGCTAACATTATTGAAAAAACAACTCTAAAGAGGGACCTGGTACCCTTGAATTCTTTGGGTGAATGCTCAGTTCTGGCTGAGTGATGTACCAACGCACTTTGGGTTATTTTTGCGGTGAATATTAGGCTACATCATTGGTTCCATTGCTTGGGAAATATTTCTCATCTATTTTTAGGATGTTACGTGATGAAGACATACTTGATTGACCTTGGCCAGTATTGAGGAGTGGTTAGTAGATCTAGAAGAAGAGTATGTTTGTAGATTTAGCATTGGACCTGATTTTAATGCATGCGCATGGATTGAGAAGAACCTCAGTATGACATATTTTATGAGACATTCTTTGCTATATTTCCTATAGAGTTGTATGAGTAGCTAGTTGCTTATGTATCTAAGAGGAATTAGAGGTTTCGTACACTTTTTTGAATGCAGGAGGAATTACAAGACATGTATGATGCACATCTGATTTGCACACATTCCATGGATGTTGGGTTTCATGGTGTTTTGTAACATCCTCAATTCGATACATTAGAACAAGTCAATTTTTTTTTTTTTTTTTTTTTGATAAATGGTTCCTGGTTCTAAATACATAATTTAGAACTCACAAATCAAATAATCATTCTTATAACAGATAACCATATAGCTCTAATACCAATATGTAACATCCTCAATTCGATACATTATAACAACTCCTTCCATAGTGGATGGACTGTGAACATTGACCTCTCCCCTATCACGGGATTCAATCCCATGATGAATTTCTCAGTATTCTCAACTTCTCGCCGCTTTGATACTATGGTACATACTTGAGGAGTTTTGTAAACGCTCCCAGAGTAATTCAGGCCACTGTTAGCTTCCCTTGAGCTAAGTTCTTGAATTCTGTCATTTTCTGATCATAGAAAAGTTGTGGCAGCCAACGTTGCCTAAAATAGCCTTTAAATTGATCCCAAGTAATATTGGTCTCATCAATATTTAGTTCAGCTTTTTACGGCTATCCCACCATGAAGATGCTTCATGGGAAAGTTGATAGGCTCCCAAATAGCTTTAGTTTCCTCCGAGAAGTTTCTTATTGCAAAGTACTTCTCCATTTATTGAGCCGAGCCTCTTAGCTCCGTCTCCCCAATGTGGTGCCATCATACTTAGGTGGGCTTATCCTTTTTATATCATTAGTGAGTTCTGCTGCCAACCTGGCCTTTTTATTTTCTGGTTGGACAGGTGCATTCCCAGCATTAACATCAACACCCATATCGGGGTTGTCCTCAAGAGGTGGCTAATTGTCATTACCAGCTTCTTCATCCTCCTCATTTCCCATCGCCTGCTGTTCAAGTACAACTAAATGATCTCTTGTGTCCAACAGGGCAGCAAGGATCTCATCAAGTTTCTGGGTTGTTGCCACCCCTCCTTCAGGTGGAGCATTATTCGCAACGCTTTCCCATTGTTCTAACCATTTTCTCATTACAAGAAAATTCAGTTCTCATCAGATTATGGACACACATAGGCCCAAGAGCCGCAACCTTCACTCTGATACCAAGATGTAACATCCTCAATTCTATACATTAGAACAAGTCAATTTTTTTTTTTTTTTTTGATAAATGCTTCCTGGTTCTAAATACATAATTTAGAACTCACAAATCAAATAACCATTCTTATAACAGATAACCATATGCAGCTGTAATGACTCGGAGTACCTCCGATCTATTCATTCCATGACTCGGTAATCTACCGATCTATTCATGAGTAATAAGAGTTGGAGTTTTTAATCAACACTTCACTCTTGCGGTTCTCTTCCCTATTCTGGGATTCAGAATGCTCTGTCCAAGGAACCTAACTTGAATAATTGTTACCATTATTCATCGGCATCTCATCCCTTAGACTAGGTGACTCAGGACAACGCAATCAGCAGCTTGCGATACTTTGGCCAAAGATTTGAAACATACTGCTTATGTCTCGTATTCCTTAATGGCATACTCATCAATCTAGAATACGTCCTTCACCCCATTCTTATGTTATGTAGAATGTCTTATACCGACTTCTGTCAGTCCCTCCTAACCCAAGTTATTCACTCAGAAACGGATTAGTAAGGTGACAACGTTATATGGATGCTCCCGAGGACTAGGGATACGATGACATACTGGGTCAACCCTAGTTAAGCCAGTGTGTCAAGTTACCCCGAGTCTCCTAAACAGCCTTATAATGTGACCACATTCCTAATCGGTTCCAGAGTAACTTGTTCGAGTTAAAGGTGTAAATCTTAACGATCAATGCAAAGGGTGTCGTCATAAGTCACCTGCATTGTTGTAACTTCGAGAAGATCCCAATCTTCTCGAAGGTACAACCCTACAGTTGACTTGTGCCGTCAACCTTTAAATCCGCCTTGAAAAGATCTACTTATAATAAGCGTTACGCATATTGAGTTAAAATTATAATAAAATACGTTCCCCTAAGGTTAGCCTTTCCCAATCCCTGGGTTCCTCACCATAGAATGACCTTTCTTAATAAAACCCATTACACAAGAGAAATTATTAAGACTAGAGGGTCCCATCAAGGAGTTCATAGAATTTACATAATTCTAAATCAACAAAATTGGACAATAACCTATAATCTTCACATGTGATTGCCAACCGAACCCTTTTTAGGTTTATTTCAGTTCTTATAACTGAATTTATGTCTTACTTATTAATATCGAGATATAAAGATTAGGAATCCAATTAAACGTTGTCCTGGCTTAATCAAGACTAGGAATTAATAATTTAATCCAGCTTGTTTAGCGTCTTGCTTAGGTTTATTTTTACCCTAGCTTCCAGAAAGACAGTGATCTATATTTCAATTTAGCTTTAGATAGAACATACAAGAACTGCTAAACAATCATAAATATTCAGTCACATATTCTTGCAAGCTTACATTGATAATCACAAAAGTCTCCATATTATACAATAATAACACGCTCTCAAGATCATTTGATCCGAAGAAGGTCAAACTATCCAGATAAGAATACAAACATATAAGTATCAAATATCTAATTCCATTCCCTTCTGAACCAAACACATACATTTTATGCATTCAACATACTTGATACAATACTCAACGGAAAAAGAACATCTTTCCTCAGATAGTACATTTAGAGAATCAAACTGTAATTCATCATAAACCAAATTAAACAATCTGAACATCCTATCAGATCTACGTGCTTTTACCACTTATGGCAACCATCTGCAAAAATTGTCAACATGGGTCAGTTCGATGAACTGAGCATGATAAGCACTAACTCTTAAAACAATTGCAATCCATCAACTATTTCCATTAAACAACCTGTTTAAATGAGATCATTTCACCAAACAAGTAAACATATTTCAAAATATACTTTTGTAATACAACATGACTATAAACGCGTAACACAAATTATCGTTACAGAATAGTCCTAGATACTTCTCAAATATTTCATCAAAATATTAGGGATCAAGAAGAACGAAAGTATCCAAAACAACTATCCATCTGAATCCCAAGATCAGCAAACATCAGACAGATCATTACATTCAACAGTAAAAGGAATATCATAATAAATCATGATTCCATCAATATGTTAAAAACAGTTCCAACGGTTAGATAAAAATATCAACATATACTTTACAACAGAAGAGAAAGAAAACAAGTCATTCATATTTCCCTTCACACAAGCTCATGACTGTACCGTCTCCTCGAAAGGAAAGCATTCACCTTATATGCATACGAATAAGTCTGATGAGCCACAAAAAGAACCACAGTTTTGTTAAAATCAAATATAACAAAACTCCTGTAGCATATTAGCAGTACAATAGCTCTTACACCAAAACAGATGAATGTCAACCAACAGATTACACATGACCTTCCACACGAAGTGAAAAACAAGAAGATATTCAATGCCATCATCTGTCGAGGTGAAGTCGACAGTTCCTTAGTTCAGTCAAGCTCAAGACTAGATACCCATGCAACAGAAGACGTAATCATGCTCAAACATGACAACAATTCCTCACAGCAACATACAACTTATTCTAATCCCTACTAAACACAGTATGGTTTTAGATCCAAGGTCGAAATCAAAAGAACTTCTCCTTTTTATCTCAGCCAACAAGAGACTCGTTAATATTAAAGCACAAGATGTTTCCCCTAAGACTATGCAGAGATATTCGCACGAAATCCACTCAACATGCACAACCTTAATTAACTGTAATTATTCAGAAAGGAAAAATAACATATCACATTCACATCTGAACTCATTCCGAGTTTGAAAAATATGGTAATCACAACCTACTTTTATAGAGACCAAGATACAAGATATCTATCATTACTTAAGGAACCCAACAGAGCCAAAAACAATAAGTGTTCCCAATCAGGCTTTTATAAAAGTAGATACACTGGTTATCTATCAAGGATTTCAACTGAATCCGAACAATAGTATACACGATAAATCTTCTACAGAAGCCGATATACCAGATAAACATAAGTTAAAGATTTCAACCGTGCCAACAATGGTAAATAATCAAAATCAGGCTATTACAGAAGTTAAATACTGATTTTGTAACAAGGAATCCAACTGAGCCTCTACAACATTATTCGCTCAAGCTTACACAGATTGGAACATCGAAAGTATACCAACCGAGTCTGTACTAAAAATCCATTACTTAAAAAAGGTATACATTACAAGATAACTTGAAGTCGTATTACCGCTTACCCTCCAGACTCCGACGAAATCATGCTACCAAGATACACATACATAACTTATACAGTAGTCAATATACGAAGCAATCCAAGGACTCCACAAAGTCATCTTGTAAGTAAAATAAATATAATGCAAACCATCAACGGGTTACACCCCATAATTGCAACACAAGGAGGGAAAAACAACTTCTACAGGGTCGCATCTAATACTGAAACATAGCCAGTTATCCATTCAACATAACCAAAGTATCATAGCGAATCCCAAAATTTTTTTAGTAACCACCACCTATACTAAACACGATGGAACTTACAAAGAATTCCAATAAAACTGAACATTCAAACAAAAGTCCATCAGTATCCTTTCTGACAAGTATCAACAACATGCATCAATCAACAAGTATCAATCAGCTTTGAACCCAACAAGGGAACAATGCATGGGCTCTCATAGAGCAGGTCTAATATTCTTTCTTGCATACATTTCACAAACCTAAGCCGGAATGCAAAACACAACAAAATAGAGCAATAGCTCAAAACACAATGCATACCCGTCAAGGGTTAAATTGGAAAATCGAACCAGAAGAAGATACAGTAACAAAATCACACAAAGCTACCATAATAACCATCTAAATCCATAAATCATCTGAACAGAGTTGTTCTAATGAAATCAATTGAAAGAAAGCAATATTTTTAAAGGTTAGGGCCTAACATGCCTGGTTATTTGCTTAAAAATATGAAGAAGACCACTGAAAGAGCTCGAGCCTTCTTCTCTTTTTCCAAGTTAGATTCACCAACAAAAATTTGTTATTTCCATGACTTATAAATTTTCCTTGCCAGAGAAAAGAGCTAGTTACGCTCATACTTGCCATGCAACACCAAGAAGACTAGTGCGAAGAACCAGTGATCAGACAGAGGGAAAACCGGAGCGCATGAAAAACCAAACAAACTACTAACTTTCCATTTTGCATGCCTTCCCGTGAAACCCGAGCTCGAAGACCGAGTTCATAAATGGCATTTACTCCAAATTTCCTGCTAACTTTCCATTGCCACCGACCGCCATAGTTGGCGATGGATAAAACCAGTTCAAAGACCATTTCCAACTTTGGTGACCTGCCACATCGGCTCTAGCTAGCCGTTTAAAAACTTCTACCAAATTACCTGTCCTTCATACTTATCCCACCATTTAATGCCATAGAAACTGCCGCCCATGGTTCGCACCCTTCCATAGGTCCCCTTTCTTCCTTGTTCATTAGTTAGGTTAGTAACTTAGGTTAGAATTTAAGATAACACTTAGTCTAACCTCATAGCACATAGATACTAACTTAGAACATTAGCTTATAGCCTAGGCCTAGGTTAGATTAACACTAATCTAACCCCTAGGTTATAGTTTAGTTTTAGGTTACTAACCTTAATAAATCCAGTTTAGGTCTAATATTTCAAATGCTCAGAAAAAGAACCTACAACATACATTCACGAACAGGGTTCACTCCTGTACTGCCAATAGGCTATTGAATTATATGTAACTGAATTATTACCTGGTCCACGATCAAGACCTTCCTGATATTACGATATCGGGAACCAATTCATTTAACACGATCAGCCTGAGTTATACTCTGGACTAGCTTATTCAATGCATCCAGACCTTGCAACCCGCATAAGGTCTATAATTTTAATTCATCACGAATAAACTTAAAGCATCACTTGGATCAATACCACTAATCCAAGGCTAGGTCTTATAGATGGATAACTCCATAATTCATTCCGAGATCAGATTAAACTCAGCGTAAAATGAAAGAAATAAAAGAGTCCAAACATATTATGACTCAGCCACGAATCTGCAATCTCAAAAAAAGATACAGTCCATATCAAGCATGACTTCTTAATCAAAGGAACACATCCTTTTTACAAGAGAAATCACATATCAACACTTGTATGCTCAGGAGGAAGTAACAACAGCTTAGGGTGTTACAGCTTTTGAATAATTATATTCTCAAGTACACGGTTTCAAATTAATCTTGCCCAAAGGTTACCGAGTTTCAGTTTTTCTCAAACCCATAGGATCGTATTTATGCAAAGATTCCACCGATGATCAAGTTCCCGATTGTAACCCTAGATTTGGAACTGAAGCTAATGGTTAACTAAACCCTACCACACATGGGGGCAAGAGTAGGTTTGGTAAGGATGGCAGACCTAGCAGCAGAAAGATAGAGGGAAGAAAGGAATCTTAAGTTCAATGAGGCACACAAGAGATATTTAGAGAAACAACGAGATATAATGGAAATAATGGTGTTGTGGAGAGAAATGGGTCATGAAGGATTTGAAGCTCATGTAGAAGACGTGGGCAGCCGAGCATCTGGATATCTCCCATTTAGGAAAGCATGGTAGGGAACCCTCTTAAGCCTTAAATGAGAGAACGCCGGTAGAGATGACATGGGTTGTGGGTGCGAATCTGAATCTACCTAGCGACCTAGCCCTTGCGCTTGGTTTTCCAGTTTCTACGATAGTCAGTAAACAACAAGCTAGTGTGAGAAATAGAGTTGCAGTAGATAGAGTTAATTTTTAGTCAAGTTTAGGAGTTAATTAGGGATCTTATTCATCTATGGTGTAATCATCATCTAATTTATTTAGAGGACCTATTGGAGGTATATTTTTTGGCGCATTGTTGGCACATAATATAGGTGCGCAAAACCTTAGTGTCACATATGGAAGTAGTGTAACTTCACAGATTGTGGGTGTCCATTTTAGTACAACCATCAAAACATAGGGTAGTGCATCTTCTGTTCTATTACCTACTAGAGGGGGTGGATAAGGTGGCTCAAAGGTGCTGCTCACGGGATCTAGTGGATCTGGAGGTAGTGGAAATACAAGAGGAAATATAGGTTTTAGGTCTAGTGGAAAGGTTTGCACCAACCTCAACAAATTTACATGGAGATGTCTCTCCACCTTTAAGAGTATAGAGGCATTAAAGATGCAGATGAGAACGTTAATATGTGTGAGATTCTATGGTGCACAAAGGGGATTGCAGCTCTAGAGCGCAAGGCAAGTAAGTTTACAACCGCATCATTGTAGGGATGCGCACACAACCGGGTGCAAATTTTTTGATCTTGATCAGACTTGTGTGGAATATACAGTGATACGGGATGCTTTCTTAAAGGAACTTTATATATTTGAGTTTGAGTAGAAAATCATAATCATGCTAAAAGAAATTAAGAAGGAACTATTGAAAGTGTTCAGGGAATACAACGCTTGGTTCAAGACTCTCTTGTCTAAGTTATCTTATGACATCCACACAATCCAAACATGCACAAGAGGTTTGTTGGGGACTGTCATGCCTTTCGGAGGGTGCTTTCAAACAAGACTTACATAGATCCACACAAAGTACTCAAAGCTTCTATACATACGAGGTGGTAGGAAGTGTGGACACATGAGTGAGCTCATTCTTAGAATATTATATTGCAGCAATGATGAAGTAGTTGGAGAAATTATCTACTAATTTAGTGCATGAGACACGCAATGGGATTTGGTGTACAAATTGCAAAGTAGAGGGGCATACTAAGGATATTTCCCTTGGAAATTAGTGTGCTCCTTACTACTAGATTGTGATATATGTCACTTGGACCACAATTCAAGATGGTGCCCATTATTGTAGTGCACGATAAGAAAGAATGTGTCTAGTTACTGTAATATTTATAGGTCCTTGACTCATGATAATGAAGATTGCAGGTTGATCGATCAAATCCATGATGTTATTGATGTTGGTGTATGAAAAACTGGTGTTACAAATAATTCCAAGGAAAATGGTGAACATTCGACTATGATCACAAAGGAGGGGCGTTATGATGGTGGTTGTGGTAGAGGTCGATGTTACAGAGGTGGATTGAGAGGTCGAGGTCACGGGGAAGAAGGAGTGATTTCCCTCATGGGACTTGTTATACATGTGGATCTCCTGATCACTACAAATCGTAAATGTCCACAGAATATTGTGTGTTCTTTTTGCAGAAAGAATCATAGTTATGAAGAATGCCTAGAATTATATGAACACTTCAGAAAGAAACAAAAATAGGAAAATAAGGGCACGTGAATGGTTAGAGTACAAAGCACCTTGTGGAAGACCAATGGATTCCAAAGTTAGCACTAGATCCTGAGTTGGTACTGTGAAGATTACTACATGCACCGAGGAAACATGCACCATGGAGAATATGTAACGAAGCCTACTATTACTAAGGAGGAAGTCCTGCATACCAAGTATCTAGAACCGATGCATCAAAAAAAAGGTTCATTAAGAAACTATGGAGGTAATTCAAAATTTATAGAGTGAGATACAGTGTTTGAAGGAATAGTTGTAAAATTTGGAACAAAAGAAAGCAACTGATCTCCAACAAAAAATTTTTGATGACTTGAAAGAATTTTGTAAGATGTTGTGCCAAGATAACATTATTCCTTTATTAGGGAGTTGGTTGAAGGGAAACACTCTGCGCATTAGGACTGAACATGAAAGATAGCTTTTGCATGTTAATATTCCTCTGGACAGTTTGGATTATGACAAGGAGATTACTTTAAATGTTGTTGTTGATGGTTGGATTTTGAGTAACATCTTGATTAACACAGGTGCAGAAGTGAATGTGCTTACTTTGGATGTGTGGGTTTAGATGGGATGACCTTCATTACAACCATCTTCCAATGTTTTTTTCATGGAAAATCAGACTAACGTAATGCCCATTGGAGTTTTAAAATATGTATCCATTACTATATAGGGGGCCAAGTTCACCAGGGACTCTGAGGTCTTAGCACTTGCAGAAGTAGACAATTTTCCCTCATTACTTGAGTGCCCCTGGTGTTATGCATACAACATTGACTTGCATTTCAACAAAAGGTATATCATCTTTGAGAATAAGGAATAATATTTCATCATACCTCTAACAAATGGGAAATTTGTGCCTAATGCATAGCCCTTAAGCAAAGAAGACTTAAATAAAATTTATGTGAGCACCATTCGAGATCTAGAAGTTCTTGATCCATTAAAATGAGATCTCTAATGGGATGATGTATAGTCCAGGAGTGATACTACAAGTGTTGCATTTGATAATTGGGCTCGTGAAACTTATGAAATGGTTGGGTGTGAATTACAAAGTGTAGTTGTGTACGTTAGTAAGACACACGATCGTATGTTTGGGCAACATCGAGGTACCAAAGTATACAGTGAAGATAATCTAGAAGTATTTCTTCTTTTATGGAAGTTCAATGGGAATGTTAGGTGGAAATAAATAACATGTTATTATATACTTTTCATGGGATGGCAACACACTGGTGGATGGTTCACATAGATAATATTTTGGAGTGGAGAGAAGTAAGGATTTATTTATCTACTCATTAAGAAGCAATCCACCTACTTAGATCTATACATTTCATGGTAATGATCATGTTCAAGACCACATTCAAGTAGTGTGAGAGACTTTGGAGACTATGGAAAGAATATTTACCACCTTCTTTGCAGGGGTTCATTTTAAGAGAACTCTTAGAAATCGGAGGTGGAAAATACCTGGCAAATATCCTCGGAACTGGTTTCACGGGAAGGAGAATTTTTAGGGGGTCCGACAAAAATTTTCACCTAATTTTTAAGTGGTGTGATAGAAGTCTGTAGACACATGACATAGATTTGTTGTCGCATGTCAACATGTTTGTTGATGCGTGTCGCGAGGTTCATTGAGGCGTAACAACCACCTTATTGACGCGCGACAACAAATCTTCTATCGCACGTCATCCGTAGCCTCCGCCGTCTCGGTCACGCGACAACAAAATATCCATGTCACTCGTCAACAAACTCTCTATCATGTGTTTACTTCCTTTGCACTCCTCTCATGCATCAAAAACACTCCATGTCATGTGTCAACAAACTCTCCTTGTCACGCATTAACAAACTCTTTGTCACACATCTATAGCCTCCGCCCTCTTGTCACGTGTTTATTGTACTTGATAATACATATGCCCCCATGTGGTATGAGTGAGCTAGTAGTGTTCTACCTAGTGAATAATATAGGATTATATAGGGGATAGTTTCAAGGGTAGGTGAAGCCAACCCCTAAAAAAATTAAACTATAATTTTTAGGTGAACAGTCACTGACCTTGCGTAAAAATTTTCCTTTTCAAATTTTTCAAAAATGGAATATTCACCACAAAAATTATCCTTGCTTCTTTGTGGGTGCACAAGTTTTATTTCACCTTGTGAGGTTGCGCACGTGCATGGTATGTCTACGTAAAGTTGAATAGGGAGAATGGAAATTGGCAAGAACTTACTAAAGGTATGACTCAGACCTTTGATTACTTTTCTTCTAAACCTCCTATGAATGAGGCATTGTAGGTTATGAAATATTTAACTATAGGAGACATTACAAAGGCTGAAGAGTTACTTCAGGAGTTTTTAGGAGACTCATACTTATTAGTATGCTTTGAAGAGGAAAAAATAGATGAAAGAGAAAAGGGTAAGATGATTTACATGGTTAATGATGAAGAGGTAGAGAACCTAGAAATTGAGCACATAGAGGGTATGTGTGAAGTCTTGGACAGTGCAGATGAGAAGGTGCGTGCCTACCATGAGCCTATGAAGACCAAGAAAGTGAACATTGGAATGGATGTTGAACCTAAAGAGGATATTATAGGAGATTACTGGTTTGACTTTGAGGTTGCTAAAATCATCGAGTGGCTACACAAATTCCAAGATTTGTTCCTTAGAGGATATCATGAATTGAAAGGATGTACATTAGAAGGTGACATGAAAATGGCTCAAGATTCAATTGATATCGTTCTAAAGAGACTTGAGAAATATAAGTCTCAGAACTCTCAGCTCAAGGACAAAAAGAATCAATTGGTGGAATATGTTCAACATCTGATAAATCCCATATCATCTACTTTCCCAGTACCTGATGTTGTGGCTGCCCTTGATGAAGAAAATCTCAATTTATCAAAATAAATAAACACATTGGGCCATTTCACTAAAAATTAGCTTTCAAAGATTCTCGTTTGAGGCCAAGGAATGATCAAAATAACGGTTAAGCTCCATGAAGATGTTAGTGTGTATCTTGAACCAATTCTTTCTTTCAAGGAAACTTTTGTTTCTAATATATCAATTTTTGATGAGATATTGCCCAGTCTACAGGAGATGACCAGTATGGAATCCTCAGTTTTAGCCATTGAAGGAGTTCTTGAATTTGAACATCGAGGGACATGTTTTCTTTGGTGTCTGCATCTCAAATCAAGGAAGACACTTCTCAAGGATTCTATGATCCATTATGAGAGCATATGAAATGAAGCCTTCACTTCACTTGCCTTGATTCAAGAATTCATAGCTGAGATCCCTTACAACCTTGTAAATGAGCATAATCAAAGGTGTTCATCGGAATAGGTGGAAGAGCAATTTTCACAATTGTTTAAGGACATGTACACTCCCACCAATAATTTATCATCAGTTTCAATGGAGTGGTGCATCAAATTAAAGAACTTATTTGAGAATGCTCAATCAAAGATTATTAATTTAAATGATATGCCAAGTAGGATTGTTGAATTTTAGGTATTTTGTGAGGCTATTCTTTGACCAAATAAACCTCCAGAAGAAGAAAATATGTTTGAAACTTTGGGAAGGTTTAGATCCTTTCAACTTGAAAAAGTGGTAGATCCTAATTTCACTTTGGAGGTTCGGGAGATAGTTTTCTTGGTATCTAATGAAGTGGGAGAGTCCATTTCTCATACGTTTGAGATAGGTGGAACCCATTTCAATGGATAAGGCACTGGTTATTATTGTATATTTTAAAAAGTGGATTTTTGAGAAATGGATGTTGTTATTTGTTTTTGGGAAGTTGTGGATAACTTAAGTGATTTCTATTTTTAATTTTTTTAATAAAGTTGGTTAGAAAAAGTTAAAGGTCACTTAAGTGCCTTATTTAATGATCATGTAAAACCCTAACTACTTTGTAAACAACTTTTGGGTTATAAGAGGAAGTGAAGGGCTCATTTGTAAAGGGTGACTTTAAGAGAGGAGAAGAAAATACTTTTGTGTGCAAGCTTTTTTTCAGCAAGAAACCTTGTGTTCTTTTATGAAAACATTTTGGAGTTAATGAAATATGAAATTTGTGTCTCATTCATTGTCTCTTGTAACATTTGATGTTCTTATGTTCATTAGATGTTAGATGTTTGAATCTTGCATAAAAATATTGTATTTGATCTTATTGTCAAAATTATTAAGTTTTTTTTCTTGTTCACAAAGTGATCAAGCTCTGTTATTTACTTGCTCATGTGTGTTCCCTTTTACATATTCTTGTTTAACTAACTCAAACTCTATTTTATTTGTGTTAGTTATTCATATTTCCTCTTCGTGTAATATTAGGCTTTGTTTTTACCCAATTCTTATATGTTCTTTCAACTCATTCCATTCCATCTCCCTTAGTCAATTTTCTTTCCATTGATGTTCCAAAACACCCCCACATACAATTTTGAATGGACAGATGTAAATACAATTTTGGTTTTCAATAAAGGCAGCCTCACCTTCATTAAGGAGGGACTTCATTCCCAAACTGTTGCATGTCATTTGCATGCATGCAAATCCATATGCTAACAGTTTTGATGACTCCACTTTGGGGGTTCAAGTATTGTTAACTAGTGCTTGGTTAAATATTTATGGCTATCCCTTTTGTACAAGCTCTAGTTCTTCAACCGAACCTTGTGATAGATTAATATTTTCAAGGAGACATTGCTGCCAACCTTCGAACAGTATCTTAGGAAAACCATGAAAGTTTGTAGCAATTTTTGGCTATTGATAGAGCCATTGACAGAGAAATCTACACTAAAGACCTTAGAAGAAGAGCACCCACACTTGTGGCTAGAAGACCTCCTGGACACATGTTGATCGTTGTTCACCGACACGGTCCTCTTCCACCAAGGTAATAATGTTTATGACTATTACAGGTAACCCACCTATCTTGAAACCAAATCTTATTTTTGTAGATACTCAAGAAGACATATCATTAGATTTAATGTAATCTATTTAGGAAAAGCGCACAAATAACTATCATTTTCATCTCACCGCATCATTACTAGATAACAGAGAAAAGGAAGCCACGAGAGTTGCTAGAGTTATTTAGGTACAAATAGCTCAAGAAAGAGAGTGAAGAGAAAAGGCTAGAGCTGATTAGAACATGCTAGTAATCCCTTCACAATAAAGATTTCAAACTGGAAGGAAAGAAGTTTACACGAGGAGAAAAAGCTAAATGTTGATCTGATCCCATTTTTGACTTTCAAGGAAAGTTTGGTTTTAAGTTATCTCCTCCAAAGAAGAACACACCTCATAGATATGTAAGCCTTGCATCAAGTCCTGAAAGAGAAAGAAAGGGAGGAATCACTACCAGTCAAGCACTTGTCCTTGCTCACATTGTTTTACCTTCACATACCACCTTTCCCAAAATGGTAGTCAACGTACCATGGGGAAATGCCATAGGCCCATTGGCCTTACCAACTCAACATGAAATCCCATGAGGATTGAGGAAGATTCTTCCCAAGTTCGATGGAGATGGGAAGACATCACCAAATGACCAAATTTCTTCTTTCTTTGTTGCATGTGCAATTTTTTCAGTGGAATATGAAGATGTTGCTATTCGCCTCTTCATTAAAACATTACATGATGTTGCTTTGCAGATTGGTTTCATCATCTACCCAATGGATGCATTAAAAATTGGAATGATATGAAAACTAAGTTTGAAGATCGATTCAAAATGGCAGAAGATGAACATGCTCTTCTTTCCCAACTATCTCAGGTGAAGAAAGAGCCAATAAAACCCATGAGGAATTTCATGGCTGAATTCAACAAAATGGTGAATAAAGTTCCTACCAGGATTCACATGAATCTTGATGGAAAAATTATTTTCTTTATTAACACACAACGAAAAGTATTCTATCGGCTAAGAAGAGCTAGAGTGGCTACTTTGGAACTTGCTCAATCCTTGGCCATAGAAATTAAGGATGACTTAATCATGGAAGGAAAATTCAAGAAAAGTTCCCTCAAGGGAAAGAGTCAAGAAACTCCCAATGATTCAGAAGCTATACTTACTAAGTTAGCTAATGATGTGCTAGCTTTGAAAAAGCAAGTTTCTCAGAGTAGTATACCCTCTCCTTACAAAGGTATTCCAAGGAAAGGCTACGTTCTAAAAAAATATAGGATTGTAGGTCCTCTGATGAGGCTTGCTATTGAATCATCTCCTGCAACTAACTCAAAATGTTACGTCATTGAAGAAAGCAACAATGAGTTTGAAGTCGTTGAGGTTGATGAGGAAGAGCCGGATTTTGGAGCATTTGAACCTGAAGTTAAAGATCCCGAGGGAGAAAGTAATAATCATTTCTTTGAGTACCATTCGAAGAAGAATACAAATACAAAGAAATTATAGCAGAGATATGAATAGCCGAAGATTTCAAAGTGTCTTCACACGATCTCGAGAAAAAGGAGAAAAATAAATCTAAGGTGGGAGATAGAGAGGTTTCTAAGGAAGTTCCTAAAGAATAAAAAATTAAAGAAGCTTCCAAAGAATCAAAGATAGATGAGATTTCTAAGGTCAAAACTATCTTAAATAAATGAGAACCTTTGCCGAGTTAATCCATAGATAAATTAGCTATGAAGAAATTTTCTTCTTTTACATCATGTATCAACCAAGCCCGAAGCAAAGGTCAAAAGTGTGCCATCATCAAGTTCAAGAGAACTAGTATCGATACATCAAGTACGGTTACTTTTCCCAAATTTGATATCATTGATCATATCAATAAAACAAACATTTCCATGTCACGGGTAAAGTACTTGAAGTCCGATAAGGATCAACTCGAGAAATTGGTCTAGTTTATCAAAGGTGACTCTCTGTTCATTCCTCCAAAGGAATTCTAAAAACTCCCAAATATGGGAAGAATCAAAATATTATGGTGGCCAATACACCTTCAAATGAAAAGATTGAACCTTTCTTTATGTCCTTTTTTATCAATGAATGCAAATTAAGCAATTGCATTATAGACTCTAGAGCCTCGGATAATGTGATGCTAACAAAAGTAGCACATTCTCTTGGGATAACTTCCACGATAACATTAAAATTGTGTTACTCCATGGAAACTAAACAAGTTCCTCTGATCGGGAAGATTAGAGACACCCAAATGGTTTTAGCCTGATTCCTCAAAAGAAAGTTAAGGTAACTATTTTAGTTGCTTACATTCCTACTTCGTATGGTATGTTGTTGAGAAAGAAATTTTGCAGAGATCTAGGTGGAGAAATTTAAATGGATTGGTCTCATGCTATGATCCCTATCAATGGCGAAATGAAGAAACTTATTTTGAAAGATCGTAAAAAGTTCACAAGAAATAAAACCGAATATCCTCACACACAAATCCTTTTCCAATGCTCAAGTATGGGTAATTATATGATGACTGCAAAAATTCATACCCTTGAGATCACTTGCCAAGATTCCAATGAGATATGGACTCTTGAGTTCGATGGAAGTTGTTACTTGACGGAGTTACGGCGTAGGAGTGGTACTCATATCACCAAATGGTAAAATATTTCCTTTTTCCTACAAATTTGAATTTTCAAATACTAACAACACTACGAGAATATGAGGCATTAATCCTTGGCCTCCAAGTTGCAGAGGAGAAAGGGATAAAAATTTGGAAGTCTTTGGAGATTCGAATTGATCTTGAAACAAGTAAGAAATCGGTTCCAAGTAAAGAATGATCATTTAATATACTACGAAATAAAGTGTGGGACGTGATAGAAGTCTTCAATGCTTTTTCCATAAAATCCATCCCTTTTGAAAAGAATGACAAAGTATATTCTCTAGTAGTTTCAGGTTCATTAATGATTCCACATTCAGAGTTTGATCAAGAAAAATACACCATTGAAATGGTTTTTAGGCCAAGTGTTCCTGATAATGCAGAAAATTGGCAAGTATTCAATGATGATCAAAAAATTATTGCTTTCTTGGAAAAGAGGGATAATTTTGAACAATTGTACTTTGAGGGAAGTGATTATGCATTTCACAAATCAACTACCTCACCCATTCAAGAAGGAGTTAAGAATGAAGATCTTGGTGATGGCATCATTCAACTCAAAGGAAATAAAATTCCCAAAGGATTGGTTTCACTTGAAGAAATTTTTGATAAACATGACAGGTTTATCAAAGAGAAAGAGTAGGTAGGACCTGCAAATTTTGCTGACTATGAGCAAGTTAACATCGGTACCAAGGATAAACCTCACCTGGTCAACATTGGTAAGTGCTGCTCACTTGAGGAATGCAAGAAATTCATAAGCCTCCTTACTAAATATTCTGATGTCTTGGCTTACTCATATTAAGACTTGAAGTCTTTCCAACCCAAGGAAATGGAGCACATCATACCCTTGAAGCACAGTGCGCTTCATTTCGGAAAAATAAAAGACAAGATAATCCCAAGATTGTAGGGACAATATTTCATGAGGTTCAAAAGATGTTATATGCAAGGATAGTGTTTCCTATTCGACATTCAACTTGGATAGCTAATATTGTACTGGTTCATAAGAAAAATGGAGAAATTAGGATTTGCATGGATTTACGCAATCTTAATCAAGCTTCCTTGAAGGATAACTACCCACTACTAGTCACGGACCATATTCTGTAGGTAGTAACTAGATCAGAAATGCTATTCATGCTAGATGGTTTCTATGGTTATAATCAGATTAAAGTGGCTAGAGAAGATCAACATAAAACTACATTCACCACCCCCTGGGGTACGTTTGCATATAGAAGAATGCCTTTTGGTTTGATCAATTCCAGTGCTTCTTTTCAAAGGGATATGGATATGGTATTTGCATATTATAAAGAAAAGATCATCATGATATACCTAGATGACTTGATAGTGTTCTCAAAGAAGTGAGAAGATCACCTAAGATATTTAGAGAAAATATTGCGAAGGTGTAGACTTCATAAGACATCTCTCGAGTCCAAAAAAAGTCTGTGTTCGAGTTATATAAGAGAAGCTCCTAAGTCATATTATTTCTAAGGAAGGAACTAAAATTGATCCTCGAGCGTGTTCAAACTATCAAGAATATTTCCTTGCCTACAAGTAAGCCTGGAGTCCACTCATTCTTTGGGAAGGTAAATTTTTGAGAAGGTTCGTGTGCCATATTTCTCTGGTGACTACGAGAAATCAACGATACGATGAAAGGAAAAGAATCCTTTAGATGGTCAAAATAAGGTAGAGAGGAATTTAAAAAGATCAAGGGTGATATTGCAAAAGCCCCTACATTGGTGTGTCCTGATTTTAAAAAGGATTTCATAATCTATTGCTATGCTTCACTACACACAATCTCTACCATCTTGACTCAACACAATCAAGAGGGAATCAAATCTCCTATTGCATTCATGAGTTTTGGGTTCAAGAAATATGAACTCAATTATACTCCCCTTGAGATGCATGTGTACGCGGTGGTGAGAAACTTGAAATACTTCAGGTACTATGTGTTGAATTCGCACACCAAATTCTTAGTTCCAGAACACCGTAGTTAAATCAATGCTAACACAACAGAACCAAGATCTAAAAGAGGTAATTGGGTCTCCAAGATCTAGGAATATGATTTGGATATCAAGCCTACTAAGTTGGTTTGAGGAAGAGGACTCTGCCAACTCATCGTAGAGAATGAACCACAAGATGACTCTGAAGAAGAACCAGTTGTGGAAAATTTACCACTGGTACTTTTTATCAGTACCACAGACGAATGGTATTCTGATATAGCCTAATTTCTCACATATGGTGAGTGTCCATAGAATCTGAAAACTAAGGAAAAATGAGCTATCAAACTAAGAGCTGCTAGGTACATCATTTGGGACAATGCTTTGTTCAAGAAAGGAGTTGACAAAATGTTCCTCAGATGTTTTGATAAAGAACAACAACCTAGGTTGTTGGAAGATTTTCACAATCATGCTTACGGTGGTCATTTCTCTGACCTAGTGACAACCCATAAATTTTTTTGAGCACATTATTATTGGCCCACTATGTTTTCTTATGCTTAGAAATGGGTAACGATATGTGAAGCTTGTCAGCAATTTGTTGGAAGACAAAATTGTCATCTTTTCCTTTGAAACCAGTTGTCATTGAGGAACCCTTTTCAACAATGGGGTTTAGATTTCATCGAGTTCTAAATCCTAATTCTAGTGCTGGTCATACTCACATGCTCACTCATGTAATCGACTACTTTACAAAGTGCGTAGAAGCTATACTCGATAAAACAAACATATACTGCAGTGATATGTGATTTCATCAAAGAAAATATATTGGTTCGTTATGGAATCCCACACAAGATTGTGACGGACAATGCCTCAAATTTTTCTTCTACAAAAGATGATAGGTTTTTGTTATGGGTATAGGATATATTTGTCTCATTCGTCAGATTACTACCCTTAAGGAAATGGTCAAGTAGAATCTAGTAACAAAAACATCATTACTATCGTGCGTAAGTTAGTCAAAGAAAATCAAAGAACTTGGCACAAAAAGTTATATGATGAATTGTGGGCTGACCACATAACCCCAAAAGA
Organism: Taxus wallichiana var. yunnanensis; assembly: GCA_018340775.1. Lineage (NCBI taxonomy): Eukaryota > Viridiplantae > Streptophyta > Pinopsida > Cupressales > Taxaceae > Taxus > Taxus wallichiana. The sequence goes on from CM031235.1 coordinate 410,070,329, forward strand.
GCAATCAAGATGTCTCTGATTTTAACTTCGTATGGAACCGATGCTCAAATTCCTATCACACTAGAGTTACCAACATTAAAATTAGCCCAAGAAGTTGATGATGAATGCTTCACCAATGCATTAGATAAAAGGATCATGTTCCTAAGCAAGCTTGAGGAATAAAGAAGTCAAGTGGAAAATAGGATCGAGGAACATCAATCCAAGGTAAAGAGGTTGTTTGATAGGAAAACCAAAGAGAGGCAATTCCAAATCAATGACTTGGTTCTTCTTTGGGACAAGAGACGTGAACCGAAAGGAAAGCATGGGAAGTTTTATTTGTTGTGGCTAGACCATTTCAAAATCAGAAATTTCTATGGATATAACACCTATTACTTGGCGTATCCTAATGGAACTCAATTACCTTTTCCCGTAGTGGGAAATATCTCAAGCACTATCAAAATTGAAAATGGGTTGTTCCCTGTATGTACATAAGTAATTAGGATTTTGGTTTGTTTCTTTTCCTTGTCTTTCGGTCTCCTCTTTTATATCACCCCATTTTTGTGCCCCATCATTTTGAGATCATCTTCATGAATTTTTTGGTCTAGGTTCGTTGTTGCATCCATGAAGTCCTTGTCCCCAATTAGAGCTAGCTATTATCAGCCAATTTTGACTTCGTAAAATTAATAAAAAAATAAAAATGGAAATTTTGAAAATTTTCAAAAGTGTTACTTTGCATGGTTTATCACTCTCATCATGACTGTCTCATTTTTGTTATCATTCGGTCTTCATTTCCCCTTTCGGGTGAGAAATGCTCCGCAAGTCTCAAATCATGTTAAATATCAATTAATAAATTTTTAATAACTTTGGAGTATTTAATTAAATAAATATTAATTAAAATTCATTCAAAAATTTTTTGCTGGGGAAAAATAAGCTTCCGCTTCCCATTGTCTGGATGCCAAATTGGCTTCCTAGGCCCAAATTTCCCCTTTCTTGGAAAAATTGTTTTAAATCCCCACCGTGGGATTTCTTCTCCTAATTGCCAAATTAATAAATTGGCAAACGGGCAAGAAATCTCCCGATTTCCCACATGGGGAAATTAAATGGGGATTTCCAGCCCACTTTGCCATTTCCATTGGCAATTGGCTGTTGCTTTCCCCATTTCCCCTGGCAATTAATTCCACTACCTAGGAAGAGGGGAAGTTGGGTTAACCCTCATAAATTCCTCCGTCGAACTCATTGGAAAGAGTCATACGAAGCTTTCTAAATTTCTTCTCATTTATTCTAAGAAACATAATAATATTTTTATCACATCCCTCAAACAATACTAGTCTGTGAATGCCATTGTGAAGGAGAAATGCATGCAAGAGGATAGTCCAAGCAAAGGCAATTGCAAAGGATAAAACCAGTCCCAAAACACCACACAGGAGTAGGACACCAAACCAAATCATTTTTAGTGCATTAGAGGAGGATAGTCATAGAAATCCAACGCATACAAAAGTATTTGAAGAAGTTTCAACTCCTTTTTTGAAGGAGAAATAGCAGACCATAAGTAAAATCCATGCATTACCAAAAGGCAGGAGGACACTCCAAAATAGCCAGGGGTAAAGAACAACATAACCCACGCATGAGGAAAGTGAACCACCGACAATCCAAACAAAAGCCGAACAATCCAAAGAATTAATGCAGACGCAAATTAAGGGAGATAAAAGAATATTGTAGAAGCATTTAAGTTTCCACACAGGTTAAAGGAAATAATTTGCATCAAGATTTCATGCACTCATTAGGAAAACATACATGCACCAATAAAATAGCTATACGCCCCCAAGGAGACAAAGAAGAACAAGTGTCCATGAAGGTCATTCAAAGAAATCTCCATGCATAGTCAAGGGGGAAGTAAGGTGAAAGCACAAGTCCACGTGGGAGACCAAAAAGGAAAAAAAGACAAACCAAAAACAACAGGCCACTTGGGAAACCAACAAGGAAGAAAATTTGCATACATTCATAGGCAACTCAAAAGCTCTACACCTTTTTTTTAAAGAGAGAAAAGTTCAAAATGCATTTTCAGGAAAATCTCCAATGCAGGCCAAGAAAAGAATTTCCATTCACGCATGCAATAATAAAAGAAAAGTCTGAATGCAGCAAGGAATAAGAAAGGTCCACGTATTGCCAAACTAGGAAGGATAAAAAGATTCCAATTCATTCATCAAAATATCCATGAATAGCTGCTTAGAGCATACCCACACATGCACCAAATAAGGCCATTTTTCAACACCTATGCAGGGGAAGAAGACAAGGTAAAATTCAGAAGTAAAGTTAAAATTCTATTTTCACGCATTGGGAAAATTCATATAGTCTAAAACAAGAAAAATATATATCCACCACACATTCTCTGGGTGTATCAATGCATTTCCAAGAAGATTCAGCAAGTATAGTCATGCATCGATCAAAAGATCGCATCGAAGAAGTAAATCTCAAATTGCGTGGTCATTAAAATCAGGTGATTTTCACACATACCAAGGAGAATTTTCTTTGTCAAATTAAATAAAAATTGGGAGATTTTAATATATATATCGTTGTATCACCAGATTTGGAACTCGAGGTTAGTCTCGATATATTTGTATTAACATTTAAAAATAAAAAAAAAATATGTAACCGGGATTGGTTATTATTATTATTTTTAAAATGATAATAATAATAATATTAAAGTGAGTCATATTTTTCTTGCATTGATGTTGGTTTTGGAGATTGAGACCCGACCACCTTGCATTGTTTTGCATTCCTGAGTCATTCTTATGTGAAATTCATAATGGCCAAGAAATCTAAAAATCCATAGGAAGATCGAGGAAGCCAAAGTGGAGAAATCGAATAAGTCTCGCACTTAAGTAAAATTCCAAGGAATCATCCCTCCCGGTCCATTAAGTCGGCATATGATGACAATACCACGATTCTGATAACTGGTCACATCAATGTGTAACAATTCGTGAACGGTGAAAACTGAAGTCAAAACCATATTCTCGGAAGGCTTTACCATAGTGGTCTACCTCAAGCAAAGAACATTTTTCTGTCTCGGTGCAATGTCCAGAACTGGTTATCACTTATGCCAAGCATTATGATCTTGAGAGATGAGGAATTTTTAAAGATAATCGCGAGCCTTTCCTCTTAATCACACCAGAGCACATTGAGGAATTGCTTGGCATACCTGAATTTCCTGAGAATGTGGATATCACTCACCAATCAACGCAAGAATTTTGGGATGAAGAACCCCTAAGATGGAGAAAGATGGTTAATAACAAATGGTTAGTGACCAAGAGGCCTCGAATTGACCAGCTTCCCAAAGAACTGTACCACATTGAGTTCATGGAAGAAATTGGGGACATGATTACTCTCCTAAGTCGAGTTTTCGGTTTACCCTCTGCTAGGATTTTCCACCCATGGATGTATCAATTTATCTATATCATCCTTGCCAAGAAAGAGTTTGTAGATTGGGTCACCATCATCGCATAAATAACCTTCACAAACAATTGATAGAAGTTAAGATGATGGGTGCTTCTACATGACATCGTATCTGACTTATGCAGTAGCAAGAAGAAAGCTATTTTCTAGACTTGAAACAAGAGGAGTCATGGGGCCATCAAATAGTGTCTTCCATTACTATCCGCAACTAAGTTTCAAAAATAGCTCTCACCATTTTAGAAGAGTCAATGATGCATTCACCTTTCGTGTGATTCGAAACCTGAATCGAAATATAGAGGAAATATTTTCTAAAGAATCCATGAGTGTCATTTCCCAATGGGGAACCTGGTTTATTCAATTTTCATCCTTTTCCTACATTTGCGTGAGTGGCTTTACTGGTACTCCATGGAAGCTTCCTAAGTACGTCAGTGATAAATGGGCATTAATGGAGCTTGCACAACAACTATTCCAAGTTCATTGTCTTCTCAGTGACAAGCACCATTCAGAATTCATTTCCCAATCCAAATTGGGGAATACCAATGTCCAAATATTTTCAGTGCACAACTCATGGAAAAAGAGTTCACCCTCATCACAATTCATCCATATGTGAAGAGAGCCCAATTTGATATTAATGGATACATCCAAAATATTCTTGGAGTAAAGTATCAACATAACCCTACCATGGAAGATTTATGGGCTTCCTGTTCGGACAAACATGAAGTAAGAAGACGATAGTTTTCCCACCTCGCACTTGCTTAGATCAAGGCCTTTCACATCAAGAACCCTCCCAATTTGTTTGTAAATGATGATGAAGATGTTATTGATCCCTCATATGATGTAGTTGCTTTTACCCCATTACCTCGAATTGACTGGACCAAAAGAGATGAATTTTCTCTTGATAGCAAGAATCAACAATTCTTGAAAGAAGCATATCTTGGTACAACAAAGAACTTGCCAAGTTACAATCAGTTCAAGATCGTTCTTCAGGATCATAAAAATTTCCAACTCAAGGAGGTCTTCATTCAACCAAAGCCCCTTCTCAATCAACCTCCGTACCATCTAATCATACACAACAAGCAAGAAATGAGTGGTTTCCAAAATCCACTTCGTTGAATAATGTGTCATGAGGAGAAAAATCTAAAGGCCCTAGCCCCGTGAAGGAAGAGAACGTGTATCAAGATTTTATACTTCAAGTAGAGATTCTTCTACCCACATTGTTAATAGTGCTCAGAAGATCGTGACAAACGATCCTCGGCCATGCTTATGCACAAACATCCACTCAGTGTAGGTAGTCCAAATATCAAACACTTTGGATCATGCGAGTTAATGAAGACATTTCCAAAATCTCCCAAATGATCGGGAGGTGGATATTGAGGTTATTTCTTCTCAAATTGAGGTCATGGATAGGATCTCAGTAGGATCTCATGATGTTGAGAACAATGAGAATATTTCTTCGAGCTCTAAGATTTTGTATGCGGAAGTAAGGAATGATACCCTTCCTATGTTGATTCCTAAGTTAAGAAAAGGAAGAGGGTTGTCAAGGAAATTGACATTGATTTTGATGCCCTTTTCAAAATTTTGAATGACATCATTCCCAAGAAGCCTAAGGTGATTTCTTGAATAATGGTGGATAATGACGGAAATAGTTTTGTAGAGCTTGCCATCTAACAAGTTGATAAGGAGTGTGATGCCATGACACTGCTGATTATGAAGTTTCCAGACTTGGACTTGGGAGGTCCACATTAGAAAGTGACATGGAAATGGCTCAAGATTAAAATGATATCGTCTTTAAGAGACTTGAGAAATATAAGTTTCAGAACTCTCAGCTCAAAGCTGAAAATAATCAATTGGTGGAATATGTTCAACATCTGATAAATCCCATATCATCCACTTTCCCAGAACCTGATCCATTGGCTTCCCTTAATGAAGAAACTCTCAATTTATAAAAAGAAATAAATACATTGGGCCATGTCACTAAAACTTGGCTTTAAGAGATTCTCGTTTTAGGCCAAGGAACGATAAAAAAAAACGGTTAAGCTCCATGAAGATGTTAGTGTGTATCTTGATCCAATTCTTTCTTTCAAGGAAACTTTTGCTTCTAATATATCAATTTTGATGAGATATTGCCTAGTATGCGGAGATGACCAGTATGGAATCCTCGGTTTTATCCATTGAAGGAATTCTTGAATTTGACCATCAAGGACATGTTTTCTTTGGTATCTGCATCTCAAATCAAGGAATACACTTCTCGAGGATTCTATGATCCATTATGGGAGCATAGGCAATGAAGCCTTCACTTCACTCGCCTTGATTCAAGAATTCATAGCTGAGATCCCTTATAACCTCATAAATGAGCATAATCAAAGGTGTTCATCGGAATAGGTGGAAGAGCAATTTTCACAATTGTTTAAGGACATGTAAACTCATGCCAATAATTTCTCATCAGTTTCAATGGATTGGTGCATCAAATTAAAGAACTTATTTGAGAACACTCAATAAAATATTATTAATTTAAATGATATGCCAAGTAGGATTGTTGAATTGCAGGTATTTTGTGAGGCTATTCTTCGACCAAATAAACCTCCAGAAGAAGAAAATATGTTTGAAACTTTGGGAAGGTTTAGATATTTCAACTTGAAAAAGTGGCAGATCCTAATTTCACTGAAGGTTTAGGGAGATAGTTTTCTTGGTATCTAATGAAGTGGGAGAGTCCATTTCTCATACATTTGAGATAGGCAGACCCCATTTCAATGGATAAGGCATCGTTATTATTATATATTTTAAAAAGTGGATTTTTAAGAAATGGATGTTATTTATTTTCGGGATGTTTTGGATAACTTAAGTGATTTCTATTTTTAAAGTTGTTTTTAATAAAGTTGGCTATAAAATTCAAAGGTCACTTAAGTGCCTTATTTAATGATCGTGTAAAACCTTAACTACTTTGTAACCAACTTTTGAGTTATAAAAGGAAGTGAGGGACTCATTTGTAAAGGGTGACTTTGAGAGAGGAGAAGAAGATACTTTTGTGTGCAAGCTTTGTTTCAGGAAGAAATTTTGTGTTCTTTTTTGAAAACATTTTAGAGTTTATGAAATATGAACTTTGTGTCTCATTCATTTTCTCTTGTAACATTTGATGTTCTTATGATCATTAGATGTTAGATGTTTGAATCTTGCATGAAAATATTGTCTTTGATCTTATTGTCAATGTTATTAAGTTGTTGTTCTTGTTCATAGTGATCAAGCTCTATTATTTACTTGCTCATGTGTGTTCCCTTTTACATATTCTTTTTAACTAACTCAAACTTCATTTTATTTGTGTTAGTTATTCATCTTTCCTCTTTGTGTAATATTAGGCTCTATTTTTACCTAAATCTTGCATGTTCTTTCAACTCATTCCATTCCACTATTTTTCTTCATTCCATTCCATATCCCTTATTCACTTTTCTTTCCATTGATGTTCCAAAACAACCCCGCATACAATTTTGAATGTACAGATGTAAATATAATTTTGGTTTTCAATAAAGGCAGTCTCACCTTCATTGAGGAGGGACTTCGTTCCCACATTGTTGCATGTCATTTGCATGTGTACAAATCCATATGCTAACAGGGTTGAGCTTCCCATTCAACATTTGATGGTTGACTAATATCTTGTATTTTCATTTCTTCTGGGAAGACTCTTGTATCTCCTATTGTATATGTCTCATTCTTTACATCCATAATTTCAAGACGAGGCACTTCTTCAAGTTCATTTACATCTGCTATTTCAATAGGCTTCTTCACTTGTTCTTGAACTTGACTATCCTGAATTACCTTTTTCTCCTCAGAATGCATAACAACTAGTTCCTTTTGTACTTTTTTCATAATTTCACCGGGTTGACTAGATATGGAAGTACTATGGACTATTCTTGCTACAATTTCATTTGGAAACAAAGATGGAGATATAACTTGTGATGGTACAAATGGAGTAGTATGAATATTTTAAGGGATCTACGGTGGCATTGTTTTCCCAACTAGTGAAGTAATAATCTTCTTCTAAGTTTCAATTAGTGGAACAAGATCTATTACTTCATGTTCTTTACTCTTGTGTTTCTTTGAAGAATGCCCACTTTCCTTTGCTAGACTATCAATACTCATTTCCAAAGGTAATACTACATTGGGATTCTTTTTAGTCCTAAAATATTTGAGTTCGGGACCCGCTCTCCCCTTATCAATTTGTACTTTGAGTGCTAGATAAATTTTTTTCCAAAGATCCCATCATCTTCTTCTGTGTGCTAGATGATCCTGGTAATATTACTAAGGGAGTTATTAGTTTGGTCAAACCTATCCCTTTGGTCTGTATTGACACTGCTAAAGTGATGGGAGCATCTTGCATAGCCTTTAGGTACATTCCCTCTACCTTCTATGTCAAGGAAGTCATTGAAGTCCCAATTCTACTGGTGGCTATTATCCATTCATCAATAATCTTAGTGGTTGGTTTTTACTAGGTAATTGGGGAGCTTTCCCATTTAAGGGATCCATTTTATCTGCTCCTTCTTTCAAAGGAGGTAAATCTTCCCTCAAAATCTTCAGATCTATGAATTCCCTTAACACCTTTGTGTTTTGGAGTGATAAATCCATACCCATCACTTTCAACTAATTCAAGGTCCTTCTCATCACATTAACAATTCTCTTATAAGGGTCATCTGATTCTTCTTCTCCCCAAAATATGGGAGTGATTGATTTTGATTCAAATTTTTGGTCAATATAATATTGACTCACCACATTCTTATCATCTGTTATCCCTTGAGGAACTACAACAATTTTAAAATCAATGACTTGCCTTAGGGTCATCTTAAAAAGTCTTTGAGTCGACTTCTTCATATATATAGTTCATCCAATAATCTTCAAATTGGGGTTCATGCTCATTGTAACTGACAACCCATTTAAGGTCATACTTGGTTCTAGGTAATTGTTTTTCCATATTAAACCTCTCCATTTCTTCTTACATTAATATGGCCTTTACAATAGTTGAGTAGGAGTATCTTCCGATCTTTATAAGGAACTTAATATTAGTCTTATGTTTCCTTGCAATGACTTTATGTACTGGTGCTAACTTCCTTGAGAGTTCAATTAAAGCCCATTTATCATCCACATACCTAGGAAATTTGTATGGATTAAATTTGAATCCACTCACTCTAATATATGTGAAAAATCTGTATTGAATGAAAATGTAACCATATTCTAAGATAACAATCTTAACCTCAACAGATAATCTATATTGTTCCCACTCTAGTTTAAAAAGGAAAACTATAGGAGAAATGAATGCATCATTCACTAGCCTAACATTTCCTTTCCATTTATCCAATCTTAGTTGAGGATACACATCATATACTATGTGGTCTTTAAAACTTGCATTTCGTGGTAGACTAGGGAAAGACTTGCAACATGCAATGTTATAGATCAGATAAGACATCATGTAGAATTGGATGTTGTATGTAACACATGTTCTGATCTTTGTGGCTATTTCCATAAGTTTGGCATGGATTGATGCTGATATGAAAGTTTCCTAGTAGAATTTTCCTTTTTCCTCCAAGATACTCATGAAACATGTAAGCCATGTCTAGACTTGCCATTCAACTCAACATCACAATTAGATCCTTGACTTCCTCAACAAGTATGGCCTTATTTAATCTCTTGGGAATTATTTTGATAGATGGTTTCTTATATTTCAACCACTGGGTATTCAATAGTGCAACATAGTCATCATGTTTAGCTTCATAATAAATTTGTGTTGACTCAATGGTGGCAATGATTGGTCTATCCACCTTTGGTAATCCTAGTATCACCCGAAAATATTCTGGTGTTAAAGTTAATACCCTTTCCCCACTTCCATCCAACACTTATTTATTCACTGGATCATAGTTTTTAGCACACAACCATACAAGTTCTAGAGAATGTATGGAAAGTGGGAAGGCCGCAGCTAGGGAAATTCTGCTAGCATCAATAGCCATCATCCATTCGCTTCTATTTTGGGCATGAAGTCTTTGTAGGAAGTCCTCTAAATCAACATTTATCAATTTTGTATCCATGACTGTGTCTAGATTTCTAGTGATACTAGATGTCACATGGAAACTAGACTCCATAGGCTTCATCTTATAGATTTAAATTTCCCCTCTTAATTCTTTGCAAATCATAGATCAAATAACAAGAATACGAATGCAATGCAAGAACTCACCCATTTCTTGTAAGCTCTCTGAAATTCCTCCCTACACCCATGGCTCCAAATCCTCTAGCTTGAACATACTTCTCCATAGTCCAATTTTTATCTCTATGTTGTAAATTTAATAGAGCTAGGGCTTCCAATTTTTTATGCAAGGCAATGATTTGAAATGATTGAATTTTTAAGAAAATCTTACCTTGATCCATGTAATGCGCATTAATGGCGGTAGCCATAAATGCATCAAATCCTGTCCATTCAATTTTTCCCTTTTATTTGAATATAAGCCATCCACATATTTTCCATTTAGAGAATGGTGGGGCTGCAGAGTTCATTTGCAATTTTGTCCAATTTTTCAAATGAGTGCAAAATTGCAAGTTTGACGCGAACACCCGCTTATTGAATTTTCTTGAAATGCTTTGACATGTGTCCTCCATCGGGTTTCGGGCATATATTTACACTTTACACTTCATCGGGTGCATGATGCAAGAGTGCATACAAAGTGTGTCTCACCACCCCAATAATACTTGTATACATGTTTACCTTCACTGAGCAGGTGTATTTACACTTTGTACCATATGAATTAGAATATTCCTTGGAATATTCAATCGGGCCTCAAGGTTTAATTTTTACCTTTCATGTTATGTAAAGTTTGTAAATATGCAAGTAAAGTTTGATATAATGAAACCAATCAAAACATGCCATGTGCCTTCGAGCACCGGGAAAAAATGTAGTTTGTATAAGGATTAACACAAGATGATACATATGGAAATTTTTACAAGGATTGATGTGACCTTTTTAATAGGTTTTACACAAAAATATTCTTGTAACAACATGGTTATGACTACTTCGACTGGGAAAGAATATTCACACTAGATTTATTGTACTAACACATGATTTTTCTAGGTTTAACATGGGTTTATCCTTTGAACACACGTATTTTAGAGTTCTAGCAAACAAGACATGAATTTTTTGGAGGCACATTTAAGACTAAGGAGTGAGCTCAAAATGAGCACCAACAAATACCTCACCTAAATGTCGTAAGCATTCTATATGGCCACTCTTTGTTATGAACATCACTTTTCCACCAATTTTGGGGCACAAAATTTCCCGCATGGTTTGGAAGAGAGCATCATGCACCAATCAACAATAGTCTATTTGTATCAATCTCTTTACTAATTGTTCCTCATGCATTAAATTTCCTCTTGATTCTATGATCCATGGTGAGCTTCTATTTCATGAAGATGACCCTTTCCTCTTTATCTCATGTAGTCATTTTTCCACCCACAAAGAACAAGGGAACCTCATGCACGTTGGCCTATCCCCACGGCGCCGGTGCTCATCCAAGGTGCGCAAGAGGGAGCCGAGTCTCTCTTTTATGTGATTTTAGTGGAAGGCATAATTCATGATCTTGACTTAGTGATTTAACAGACATGAAGAAGCTATACATTCGAATCGACTTCTACACCCCTTCAGTCATAACAAAAGCAAAGCGCGCAATAGAATTAATAGAACTAGGAAGTTGTAGATCCACAAATAGAATTAACATTCAAGTAAGGTTCATGATTATACAAGATCAAAAGCATAGTAGAAACATGTAGATAATATAGGGAGGAGATCTTAATATAAACGTAGTGGTAACCTTATCATATTCATTCACAGTATTATTCCAAAACATCACAGAGTGGCGGACCACCGCTATACACCATCTCTCGGATCTATACATGTCTTCTTGCAAAACAAAATTTGTATTCCCCATTTCCCCATTACATCCTTCCTAGAATCATCTACCCATTTTATCCCATAGTTCTTGCAGTAATTCTGCAGAGCTCCGCTACCTCACTTGTGTCTCCTTTTCTTTGCTAAGGGCGTGCATATATATAGGCATCTGATCTCCAACAAACTTCTCTCGCAACCTCATATCTCGCCCAAAGTGTCAAGGTGTGGATCACCCTGCACATGCCTCTCCATGTCATGATTAGTTTTTGGATCTTCTTATTACAAGGTATATTCCTCATAGGACACCTGTTGCCGGATGGAACCTTATCCAAATGGAACATGTTCTTCATGTGTTCTCATCCAAAAGGCCAAAAACAAATAAGTTTCGAATTATGATTCATGGGCACACGTAATAGGTTCTCCAAGAACCAACCTTTTTGAATTCTACCTTGTGTGCCTTCACTGTGTGCTTCCTCCATCCATGTGTGCCTACGCGCCTTTAAGATTGGAAGCTACAATAGGGTCCTAACATTACCCCACACTTCTCCTGTTCTCCGCCCTGGGAACCTTTTCAAAGAATACAGGATACAAAAATGTAAGGCCTTGCCTTGGAAAAGAATGGAGGGAAGGAATAAAGAATGGGGAGAGAAAGAATAGAGGGAACATTGCCTAAAGAAGAAGAAGGGGAAAATTTTTCTATAAGTTGGCCTCCAACGTATTCCATGTGCTGACTTCATCCTGTGCTCTTGTACAGAGGTTGCCAACCAATGTTCTCACCTCATCAAAGGTTAACCCTTCCCCTTTTGTATTAAAGGTCTCCACCATAGTCTCCAGCTCCTTTGCATGATTTTATAGGGCATCCATCTTCCTCATAATGGTCTTGTAGAGCTCTTTTAGCTGGGTTTTGATTGAGACTCATAGGATCTCAATAGCTTCGACTTCTTTTCCACTTTGGCTAGGATCTTTTCTCACTCATCTCTATTGCCCTTATTCTTCTCCCTAAATCCATTCATCTCACCTCATCATTGCAAGCAGCATGCTTGTCACCTTGTCTTGGTCTCTGTAATTTTTTTATGCGACCCCAGTGGTTTGTGTAGCTATTTTTACATCTGCAAGCACCTTGTTGTATTTAGCTATGAGCACGATGACTTTCAGCTTTTCCTCCTTCTCCAAGCATGCAGCTACCTCCTCTGTTGAATCCAAGGCCAAAGGTTGCCTCTCCATGGTGAGGATCCGAGTCAAGTCCTCAAGACATTCCAGGGAGGAACCATATTTTTGTGCGGGAGGGTTGAGGTCTGGGTGCTTCATGATGATGGCCTGGGAGATGAGCTCCACCTTTTTGAAACTTTACACACTTTAGCTTTCTCCTCTTGAAGCTCCCTCTGTAGTTGAGCGTTAATTAGTTTCTCAATGCTAAGGTCCTTTGTTAGCTTAACTACTTCTTCCTTCCTCTTTTCCAATAGGTCCTCCAAGACTTTAACCCTATCATTTCTGCAGAAGAGCCTAGCCTCAATTTCTATAGAGACTTTGTTGAGTGCATTACACACTTTCTCATCCGATAGTTGTTGCATTTTTACAATGGGGTTGTCCCCCTTTCCTTTGGACAACGCTAATACCACTCCTTGGTTAACCTCAAATTCGTGGATCATCGAGGTACTGGAAACATGTGCGTAAAACTTTATTGGGGTCATCAATGTATCCCATAGTTGTTCTTCCCCCTTCCATGCATTTACTTCTCGTGCAAATGCCCTTGGGAATAGTTCTTTGAAAGATTTGGGCCTTTTGTGCTACCAACACTTTCTCCCTTTGCTCTTCCTTAAATTCACCGAGCATGAGCTCCATGCTTTGTGCTCCAACTCCTCGTCGACCAAGGTGTTAATTATCCTCTCTGCCTCCCTTATCAATTTCTCATCCACCTCCTCCCCGAGTGAGCTTGGGCATATCTCGGCCCCTTGGTACTTGTCCCTTTTGCTCCTTTCTTCACTCCATGTGCCTTCCTCCCCTTCGGTGCCCTTCCTCCTTACAAAGATGAAAGCATCATTTGTATCCTCTACTCCCTCTTCCTCCGAATCATGGACATCAACCGGTTCCTGATTCACCTCCAACTCTTCCCCTTCATCATCATCCTTTTTGCCTATATAGGTGTTCGGGTCATCTATATCTTTAGACTCTTGTTCCTCCATCCCTTGTTCTTATTCCTTTGTAGAAACTTGAGTCGTGGGATGTTGTCTTCTCTCATTAGAGGGTTCTTCAGGATGGTGGCTTTGTGGGTTATGGGGTCTTCTCCCCGCCACCGTTCTCCTCTTCTTCCAAACGTAGGTACTTGGCCCCGCAGTATCTACATTCTACTTCTCTACCACCCTTTGTTCTTCTTCCTCTTCCCTCTCCTTGCATTGTTGGGTGGGCTTCTTTCTTCCCATAGGGTCGTCCATGATGGATATCTCATTTTCTACGTACACACCCTTTTCAAATTTTGGCCTTATGCACAGGTAGATCCTTGTAGTAACACTTTCGTAGTAGGTAAGGTCGGAGGCCTTACGAGTGTGCACATCATGTGACACATACATTTTAACGTACACACGCTTCTCTGGGTAGACCAACTTCTTCCTCATCTCCCTGTGCTCTCTATCAAGGATGGAAAACTCCAGATTTAATTTCTTTGATTCCTTATATTTGTTTACCCCTGCTTGGAAAAATTGGGCAGTAAACGAGAATGGGAGTTTGCACCATGGACTCCAACTGCCATCCACCAAAATGAACCTACCAATGCATAAGTGCTGGTAGACCGCGAACTCTGCTTCTCCTTTGGTCACCATGGGGAATTGTTTAGGGATGCGCCATTCAGCCCCTGGATGCATTCCTAAGGCACATATACCATTTTTCTAAGTGCACCTTGTGTACCCCTATCATTGATTCAAATGTGTATTTCTAGAATTTGTCCATAGGTGAAGGGTCTTCAAAGGGTACTCCCACATGAATTTGTTAGAAGCCTTTGGCACCCCAATTTCTAAGAACACAATTTTTAACAAAATGTTTCCAAAAAGGATCTTTCCTCCCTTCTCTGCGTTGCTTATGATTTCATCTGCTATGTATTGGGAGATGTTGTATACGGTGCCTTCCACGACCTTCCTGTAGATGTTCATCCAGGGCTTACTCACCTGGGTCCACCTCTCTTGTCCATTCATCTTGGAGACAAGGTGCGTGGCCATCTTCATCACCGGATTGCTGATATCTAAGACGTCATAGTACCTTGATCCCTTCTTCAATTCCTAGGATGTTATGGTTTCTCTGATTGCCTCCTCATCTAGGAGGTCATCTATGAGCGCGTCCCCTTTACAACTTAGGCATGTAAAGTGTGAAATTAGTTGGGGAGTTATGCACATTTTTCACCCTGCGAAGCAGAAGAAGTCTTCGTGTATGTGCATCATCAACCATTGGTACAAGTGCTCGGGCTTCCCAAAGTATGGAAACTCGAAAAGTTGGAGAAGCCCTGCCTTCTCCATTTTCACCTTGACCACGTCATTGTAGATTGGCAACCCATCAGGTGTTCATTTGTTTATGGGGCACACCAACTCTAGTGCCATTTCCTTCACGATTTTACCTTACCGGTGATTATAGTCGATCACGGCCATCTTCCTTATGTGGGACTCCCAATCTTGCCCTAGAAAAACCCCATCCGGGTATTACATTTTTGAATACCATTCTTCGTTGGTATCCAAGGGTATTTCTTCTTGTTTCTTCTTTCCTTTTCCTTTACCCTTTCCCTTCTTAGATTGTTCTGTAGGTTTGACTACTGGTTTTGTGGCTGTCATTGCACCCTTTACTTTCCTTCCTAGGTTATCTTGCAAGTTGTCTGAAATTTTTCTTTATGCACCCCGTGCCCTAAAACACAAACCCTAATCTCTTATTTTTCTCCTTCGATCACGGCGCTTCTTCACAATGTTCTTCACACCCATGAATCACTTCTGCTCTAGTTTGTAGATCTAATAGGCTGATTGCACTTAAGTTTTTGGGATTTTCCTTTGCACGAGTCAGTTCTCAAAACCCTAGCTCTTGAAAGAAAATCACTCTTCTTGTTTTTGCAAAGTAAAATAATGAACTACCCATTCTTTTATTTATAGCTTTTCCCGCTTTTATGCATTTAAGGCTAGGATACCTACCACCGTACGATAATATTTAATGTAGCATTTTCAAACAAAACCCGACTTTAGCACTTCTCCTTACGCGCCCAATTCTTGCGTGAAAACTTTTCCTCCCACACCCAATCCTTGCGCGAAAACTTTTTCAACCTTCTGCGCACAAACAATTCATCTTGACAAAAGACTCTTACACGCATGTTACCAGCACCAAAGGCACCTCTTCCATCCTCATGATTCTTGCTTTCACCTACCTCATGTTTTTACACTTTTTCTCCTTTGTACGTGGATTTCCAATGTAACCTTATCTTGCCACCCATCTTCCTTCTTTTCTCCTAATGCATCTTTTCAACAAGGCCAATTCAAATGGTCTACCAACCCAATCCTCCTGGTAGAATAACTCCAAATTTCTCTTTATCATCTCACCCCACACTAAAATGATGTGCGGTCCTCTGTGCATTCATAAGTCAAAAATTAATAAGGTTACCAGCGCCCAAGGTGCAAAACCAAACAACAACGTGAAAGGGAAATACAAGAAAGGAAAAGCATAAAAGGAAATTATAAACTAACTAGAAAAACTACCTTATTTACAAACACCAAGAAGCATTATTTATAGTAGGGCTTCAGCCTACTCCCATTAAAGTGTCCAGGTAATTTTGTTCCATCCAACGCTTGTAATTGGCACGTGCCCGAATCAAGGATGTATGAAATTACATAAGGACCCAACCAATGCACCTTCAACTTTCCAAGATGGCATAGAAATTTAGAATCATATAGTAATACCATCTGGCCAACCTCAAACTTTTTGTTCTTAATATGGCAATCATGTCATGCCTTTTGCTTAGATTTTTTAGTTGTTTGGCTCCATCTTTCTAGTGAGTGCCTTTCATCCAAATTTATCAATTCATCTATTCTTTCTTCTAGTGCTTGCTCATCGTCCAACCCTCCTGCATGTGCTATACACAACAATGGTAACATAAATTCAACTAGTAAAATAGCCTCTGTGATGAACACCAGTTGAAATGGTGTGGCCTTGTTCAATGTTTTATATGTTGTTTTGTATGCCCAAAGAACTACTGACACCTTTTCGTCCCAATCCTACCTACCCACATCACATATCTTAGTCAATGTGTGACTAAGGATTTTGTTAAATGCCTCTGCAATCCCATTTGCCTGGGGGTGATAAGGGGTAGTCTTGTGATGGGCTACCATGAATTCTACCAATAGAATTCTGACGGTTTCATTTAAGAAGTGAGTGCCCCTATCACTTGTTAAACTTAATGGGCACCCATACCTGCTTATAATGTTTTCCCACAAAAATCTAGCAAATGGCTGCGATGCAATCCTTAGTGGGCGCGGCCTCTACCCACCTTGTCAGATAATTAGTATAGGTAATGATATACCATGAGTTAGTCCTTTGCACACCTGGTGAGATTGGTCCGACAAAATCTATTGCCCATTTCTCAAAAGGTTCCGCGCTGGTGATGGGGCACAAGGGAATCTCATCCCTTCTCCTGGGTTTGCCAAGGCACTGGAAGTGGTCATAGGCCTTGCAAAAATCAATGCAATCCTAGTGAATCATCTCCCACCATAGTCCGGTGACTAGGATCTTGCACGCAGTTACATTCCTGCATAGTTTCCTCTAGTAATCCCACCATGGGCTTCTTCTATTATAGCTATTCATTTGTTCTAATACACACTGCACAAAACCCCATCATGGCACATTTTATACAAATCTCCATTGATCAACATGAAGGGGTGGCCCATATAGCTAACCTTTTCTTTTCCAGTGCATTCATTCCTTCGGGCACCATACCTTCCTTGAGAAAAATAGCAATGTCTTCTAACTCGAGGGCACGCGCTGCAACCTGAATAGTTACACATCCGGCATGGTTTCCTCGATACTTTGCGCATCCTCTCCTGAATCAATCCTTGATAAATGATCCGGCCCATAATTTTTCTTTCCCGATTTTACCACCACTTTGAATTCAAATTCCTGAAATAAAAGTACCCAACAACATATGTGCCCTTGCAACACTACTTTGTTTACTAGATACTTCAAGGCCATATGGTCAGTGTAGAATATGAAGGGATTCACCAGCATATATTTTCTAAATTTGTGGAGCGCGTAGATCATTGACAATGCCTCGTACTTGGTCGTTGTATAATTTTGTTCTGTTGGTGTCAAATTTCTACTTACAAAACACAAGGGATGATCAACAATCCCCTCTCTTGGTTGAGCAAGAATGGCTCCCATTGTTGTACTAGAGGCATCCACGTGGACATGGAAAGGTTTATCCCATGATGGGAATTGTAGAATAGGTGCGGTGATAAGCCTTTCTTTTAGAGTGTCAAATGCCCTCTGATGCGCCTCTCCCCACTAAAAGGCACTCTTATGTCTGAGAAATATTTCCAAAGGCACAATGATCTTGGTGTACCCTTTAATGAACTTTCTGTAGTACCCAATGTGTCCAAGAAATCCACACACAACGCTTTGGCTGGTAGGCTCCCTAATCCTAAAATAACTGTAACTTTTGTGGGATCCACCAGTAAACCCTCCTTACATATGATTTGCCCCAACAACGTTCCAAAAGGAGTTACAAAGACACATTTCTTGATGTTGAGGGAAATCCACAACTACCAACATCTTTCAAACATCAATCTCAAGTTATCACAATGGTCCCTAACCAATCCATACACTGTCCAATCATCCAAATATACTTGAAGGAACTTTTGGATGAAGTCCTGAAATGCTTATACCACTATGCACAAAAATACAAATGGATGCATTCCTTAATCCGAAGGGCATGACCATGTATGCAAAGCTTCCCCACTCAGTGGCAAAAGTTTTCTTTTCTTGGTCCTCTTTGGCAATCCTTACTTGGTGATATCCTGAGAATCCATCCATGAAGGAATAGACCTTGCACCCAACAAATCCTTCCAAAATCTCTTTAGTGAAGGGGGTGGGAAAAGGATCTATGATACAAATAGCGTTTAACTCCTTGTAATCCACACATATCCTAATCCTCCCATCCTTCTTTATGCTAATCACCATTAGAATTATCCATTCGATTCCTCCACACCTTAATGATACTTTGGATGTTATCATCTTGTCTAGCTCTTCTTTAATCCTTACATGCATGTTGAGATTCATCCTATAAGGCCTCTTCTTGACCGGGCGCACACCATCCTTCAACTTTATCCACATTTCCCCTAATGAATGGTGGACACCTTTCAACTCATGGTATCCGTGTGGGAATAAATCCTCAAATTTACGTAAGAGATCAATGATCTTTGATACTTCCTTGTCCAACCAATAGTCCCCAATGATAGCTTCCTTGGGCTCCTTCTCCGCCGATGTTAAATTTCTTGGTTTTGAGTGGTTCATGATATGCACATGCACATGCATCCACACCGCAACTACTTAATGTGTCCCAACCAAATGGTTGACATTCGAGCTCACCATCTCCTCTTCATCAACAATGTATACCATTTTTTCTTTCTCCTTTTAGCACACACATGCTTGAATTGGATGTCTTCTGGTTCCTCCTCTTCAAAACACGCTTCCAAGCTAGGTCCACTAAGTAAGTTTACTAATCTATCTTTTGACATGGTGCAATCCCCTAGAGTGAGGTGCTTGATAGTCTACAACGCCTCATCAACTAGTTGCATGGTACTTTAGTACTCGAATGTGTGAACCAGTTAGCCACTAATTCCTACCAATTTCTTGTTTGGCGGTGAGTTTGAATGGACGTACCAAGCGCGTGCACAACCTTGTAGTGTCGAATACAACTTGTGCACCCAAAGGGAGGGTGGTAAAGCTTCCACACCTTCTCCCTAGACCCTCTCACATGCCTGGATGTGGGAAGAGGTGGGTCCATTGCCATTGTAATCCTTGATAGCGGTGGGTATATTACTCTTCGAGAATCAGATAGTGAGCGTAATTCTAACTTCATGCCACTCTAACAAGTTTTCACTATGCGTGGCCCACCACCTTACTATTGTGCCTATCAAAACATAACCTAGCATACCTCGTCACTTGTCCTCCCTCCATTGAGCTTCCATTTCTCTCAAAAAGACCTTAGGGTATGCATCCCTATAATACTTGGTTATTTCCTTTCCCCCAAGTGCCAAACTATACGCACTATAGTTACCCCGGTCACTAATCCTTTCAGATGTCTCCTAATCAATTCATAAGTCCCATGTGCCAAATTATCACATGCTATACTAGTAGTATCACTGATAGATTGAGCATCATCAAACTGGATGACTCCTTCTATAGGATGGAGGGTCTCTGGATCTCTTATGGAGTGCACATATATTCTATCAAGGACCTCCTCTCCAAGGGGGTATATAGGTGTGGAATTTCCATCAGCAAGCGGTATAATCACCTTCTCTTCCTTGTTTTCAAAGCTTATGTACCCCTTTTTAAACCAGAGATTTGCATTATTCTTATAGCACCACGGTGCCCAAGTAACTCTAGGAAATTATCTGCCTTGGCAAGTGCCAAGACTTTAAAATCCCCAGTAAACTTAGTCCCCTGAATGGTAATGGTTGCATTCTTCAAGACACCTATGGGAATTGCCTTTGTTTTATTTGCCATATACAACACATTTGAAGATGGTTGTAATGCAGTCTTCCCATTTGATGCCGGGCATCCAGAGTGAGGACATTAACCTTCGTGCCTTGTGTATATGAGGATGTTGCTAAGCATCCATCCATCCACTACTTGCATTCAACGTGATCTCTTTTTCATAATCAAGGTTGTGAGGTGGGAGGTTTACATGTAGGATCTGCCTTTCATGCTCTTCCCTGGTGCGCGGTACCTTTTCTCTCAACCATGCTCCTAGTAGGGGAATAACATTCTCTTTCCTTAGCAGTTTACACACCTCCTTAACCTCATCCAAGTCATCCTTTAGTGCTTCTACTGTATTCTTTTCTCATCTTTTCTAGTTTTCTCTTTTAAACATCGGATATCACCTTGTAAGCTTCAATTACATCCATGGTTTCTTGGTAGACTTATTTTTGGTGAGCCGTGTTTTAATACTTCCCATGTACTACTTCTTCCCTCAAAACCAAAGGTCTCTACCTAGGCACTTCCCTTGTGTGCATGGACTCCGCCCTTGTTGTTACCATAATAGGCTCTAGTTATGATTCATGTATTACTTAAGGAAGTCATTGCACGTCAGCCTTCTTAATACTCACCATGACAACATCCTTATCCTTCTAGTACTACTAACTCATATGTTCATATAACTCTGGGCACTCTTTATACTTATGTTTTTTTCCACACCAGGAGCATTATAGAATATTTGGACATTCGTGCTTATAATGGTCTATGGCTCCACAATTAAAGCATATCCCATGTGGGAACTCACTTCTTCCCCATGGTTACCACGACCATGAAATCCTATGTAAAACCCTCTTCCACATGCACCTCCATCCCCACGCTCTTCATACCCATGGTCATCTCCTTTGGAACTGCTGGTAATGCCAGTTTGGCACACACCAAGATCAATTGCCTCATGAATTTGGTCAATCAATCTACAATCCTTGGTGTCATGTGTGGTTGAGGTACATATCTTGCAATAACAAGACACATTTTTATGGATCGCATGTTGTAAAAGGGGGCACCTACTTGCATCATGGTCCTTATGACATATTTCACAATTTACCGCTATGGCACACACCGCCTTCCGAGTACATATCCCACCATTATCCTTTGTGTGCCCTTCTACATTACAATCTATGCACCACATCCTACCACAAGTCTCTCTGAAGTATGTTGGCGATAATTTCTCCAACTGCTTAGCCATGGAAGCGATCTGAGCCTCCAGAAATGGGCTAACACTAGTGTCAACACTACCAATTGCCTCAGTGTGTAAAGTATCTTCCAACGCTTCACATGGGTCTGTGAATGTTTTATGAGAAAAATCCCTCCTAAAGGGTGTGATCAACCCTCTAACAAACCACTGAGCATGTTGTGAAGGGTGGATATCATAAGACAGTTTAGACAATAGAGTTTTAAAGTGTGCATCATATTCCCACACACTCTCTGCCATTCCCTGCTATTTCTTTGAGAGAGCTGATGCTCTTCTGTTCAAACTCAGGTATGTGGAATTCTGCCAAGAATGCATTTCTCAGCGTGGTATAATCCACAACAGTCTGATGAGGGTCATAATTTCTATACCAACTATGCGCGCATCCTTGCAAGGTCATTACAAATTGATTGGCCTTTTGATCCTGGGTCATGATCCCCTTTGTGCACCATAACAACATCTTCTATCCCACTATAATCTGGTAATTATAGAGACATCTCAAAAAATACTTGAGGAGGTGGCTAAGGTCCTTGTCCTCCCAATCTAGTCCCTTGGTTTCCTCTAGTGTTTCCTCCTCCACCGGATCCACTAGATCCTGAGCCACCAGCTCCACCACTCCCACCTCTAGATCCTCTTGTGTTAGGTATAGGGATTGTGTTTGTCATGTCAAACACTCCCATCGTTCCACTAAATTACGTGCTAATAGTTTGTGAACTAGTGCCACTCCCAATCATATTTCCTCCACCACTTCCTAACGCACTTCCAAAACTAGCTATATATGTGCCTTATCCAAACATTCCACCAAATACTGGAATAGTGTGTGAAGCCATAGAAGTCCCAAATGAGAAGTTGTATCTTCTGGGTGTCGATCAGTTGCTTCTACTGATATCAAATGGATCAACTATACTTTTCCCTCATTCAAACAAACCAAGCGCTAAGGTTCGGTTGCTAGGTGGGGTCAGATGCACGCCAATGACTCTTCTTTCTCTACATGACGAAATCTCATCAGAAGCTGCAAGGTTTTCTCTCCTACACTTACCAAGATGGGGTATCATAGACTGTTTGGGTTCCACATCCTCTGTGTGAACCTTATCATATTCATTCACATTATTATTCCAAAACATCATAGAGTGGCAGACCACAACCATACACCATCTCTAGATCTATACATGTCTACTCACAAAATAAAATTTGCATTCCCCATTTCCCCATTACATCCTTCCTAGAATCATCTACCCATTTTATCCCATAGTTCTTACAGGTAATTCTCTACAGAGCCCCGCTACCTCACTTGCATCTCCTTTTTCTTTGCTAAGGGCGTGCATATATATATGTGCATCTTATCTCCAACAAACTTCTCTGTAACCTCGTATATGGCCCCAAGTGTCAAGGTGTGGATTTCCCTAGGCACGATCCTCTCCATGTCATGATTAGATTTTGGATCTTCTTATCGCAAGGTATACTCCTCCCATCCTAGGTTCTCCAAGAACGCTTTTTGAATTATGCCTTGCGTGCCTTCACTGTGCGCGCTTCCTTCGGCTGTGTGTGCCTACACGCCTTTAATATTGGAAGCTGATAGGGTCCCAACATCTCATTTTAGATTGGCCACACCATGGTCAAAATATTCCTCATAAATAAAGGTTTTGGAATGTGTGTCACCTATGTTGACTTTATTAAGACACTTGACTACTCTATCGATAACCTAAAATCCACTAGGAGCACATATCAATGTTATGGTTATAGACAAATGCCCCATATGGGATACATTTGGCTCCCTCTCATTGTGCATCCTCACAACATATGCATCAAATTCATGGTTTTAAACTTCCCCTTATCTTATAATATCCCCCTAATTTGACCACAAACTCATTAAATGTGTGTAGTTGTGTCATCCATAGCATGTTAAGTTTGCACACCTATGAGCTATAGATATATAAAATATAAGGTGATACTAACTATTATAACTTTACCTCTTCCAAAAATGTGGGACATTCAAAATTCCCACCCTTTAATAACTTCCTACCATCCCATTATATAGGAATATCAATGCTTCAACTATCTTGTATATTCCCTTTGTGGCTATGGTGGCCATCTTAAGGTTGTGAGCCATACTTCACCCAACCTTCTCGACTTAGATGAAGAAGAGACTAATGAAATCAACCTTAGGATTAACTCCTCTAATATTCCTACTATGATTATCTCATAATTACCTCACTCTATGACTTCACTTTCTTAAGAAGGATGTTGATTGTGTCCCTATCACCATTACTCACATTGAGCGTCCTCCTATAAAAATCTCATTGAACCAAAAGAGTATTATTGATTATTATACTATCGATGTCACTACACCTGATTACAATGATGCCTATTATTTAAATGACCCCTTCTTATTAGGTTATACCTAGGTTAGTAATGCGAAAATCCTTCATTATCGTGGAATCACTATGCCTTACCTTTAGTCATATCATCAACACTTTCACTATGTCCTCACAAGATACACATACTACTTTTGATTAAGAGGGATATGATCTTATGTATGACATAAGATCTACTCTAATTTTGAATCTAAGGACGAGCTCATAAGTTATACTCCCTTAATTGGTGATCCAATGCTTGAGTCATAGCTTGCTCCCTTGGATAACCCCTTTATGTCGGCTATTATGACATCTTCCACTCCTTCCCCTTCTATTTATCCACATACCGATATGACTATACTTTCTACAACATCACCACTATATGTACTTATAATTGTTTTGACATTATTATGTGTATTTATGTGGATGTATGATATATGATTAATTTTATGATTTCATTTTCTTATGATGCATGAACATTCATGACTAAGAGAAATGAAATGATAAAAGATTTAAAATTGATATAATAAGTAAGTTGTGTGAAAATGAATGGGATGGGAACCAATTAGAGGTCCAACCCAAGTGATAAGAGATAAAACCAACAAGGAGGTGATAGTAAAATGATGAACAAAGTATCTAGGGTAGGAAGCCACAATCTGTTGAAACCCAAGTGGGAGAGATAAACCCAAGCAAGAGATAGAAGATAATTACCAAGTATAAAAGATGAAAAGCAATAGTTGTAGAAATCCAAGTGAGAGAGAAAAATGCAAGTAGGAGATAGGATAAAATTACTTAAGTATATAAGATAGGAAGTAATGGTTTAAAAACCCAAGATTAAGAGAAAACCCAAGTGATAGATAGTGATAAAACAAGTAAAATAAGGTGTCTCAATGATGATGTGTGAATTATAGGCATGCATTGTTTACGTTGTTAGATATACTATGTAGGATTTAATGGTTATTATGAACCATGTGATCCTTTAGGTTATCATATATGATGATGATGATACGACGATGGAATTTTGATCACGTGTAAAAGGGAATCATCAATCCGATAAAATATCCATGTGAGGACATCATGATAGATATCATTAAGGTAAGGAAAATGGAGGGAATGATGAGCCTAATGAGAACTAGATGATGGTATAAAAGGGATTGATGAAGGGGATTGGGATAAATGCTTATGCATATGATGAGAAGGTTCACGCTTTTGACGCTTGTGGGAGATAAATTGATAAATAACATCAGTTTATGTGCCAAAACCATGATGAGAACAAAAGAGTGGTGTTGCAGAAGTAGGTTGCATGGATTTTTTTGGTCTCACATGACTTACAATTTGATTTTCTTCATATGTTGTCGATAGGATCTACGATCTAAAACATCATTCCCAAAATCCACATGTAACATGTAATATGGTTCATTCACGGGTGGGCTAGGAGACATAATGGTAAGAAGAGTTGGTGGTGATGTTGTATAAACTATAATCATAATGACATATGGATGAGTAAAATTGGAATGAGTGGGAGATGTCATAATAGGAAAAATGTATGGGTTATCCAAGAGAGTAGGGTATGACTCGGCATCATATTGCCAATTAGGGGAGTATTACTCATGTGCTCATCCTTATAGTCAAAATTATAGTAGGAATAATTGTCATCTATAAGATCATCTACCTTCTAATCAAAGGTAGTGTTATCCAATTTTACACACGTGGCAATATTGGACAACTAGGTCCTATCATGTTCAAAATGAAATAATAGTCCTAGGAACCCACCTCCGGTTATTATCGAGATACAATAATTAAAAATAATTCTTAAATTGCATATGAGAGATCACCTAGCATCGAAAGGAACCCAGTTGATCTCAACTCAGTGAAGAGTTTGGGGTTGAGTTGATAGGGAGCTCGGTGTCAAATCTAAAGAGGTCGATATGATGTTGCTCGCAATGAGACCAATGGAGCTCAGGCTTGGGCTAATAAACCACCATGCATAGAGTTGGATAAAATGTGAGAAATGAGATGAAAATGGAGGTAACACACCTACTTCACTAGCTTGTAGCTTCATCTATAACCACCATATCAAACCCATGGGCTAGGCATTGGAATAACTTCCGACCACTACTAGAAATAGTAGTGAACACAATCTCAACCTCATTTGCAAAACTTGCCTCAAGATTTGATCGAGCTTCTTCCATGGAAGTGACTTTCCAAAATGAAAAGGAAAGACAAATCAACTAAAACTTTATCTCGTTCTTCTACTACAGCCGTAAGATTTTTCAAAAACTGATCATGACTGTGGTCACATGCAACCAGAACATCAGGATCAACACCAATGGTTCCTTGAGATTTCCCAATAGTAGCTATCACAATTAACTCTCTCTAGAGACCACCGATTTTATGTGGTCAATTTACTTTATGGGATGAAAGAAGAACCCATCTGGCTCAACTCGGTAGGAGGGAAAAATCATGGTGATTCTGCGTGCTAGTGGGAATAGTGGAGAAACTTTCCCCTCTTGCCAAGTGGGGATGTTATCATGGTATGCCGCGATGGCAAGATACTCTGCGGGTTCCCAAGGCCGCATTGCCAAGTGAGAGTTTTGGGGTCGATGAGCTATGACAAGCCCAACATAGTCGGAAGAGATATATAAATCCCACGCTAAGGCATGAATAGGGGAACTCAAGGAATACATTCCCAAGTGGAAATATTGGGTTAGTAAACCATGGTGATACTTCTGAGCATGGGAGAAATCGGATCAAATTGCCAAGTGGAGATCATATGATGGCAATCTGTCGTGAGAATTCCACACAGCTTGGAGTGGTTTGAGTCATTGTGCGAGTCACCAAAAGGATTAATAAGACAGGTTTTGAATTGGAGTGGGTCATGGGGAAAACAACGAGACGTGATACCAATTTCAGCGGGGCTATAGGATGAGATAGAGTTTCACTCATTGCATTATGCAGATGTTTGTCAAATGATACCAAGTAACATGGCAAGTGGGGGTCAGCACTTGCAGTTCGAATGCGTGGGAAAAGGAGAACATTTTGGAACTTAGCCTGAAGAATCACTCAATTCACCACTATGAGGAATGAAAGTGGCTTCATATCTCATCGTAGGACCCAACCAAGTCGATGTGTTAATGGCTCAGTCGTGGCTCATGTGTGAAGAGTTTGACGAAAAGGCGATGCTGAAAACTTGTCTAGATGGAAGGGATAGGTGACAAGCTCCCACGCACCAGGTAGTAGACATGTTGCAGTATAGTAGAATCCTTTTTGAACACTTCCAACGAGCAGTTTGTCTAACTATGTTGTTATCTGTTCAGTATTGAATGCATCCTCAAATTTGGGATTTTCCTTCAAGATATTTTTATCAAAATCAATTAAGTGACAGTGAGAGTGTTACCAGGAGACATGATGAAATTTATTACAGAGATTCTCTATGGAGACCTTACTTTTTTTACAATGTAACTCATAGGAGTGAATCTCATGGAGGTGGAACTATTTCATATTAGAATATTTATGAAGCACAATTTGCTTTGCAATTATATGAGCATCTTCAACAAGTCACTAAGTTGGCAAGCATAAAGGTTTCTGTTAGAATTATCACACCTTACAAGCTACAACTGAAATGTTTGCACTGAGAGTTTGATGTTGTCCTCAAATTTGATGAAGGAAAAGGTTTATATATCAATACAAAGATTCATGTCGGGGCCGGGGTGTGATGTAATCATTATGTTTTGTGTCCAAGCTTTAAATCATGGGGTTGGCTTTATAGCTGATGTTCACTGCATGAATGTGGTACTAACATGAGCTCACAAAGCACTTTGGGTTATGTTCAATGCAGCTACATTGAAGCAATCTAGTGATCGAATCCGGTGCATGCACAAGGAACTCGAGATGTGCAAGATGGTAAATATGATCTCGGTACATAGGCATGTGAGATTCGAGTTGAGCTAGCCGGATGCTCGGGTCGACATGTAAAACAAAGCCAGTGAGTCAATTGAAGAGATCATGGTGTTGTTTCATGGAGTTTGAATGTGGAATGCATGTGAATATGTGGTCCAAAACAAGAAGAAATAACTCTATCTGTCAAGCTAGAGCTATCACAGAGAAATCAATCGATTGAGTGTTGACAGGGCCATGTGACGTGATCCCTAACAATTTTCATAGCTCAAAAATCATTTCTAAATAGCGCAACATGCAGGAGTGAAATAATTTAAATTCATTGAATTGTTTAACCTATGTGGGTCACCAATGTATTATAGAACAAAGCCACGAAGTATGATTTAGAGTCAAACTTTTCATATTGTGGAAATGTTGGTACCAAGTCGAGATAAAGACTAAGCTCATGGGTGTCGAAGTTTAATGTATTTGTAGAGGCTTTCAATTTTGAGCTTAAAGCTTCATGTTCATGATGCATGTAGGTGGATTGGTAATTTAGAATGGCTCGATTTTGAGTTTGAAGCAAAACCATAGTAGTAGCATTCACAAGGTGAGTCTTAACTTGCGTCAGGCTAGGTTCACAGGATCTACGCACCTTTTGGGTTAATGAGGAAGATATACAACTCAGTCAAGGAACCCTATGCATGAGCATCGAGAAGAGCTGGTGAAAGATGAGTTGTGGAGAATTGAGTTCATTTTGATTAGCTCACAAGGTGTTCAAAAAGCCATGACGGTGGGGTAAATTGGCTCCGATTGAGCTTATAGAGGATGAGCATGTAGAGAATGAACCAAGCTCATGGAAAAAATGGAACTCGGAAAGGATAAAACTCACCAATGGAGCTCGGTGACTTCGTGGGGAAGCTCACATATGTTTCACGAAAGGAAATGTGGAATGCATAAATGGCCTTGAGTTAACCAAGGAAAATGATAAGAATCAAGTTTGATATCTCACCATTCGAAGGACTCAATGTAAAAGAGCTCGATTGCCAAGGCAAGGAAAGAGTTGGTGTGGGGTTCAAAATCGAGTGCAACACCGAGTTGGGCTATGTGTAGACTCTATCCACATGGACCCCCCTCCTCTTCAAGTCAAACGGGTCAATGGGGGTCCCGACATTATGTTAATTAATTTAATATTTTGTATTTAAATATTTTAATAATAATATTTATTATTATTATTTAAATATTTTATTTTAATTAATTGAGAAGACTAGGTCATCAGGAAATTAATGACCCATGATGGAACCTTCTCGGGTGGTTCAACTAAGCGTAATAAATACATCATGGGCCTTCAATTTAGGAATGTAATTATGACCTTTCCCATTCTTTCTCACATATTATTCTATAAATGTAAGTTGGAAGCTCATTTAAAAGCGTTCCCAACAGTTCGATAAGTTGACGGTTAGATATCTCAGCAAGTGTATACTTTTCAAGAGTCCTCTCTCTTCTGCAAGTTGTTCTTGTGTGTTGAGAGAACTTTCAAGCCTCCTCTTCAAGACTGTAATGGAAACTATTACCTCTTCTGAATGTATGATGCATTGTGCATGTTATTGAAGTAATAAAAGTGTGTGTTTTGTGACTAATCTTGGTCCTTTCATCCTTTTGTGCTTCTTTGTGATTTTCTCATACTTGTAGGTACACTTTGTGCAAGTTTAAATTTCTATCAGTAGGTTCTTGGAGTTCTATGCTTATCAAGTGGTGGAGTATTGCATGTAGTTGATTTGTGGTGTCTGTTCACCCTTCTTGAGTTCATCCTTCTTCACTGGGAAATTGGTATATTTCTTGGTTTGATAAGGTTTAACAAAGGGAACACATGTCTCTTAGTTTTTGGTATCATGTACCCTCTCTAAGTTGTAGTAGGTGAAGTTGACTGTGGTGTACATACCCTCTTCAAATTAACCCTTCCTGAGTCTGGAAACACCCTTTATTTGGTGCATCACCATCCCTAGTATAGTTTCATTTCTATAAATTTCTTTCCCTAAAACTCCATGAAGATGTTAGCGTAGGATTAGATAATCATTTTTGTTACACTAGGAGTAGTACAACACTTAGTTTAGGAAGAGGAAGTCAACCTTCTCTGGAGGTTCACTTCAAGCCCAAGTCCCACAGCTTGAGAAGTGATCCCATGTGTCCCAATCACACCAAATTTCCAATTCACATCTTGGCCATTCGGAGGGTGCAGTGATTTGATGACAACATTTTTGGCACGCCAAAGTGGGACGAGTTGGTACTTCTCTTCTCACTCTCACAAGTCAAACTACCTGGCGACTCTATATCTCTAGATTCTAAATCTCAATGCGGTAACTTATGTGAAGAATTTAGACAAGAGCTTCTTCAAACAAAGGAAATTATCATCATATCAAACTTTCCTTGTCACCTCCAAAGAGAAGAAGCGAGAGGCATTTCCACATCCCAGATTATAGATTTATCTAGTAGGGGTCATTCGACTCCTCCTTACGGAAGGTTTCCTCCACCCAGAAAATCAACATTTTGTTGCTATGGCGAGGAACCAAGTTTTTCCCCCTTTCAATGCAAGCAATCCTCTTATGTTGGCTCAACGTGACCCGATACTTGTTGTGGCACTTAAAAGTTTACCCTTCTACACAGGGGAAACTCACATTACTCCAGTGGAGCATATCTTTGATGTAGCTAGCATCTGCGTAGTACATAATATCACAAAAGAAAACATTGCAGTTAGACTTCTTGCCACCTCTTTCAAGGTAAAATCACTTCAATGGTTTTGTGGGTTAGGTGTTGGTACTATAACCACTTGGGATGAGTTGGGAGAAAAGCTATGTAAATAGTTCGAAGAAAAAGTGATCACCTATCACTTTTGGAACAACTCACTACCATGAAGAGAGCTTCCTAAGAATACATGAGTGATTTCAACTTCTGATTCCATAGGACTTGGAATAGGATTCTAGCACTTGTAAATACTTCTGCACATAATGCATTATTGTACTATTTGCAAGCCTTGAATAGTGATGTAGCAGTTATGAACCAGTCCATGGGAGGGACTACACTTCTTGATGTTTACGAAGTTGCCATAAGTTCAAAGAATTCTTTGATTTAGGTGGAAAGATAACTCCATGACCACCAATGCCATTTTCTCCGGATCTTACGAATCATCACCTATCATTACTCCTATTCCAGTAGACTCCAAACAACCGTCTCAATCTTCCCTTTCCTCTTCAAATGACCTATTTGAATTTAAGTCATACCTGCAAAATTTTTGAAATGAGCTCGTTGCACTCAAAAGGTAACAATTTCAATATAATTGTTCGTATCAGCCACAAAATCAGCATGTCGGGCTAACCATCCTCCTTTTCAAGGAAACAATCACCTCAAAATCAAAATAAAATTCAAGTTGCAAGTGTCGGACCCTTGAACATTCGGAACCCTCTTGTAGCTAGCTCATCCGGAGCTACAGAACCTGTTCACAATAATTTAGTTCAAGACTACAAATGGTGTTATCCTTGCTCTCAACCTCACAATCAAAATATTTGTCCCAATGGGGTTCTTAGCCAGGCCCTTATGGTTCAAAGTGTATCTGCCCCTTCAGAGTTAACAAACAATTCATCTACACAAGAAGCAACAGATCAACCGTAGGCACCTGAAAAATCCGCTTTGCTAAATTGGCAAGCAAAAGATTTTTACGGGTTGAATACAGATTCCTCATCAATGGTATCAAACACTCATTCCAAAAAGAGAGAAATGGAGCCTCAACCTCCTAAAGCTGATCTAGAATCCAATTCTCAACCTAGGTTACAAATGGCGTTGATAAAAATGCAGGAAAGAAATCACTAGAAACACCGGCTAGCCAGCCACGCCTCGGGGAAAGATGGTTCTCTAGACATCACGGTACCCAACAAACATTTTCCAAAGGAGGACCCCAATTCCCAAAAAGTGTCATCAAATTTGGAGTGATTCCCTTCAGCATAGTAAAACAAATGAAGAAAACCAATATGAGCGTTACCATGTGGGACCCACTCTCGATCCCTTCTCAAAGAAACCTGTTGCGAGAAGCTCTGAACAGTTTTGCTACAACCAGTGGATCACCAAGCCATGGAGTGAAAACTGCTACAAGTTTGTATCAACCGAAAGGGAAAATCATTCCCATGGAAAACAAACCACTGCCATTCTACATTTCCCTAATCATTGGCGACCACCTGGTACATAATTGCATGATCAATTCTGGTGCCATTAGCTCTATCATGCCTAAACAAATCGTAGATGTACTAGGCATACAATATACGCCCGATTCTAAGAGGGGTTGTTCATCTAGATGGCACTACTTTGTTAAGATCATTGGGGTTATCAAAGGACTTCAACTTACCATTCATGCATGCCCAATTTTTTCATTCACCCAAGACATATCGGTCATTAATTTCCCTCCCCTCTTTACCATCTCGCTTATCACGGGATTTCACCGCCAAGATGGGCGGTTACCTATCGTGGTCACATATGATTCTCAAGACTCAATACGGAACCAAAGTAACTATAAGGGCAGAAACCAATATGCCATAATCATGTAGAACCCTACACTACTAGTCCCATAAATGGAAATTACACCATCGGTGATCCAAAAGATGAAGATGCCAATCATGAACCAACCACCCTTGTTGAAGAAGTCTCTCGATACTTTTCGGATGAAGTAAGTAGAGATCATCAAGACGATCCCTACGCTGATGTATTGGCGTAAGAAGAAGTCTGGTTTGCTGTTCTTGGAATAAATAGGATTAAGTACTTACCGTATCCATGAAGAAGATACAATCATACCATAACTTGTCAAAACACCAAGTGATTCTAAAGAACTGTGGTAATTTTTCTTTCGATGGCTCAAGAAGTAAGAATGGATCCAGTGTTGGTGTTATGTTAATTTCTCTAGAGGGAGATAAGTACTTCTCATCTTTCCGGTTGTAGTTCAGTACTAACAATGTTGCTAAATACGAGGCTCTTGTGCAAGGAATTCGGCTAGCCCAAAGGAAGGGAATCAAGTCCCTGACTATTTTTGGAGATAGTGAGTTAGTTGTTCATCAAGTTTTGGCACGTAGTGCATCCAAAAATGATCTTTTAAGATCATACAAGAATCGAGTTTGGGACATGATTGAAGATTTCGAAGCTTTTGGAATCCATGCAGTTCCTAGAGGTCAAAATCAAGATGCAGATAGGCTTGCTACAATTGGTTCACAATACAACATATCAATTGATATCATGAAAGAAGGGCAGAAATTTGTTATAATGGTGGTTCAACCGGTAATCCCTGATAATGTGAGTAGTTGGCAAGTGTTTGATAGTGACAAACAAATTGTCCTCTTCCTATAAGAAGAGGTGGAGTTTGCTACAAAGAATTAAGATAAGTTACAGGAGTCATATGGTGAGAAAATTATCCAATTGAAAAGCAACAAGTTACCAAAAGGTTTAGTCACTTTAGAATCCATTTTCAATTTAGATGACCAAGCCAAAAGACAAATCCCTAACATGGTGGTCAAAGAAGAATATTTTAAGGAAGTCAAGTATCAAATGTAAAGTTTCTTAAGATCGAAAAGTGTGTAATTCTGAGGAGAAAGAAGCTTTCATCAAACTTTGTCAAGAGTATCATGACATCTTTGCATGGAGCTATAAATATCTGCATGGTTTTGATCCAAGTCTAGCACAACATACCATCGAATTGGATCTTAATGCTAAGCCAGTTCATCAGAAACAGAGACCAATTAATCCCAAAATTGAGCCACTAATGAGAAAGGAGCTAACCAAGCTCATTGAGGCTTGTATAATTTTTCCCATCAAGCATTCCTCATGGGTAGCCAATTTGGTGCCCGTGAGGAAGAAGAACGGAGAGATCCGGTTATGTGTAGATTTCAAGGATTTAAATTGAGCGTCATTAAAAGACCATTATCCTCTTCCATCGATGGAGCAGATCCTTCAAACGGTGGCAGGAGCTCAAATATTTTCTTTTCTCGATGGATATTTAGGTTACAATCAAATCCTAGTCCAAGAATCTGACTCAAAACGGCTTTCACTTCCAAGTGGGGCACATATGCCTATAATAAAATGCCATTCGGATTGTCCAATGTCGGGGCTACTTTGCAAAGAGCCATGGACATGGCATTTAAGGGACTAATCAATGATATTATTTTGGTTTACCTTGATGATATAACTGTATACTCTAAACATGTTGAAGATCACATCACGCATCTAAGGAAAGTTTTTTGAAAGTGTAGGGAATTTGGGGTTTCACTTAACCCCAAGAAATGTATTTTCATAGTGCACAAGGGAAAATTGTTGGGGCATGTTGTTTTAGTGGAAGTATTATCAATCGATCTAGCCAAGATTCATTTGATTATGTCCTTATCTCTCCTAAGTCATAGGAAGGGCCTCCATAGTTTTCTGGGAACCATAAATTTCGTGCAGAGATTCATCCCTCAATTTGTGACATTGGCTAAACCACTGATAGTCATGTTAAAGAAAAACATGCCATTCTCATGGACAAAGGAAGGACGAGAAAGCTTCAAAGCCATCATAACAACCATTTCTCAAGCTCCCACGCTGGTGAACCTCAGGTTTGACAAAGATTTTATCCTTTATGATTTTACAGTCAAGAGAGCATTTCGAAATCCTCACCCCAAAACAACAACCTGATGGAGCAACCAATTGCTTTCTTCAGTCAATCCCTCAAATACTATGAGTTCAAATACTCATTCATTGAAAAGCAAGTCTTTGTGGTTATTCAAGCTTTGAAGAAATTCAAGCACATGTTGTCCAAAAACAAGATTCATCTAATGGTGTCTCATCCAGGTGTCAAGGAGTTTTTGCTGAACAAAGAAATGAATGAAAAGTGTGCTGGATGGATCACAAAGGTAATGGAGTATGACGTGCACATCAAAGTCACTAAACTTGTCAGAGGTAAGGGTTTATGTTAGCAACTTGCTGCAGACATGGAATCAAAAGGTAATGAGGATGTGACACTCCTAAATACTGATGAGAGATGTTGATCAAGTTGACTGGTTATCCAAAATGAATAATTTCATCTTCTTAGGAGCATACCCGAAAAACATGGATAAAAACCAAAGACGAACTTTCCATCTTCAATCTATCCCATATGTTTTGGTAGATAGCATTCTCTTTCAAAAATATTTGAACGGCATTCTCCTTCGGCATAGGACCGGAACAGGTAAGTAAGATACTAGAAGAATTTCATAATGGCCTATCTAGAGGACATTATTCTACACTAACAACAACTACCAAGATCATGCAAGCCAACTACTATTGGCTGGATTTATTCAAGGATGCCCATATCTAGGTAAGGAAATGTGCCTTTTTCACATGTAAGCAAAAGCTAGCAGCTCTTCCACTTCATCCAGTTCAAGTGGATCAACCCTTTGTTCAATGGGGGTTGGACTTCATCGGAATGATTAATCCTCCATCCAGTGACGGACATAAGTGGGTCCTTACTGCAATAGACTATTTTACTTGATGGATAGAGGTGGTAGCATTAAAAGAGAGCAATGAAAAGGTAGTTCTAGATTTTTTGGAGGGTATAATGATGAGGTTCGGTGTTCCATTTATAGTCATTTCAGACAACGTGCTAGATTTTCTTGGTATGAAATTGAGTGAATGGGCTGTTAAAAATGGGGTATACCTCAAAAATTTGTCCAATTACTATCCACAAGGAAATAGATTGGCTGAGTCTAGCAACAAAAACCTTATAAGGATTATTAAGTGCACAATGGAGACTAACAAGAGGACTTGGCATACATAGCTTAAGACCACCTTATGGGCAGATTGGATCACACCTAAAAGGGCCATCGGAAATTCTCCTTTCGTTCTTATATATGGAAGAGAGGCAAAACTCCCACTCTCATTGGAATTACCTTCTTTGGAGTTAGCTCATCAACTTGAATTTATAGAGAGTGATCCTCTGACAAGTAGGTTTGCCGAACTCATGGAGTTAGAGGAAGTACGAGACAAGGCTATGAAAAATTTGGAGTAGCATCAGGCTCAAGTTAAGAAATATTTTGACAAGAAGGTGTCTGACAAGTGTTTTCAAGAGGGAGATTTAGTTCTCAAATGGGATGAAGACAGGGCCAAACTAGGTAGGCATGCCAAGTTTGACGCTCTCTGGAGTGGGCCATACATCATCACAAGTTGCAAAGAGGAAAATTCATTCCGTCTATCTAGGCTCAATGGAGAAGAACTTCCCATTCATGTGAATGGGATACATCTCAAAGCTTGTTTTTGAGAAGCGTTCCACCCCGTATAGTTAAATTAGGTGTTTTCCTCCAAGTGCTTATGCACATTGTTGTGTGTTGTTGTTTTGCTTTCCTTGTTGTTGTGTTTTGTGTTGTTCTACACATTGTTTCATCATTGGAAGGTGTCAAGGAGAAGGAAGGTTCAAGGTTTCCATAAAATTTCAAAATCTACTTCATTAAAAATTTTACAGTGTTCCATAGATGTCAAGCATTCAACAGTTTTAGTATACTTCATGCTTAGCATTCCAGGGAGGTCCAAGATATTGGCAATGCTCAAGGAGATTCTAGGATGTGTGAAAGAAAATCCTACTACTTTTAGGATTCCAACCCAAGCTCCATGCCTAATGGATGACTTAAGGCTACTGGAATCATGCTTAGTAGGCAATCATCCCTAAGAGGTTGCCAAAAATGTTATCCAATTTTACACACGTGGCAAGATTGGACAATGGGGTCCTATCACATTCAAAATGAAATAATAGTCCCAGGAACCCACCTCTCGGTTATTATCGAGATACAATAATTAAAAATAATTCTTAAATTACATATGATAGATCACCTAGCATCGAAAGGCACCCAGTTGATCTCAACTTAGTGAAGAGTTCGGGGTCGAGTTGATAGGGAGCTCGGTGTCAAATCTAAAGAGGTCGATATGATGTTGCTCGCAATGAGACCAATGGAGCTCAGGC
Source organism: Taxus wallichiana var. yunnanensis (assembly GCA_018340775.1). Lineage (NCBI taxonomy): Eukaryota > Viridiplantae > Streptophyta > Pinopsida > Cupressales > Taxaceae > Taxus > Taxus wallichiana. The sequence continues at coordinate 410,106,856 of CM031235.1, forward strand.
TTGGACTAATAAACCACCATGCATAGAGTTGGATAAAATGTGAGAAACAAGATGAAAGTGGAGGTAACACGCCTACTTCACTAGCTTGTAGCTTCATCTATAACCACCATATCAAACCCATGGGCTAGGTGATGGAATAACTTCTAACCACTACTAGAAACAGTAGTGAACACAATCTCAGCCTCATTTGCAAAACTTGCCTCAAGATTTGATCGAGCTTCTTCCATGGAAGCGACTTTCCAAAATGAAAAGGCAAGACAACTCAACTAAAACTTTATCTCGTTCTTCTACTACAGCTGTAAGATTTTTCAAAAACTGATCATGACTGTGGTCACATGCAACCAGAACATCAGGATCAACACCAATGGTTCCTTGAGATCACCCTGTGGTAGCTGTCACAATTAACTCTCTCTGGAGGCCACTAATTTTCTGAGGTAAGTTTACTTTGTGGGATGAAATAAGAGCCCATCCGGCTCGACTCAAAGAAGGGAAAAATCATGGTGATCTCGCGTCTTTGGTGGGAATGATGGAGAAACTTTCCCCTCTTGCCAAGTGGGGATGTTAGCATGGTATGACGCGATGGCAAGATACTCTGTGGGTTCCCAAGCCCACATTGCCAAGTGAGAGTTTTGGGGTCGATGAGCTATGACAAGCCCAACGTAGTCGGAAGAGATATATAAATCCCATGCTAAGGCATGAATAGGGGAACTCAAGGAATACATTCCCAAGTGAAAATATTGGGTTGGTAAACCACGGTGATACTTCCAAGTGTGGGAGAAATTGGATCAAATTGCCAAGTGGATATCATACAATGGCGATCCGTCATGAGAATTCCGCGTAACTTGGAGTGGTCCGAGTCATTGTGTGAGTCACTAGGAGGATTAATAAGACAATTGTGAATTGGAGTGGGTCATGGGGAAAACAATGCGACGTGATACCAATTTCAGCGGAGGCTACAGTGAGATAGAGTTTCACTCGCCACATTATGCAGATGTTTTTAAATGATACCAAGTAACATGATGAGTGGGGGTCAGCGCTTGTAGTTCAAATGCATGGGAAAAGGAGAAAATTTCAGAATTTAGCCTAAAGAATCACTCAGTTCACCACTATGAGGAATGAAAGTGGCTTCATATCTCGTCACATGACCCAACTAAGTCGATTCATTAATAACTATGTCATGGCTCATGTGTGAAGAGTTTAACGAAAAGGTGATGTTGAAAATCATCCAGGATGGAAGGTATAGATGACAAGCTCCCACGCTCCAGGTAGTAGACATGTTGCACTATAGTAGAAGCCTTTTTGAATGCTTCCAATAAGTAGGTTATCCAACTATGTTGTTATCTGCTCAAAGATGTCGAATGCATCCTCAAATTCAAGATTTTCCTTCAAGATATTTTTATCAAAATCAATTAAGTGACAGTGAGAGTGTTACCAGAGACTGATGAAATTTATTACGAGATTCTCTATCGAGACCTTACTTGTTTTATGATGTAACTCATGGGAGTGAATCTCATGGAGGTGGAACTGTTTCACATCGAAATATTCATGAAGCAAAATTTTCTTTGCAATTATATGAGCATCTTCAATGAGTCACTAAGTTGGCGAGCATAAAGGTTTTTGTTAGAATTATCACACCTTACAAGCTACAACTGAAATTTTTGCACCGAGAGTTTGATGTTGTCCTCAAATCTGATGAAGGAAAAGGTTTATGTATCAATACGGTAGATGCTCTGCTGGCCGGGGCGTGATGTAATCATTATGTTTTGCGTCCGAGCTTTAAATCATGGGTTGGCTTTGTAGTTGATGTTCGTTGCATGAATGTGGTACTAACATGAGCTCGTAGAGTGCTTTGGGTTATGAGAAACGTAGGCTGTATTAAAGCAATCTAGTGACCGAATCTGGTGCATGCTTAAGGAACTCGGATGTGTAAGATGGTAAATATGAGCTCGATACATAGACATGTGAGATTCTGAGTTGAGCCAACTAGGTGCTTAGGTCAAAATGAAAACAAAGCCGGACAAGTCAATTGAAGAGCTCATGGTGTTGTTTCATGGATTTTGAACATGGAATGCATGTGAATATGTGGTCCAAAACAAGAAGAAATAACTCTATCTATCAAGCTAGAGCTATCACGAGAAATCAATCAATTGAATGCTTGACAGGCCACGTGACGTGATCCCTAACAATTTTCATAGCTCAAAACCATTTCTAAATAGTGCAACGTGCGAGTGAAATAATTTAAATTCATTGAATTGTTTAACCTATGTGGGTCACCAATGTATTATAGAACAAATCCACAAAGTATGATTTAGATTCAAACTTTTCATATTGTGGAAACGTTGGTACCAAGTCTAGATAAAGACTAAGCTTGTGGGTGTCGAAGTTTAATGTATTTTTAGAGGCTTTCAATTTCGATCTTAAAGCTTCATGTTCACGATGCATGTAGGTGGATTGGTAATTCAGAATGGCTTGATTTGGAGTTTGAAGCAAGACCGACCGTAGCCGTATAATTTACGAGGTGAGTCTTAACTTGCGTTAGGCCAGTTCACAGGGATCTACACACATTTTGGCTTAATGAGGAAGATATACAACTCAATCAAGGAACCCTATGCATGAGCATCAAGAAGAGCTAGTGAAAGACAAGTTATGGAGAATTGAGTTCATTTTGATTAGCTCACAAGGTGTTCAAAAAGCCATGACGGTGGGGTAAATTGGCTTTGGTTGAGCTTATAGAGGATGAGCATGTAGAGAATGAACCAAGCTCATGGAAAAAATGGAACTCGGAAAGGATAAAACTCACCAATGGAGCTCGGTGACTTCGTGGGGAAGCTCACATATGTTTCACGAAAGGCAATGTGGAATGCATAAATGGCCTCGAGTTAACCAAGGAAAATGATAAGAATCAAGTTTGATAGCTCACCATTCGAAGGACTCAATGCAAAAGAGCTTGATTGCCAAGGCAAGGAAAGAGTTGGTGTGGGGTTCAAAATCAAGTGCAACACCGAGTTGGGCTATGTGCAGACTCTATTCACATGGACCCCCCTCCTCTTCAAGTCAAACGGGTCAACGGGGTCCCAACATTATGTTAATTAATTTAATATTTTTACTTAAATATTTTAATAATAATATTTATTATTATTATTTAAATATTTTATTTTAATATTCTTTTAATTAATTGAGAAGACTAGGTCATCAAGCAATTAATGACCCATGATGGAACCTTCTCGATGGTTCAACTAATCGTAATAAATACATCATGGGCCTTGAATGTAGGAATGTAATTATGATATTTCCTCTTCTTTCTCACATATTCTTCTATAAATGTAAGTTGGAAGCTCATTTCAAAGGGTTCCAACAGTTTAGACAAGTTGGACAGTTAGATATCTCAGGCGAGTGTATACTTTTCAAGAGTCCTCTCTCTTCTGCAAGTTGTTCTTGTGTGTTGAGAGAACTTTCAAGCCTCCTCTTCAAGACTCAGTAATAAGATAATTATTTCCTCTTCTAAATGTATGATGCATTGTGCATGTTATTGAAGCAATAAAAGTGTGTGTTTTGTGACTAATCTTGGTCCTTTCATCCTTTTGTGCTTCTTTGTGCCTTTCTCGTACTTGTAGGTACATTGTGCAAGTTTAAGTTTCTATTGTAGGTTCTTGGAGTTCTGTGCTTATTGAGTGGTGGAGTATTGCATGTAGTTGAGTTGTGGTGTCTGTTCACCCTTCTTGAGTTCATCCTTCTTCACTAGGAAACTGGTATATTTCTCGGTCTGATAAGGTTTAACAAAGGGAACGCATGTCTCTTAGTTTGTGGTATCCTGTACCCTCTCTAAGTTGCAGTAGGTGAAGTTGACTTGTGGTGCACACACCCTCTTCAAATTAACCCTTCCTGAGTCTAGAAACACCCTTTATTTGGTGCATCACCATCCCTAGTATAGTTTCATTTCTGTAAATCTCTTTCCCTAAAACCCCATGAAGATGTTAGCATAGGATTAGATAATCATTTTTGTTACACTAGGAGTAGTACAACACTTAGTTTAGGAAGAGGAAGCTGGCCTTCTCTGGAGGTTCACTTCGAGCCCAAGTCCCACAGCTTGAGAAGTGATCCCATGTGTCTCAATCACACTAAACATCCTATTCAAATCTTGGCCATTTGGAGGGTGCAGTGATTTGGCGACAACAGGTAATACATGTGTCTTGTGAGGATACAATTATAGTGTTGATGTTATGACTAAAGGTAAGGCATATTGATTCTTGGTAGTAAAGGATTAACACATTCTTATCCTGGGCATAGTCTATTAAGAAGGGGTAATTTAAAGAATAACCTTAATTGTATTTAGATGTAGTGACATTGATAACATAAGAATCAATACTAGTCTTGGATTGAATGAAATTTTTACATGAGGACACTTAGTGTGAGTAATGGTGATAGAGACATGGTCAACATCATTCTTATGCAAATGAGTTCGTAAAGTGGGAGGTAATTGGGAGATAATGACATTTGGAAGATCATAGGTGTTAATCCTAAGGTTGATTTCATCGGGATATTCATCGTCTAAATCGAGAAGGTTGGGCGGAGTACGACCCCACAACCTCGAGGCGACCACTATAGACACAAAGGGAATAAAAAGATAATTGAAGAATTGGTATTCATAAAAGGGATGGTATGAAGTTCTTCGAGGTGGGAATTTTGAATGTTTGATGTTTTCAAAAGAGGTTAATGTTCTAAGGTTTAATGTCACCTTAATTTATAAATAACTCCTAGTTCTCGCAAACTTAATGCATTAGTAGACAGATAATGCGATTGTATTGTAGACACCTAAAATTGGTTATCCAATTTGGTGTCCCCTATACACATTTGTCTTTCGTATCGACTAAGTTCCTTGACAAAAAGGGGCAAAATGTAGACACCTAAAATTGGTTATCCAATTTGGTGTCCCCATGTGCGTTTGTCTTCGAGAGGTAACCTCAGCGTAAGTTTACATCACCATTTCTCCTTTAGGGTATTATTTAATATTTGATTTAAACATCTATCCTAAGTTTATGTCACCCCATTATGTTTTACCCATAGATAATTAAATATTAACTATTTAATTATATTTTCTACATATATCCTAACCACTTATCTACCCCATATCAATTCCTAACCTCCCATATCTATTCTATCCATATATCCCCCCTATTTCTTCTCCTCCCAAACTGAGCAGTGGGATATTTCCCATATTTGAGGTGGAAGGATCACTTCATCTTCCCAAAAATCATCCCTTTTGGCCATTTTAGGAGATCGTTTTTGATTGGCGCCGACCGATACTCGGTCGGCGCCGATTTCATCTCGATTGGTGCTAATTACAAATAGAAGGCCAAAATTTAGTTCTGGTTAGACAGTGAGATAGAGAGAGAGAGAGAGAGAAAGAATGAGAGAGTTTTGAGCATCAAGTCTAAGCATTGTCTATCAAGTGAGAGTGAATCCTATCCAAACCAATCCCTGAGAGGAGTACCGTTACTCTGCTCCTACCACATCGACATCGTGAGCCTCTATCGATCTCTTGGTGACTCTGTTCTTACATCCAACATAGGTGGAGCCTTGTTAGTATCCCTACGGCTCTTGTAGATCCAACGGAGATTGACGATCTAGCTTCTACTGTCTGTTTCTCAATCTTCCTATAATTTTCCCCAAGTCGACACCGATTGTACCCAGTCAACGCCGATTCTCTATAGTCGACGCCGATTCTTTTCAGTCGCCATTGATTTTCCTAATCGGTGCTGATCTTCCTACGGATAGGTAAAATAATTCAGGAACACAAATCTAGCATTGGTTTCACACTTTCCTATTTTTCATTGGTTTTTGTCTATTGTTTACTTTTCTGTTTGTCATTTTTAATCAAAATATAGACATTAACTTACATATTTTATCAGGTATGCTTCTTTCCTTAATTGAAAACGTGGGTGACATCTCGCGAGGAGCTTATCACTTCCCAAACCCACTTTTCGGGTAGTCCACCTAAGTATCGTTTAACGTGGTCTTTTTTTGTCAAGCATCTGTGTCTCGCAGGTTTCTTGGATCTACTTTGCAGGATCGTTCATGTGCGCCCATCTTGTCTACATCGGTTTTATTTTCCATCTACATCTTCAGATCTTGTCTTTCAGGTATCAATTTTATTTGAGTTTTCAAGGTTTTTGTGTTTAGTTTGGTACATTAACTTGGACAGGTAACAAGCGTGAAATTCTTGATCTACATTCTGAACGTCCGGTGGGACCCAACCAAAGTCCCTTATTGGTAAGTTCATTTCTTTTCCAGCTTTTGAGCTTCTTTTCTATTTCTTAGCTACTTTTAAATCGAGTTCTTCGTAGCATTTCCTTCCTTCATTTTGGTCTTGCTTCTTTCACTTAATTATTCTTTCTTGCAAAAATAAATTCCAATTCCTATTCCAAAGATCAATAAATATTTCATTTGATTTCAAAATTGCATTCTTGATCCGTCTCTTCTTACAAAATTATTATTTTATTGAAAGTTTTCTAGTTCTTTAAATAGAAATTTTTGTTCTACTATCATCTAGATATATCTTTCTCGGATTTGTTGGGTGTTTGCTTAACCTTTTCTTGCAGAGCACATTGCTTGTTCATGGGATTTTTCAAGGGGAAGATCTCAACAACGTGGTTTTGAAGTCCACACACCTTGGAGAGCTAAATCTACAGGTATTCCTCTTTTACGGTGTTTTCTCCTTTTTTAAGAACTTAAAAAGAACTTGTTTGTTTGTTTTCTATCACATTCAAACATTTTGATTTTGGTGCTTAAAAATAATTTAATCACATCTGGGAAAGAATTTGTTTGACTTGTCTTCATCGAAATCCAACACTTCGTTCTTAGTGCTTAAAAAGAAATTTTCCTTTGTCATTTTTGTTGTATGCTATTCATCTAGTTTTCTAAATAGGCTGGAAAAATTAATCAAAATCGGTAGTGACACTATTTGATTTTTATTTTTCACCCTTGCACACAAAGCCAAAATCACTAGGTATAAAGCATCAAAACAAAAATTCCTCCCCTGGCCTCACCTACTTGGAAGTGACATCCAAGAGGAAGAGCCTACACGGTACTCGGGCTGCGCTATAAATTCACAAAAGTTCTGGTATATATTGGCAAAGCACCCGACTCCCTTATTGCAGTGGTGTGTGAAGTGCGGGGTAGGCCCCTATATCAAGCCACATACCGGTATTTTACTGAAGTGCCTTTGGGACTCCTCACCAAAACATTCCCCAAACCATCCTTAGTTTGGCTATCTGAGTAGTTCCTGTTCTAAAAAGCCTTCCCTAATATTTTCTTTTTTAAAAGCAGGAAAACTTAAAAGAGATAATCACCTACGCTGCTTGAATTGTCTGTGCATTAGTTAGGTCAATCTTTTTTTTTATATTTTTGCTTGTTTATGACGGTCATCACTCGGTTACAATCTAGAAGAATGGCTCAACTAGCCCCTTCTTCCTCTGAGATCACCACTAGTGTGGATGTTTTGGCACCCCTTGGGTCTTCCTCGGACTCGCTATTAGTTGGTTCCCCATCTTGGTCATATAATCCTTTCTATCAGCCTAAAGCAATCCCATCACGTCCAGCTTCCCCCAGTCCTTCAAAAATATCATCTACTTCTGATATAGAGTATGTTCCTCGTGGGGATCCTGAATTTCAGGCACTCCTTGATCGCAATCCAGTAGCCCTTATGGACTATCTAGTACATAAGTCCATTCGAATATCTGATCAGGGACCACCAATTTAGCAAGTTTACAATTATCCTCGTGAACCATCCTAGGATTTTATAGAACAGTTAGCATCCTTTTTCTCACCTCGAACCATGGAAGAGGGTGGCACACTTGTGCCTCCTTTTTCTCTTCCACCGACCATGTTGACTAGTTCTCAAATATTCTTGCCTATTCCTAGTGTTGTAGTTACCTCGGCTATTCCACAACCTACTTCTGAGAAGTCCTCTTCTCTAGCTATAATGGGCACGTCTGCGAACACCCACAGATTGTTGTTAATTCTTCTATGCCGTCCATTGCATCCCAAGGTCAATACCTCTTTATGAGTCAACCCCCTTCAATGAGTCAGTTGGTTCCTGCTTCTCGTCCTCCAGTTGGTCTTTCTTCCAATGTTCCAAATGACAGTGACCTTCACCCATCCTCTAGCATCGGTACCCTTAATAACCAATCCAGCAGTCAAAAGCCTCATTTAGACCTTGTTCCCCACCATGTCCAACCAAATCAATACCCATGTTCCTCAACCCATTCTCGATTCAGTCGACAAGTGTAGGAGCCCACCAATCACAGGCTTCGACTTTCATTCAACCACCTTTTTCTCAACCGCTTGTCATCTCACAGCCTATTTATGCATAGGCTCCTTCATAGCAAATACCTCACTAGGTGTCACCCAAAACACTGGTTATTCCTCTTATCATCTTTTTAATCAACAGATGAATCCCCATTGACGCCTCAACAAAATCCACCATTTGCTTCTTATGTAGGACATACCAGTATGCCTCCTCCTCAATCTGACGTGGTTCAAATTATTTTCAAGAAAATCACAAACTTAGAAGCCTCTACCAAAGGGGCTTGTCCTTCATACTCTTTTGAAGAAGTGTGTAATGAACCCATTCATCCATCAGTGGCTTTTAAGCCTTATCCCCCCAATGGGAACTTCCTAAGTTCTCAAAATTTCATAGTCGGGAGGATCCTCAATAAAGACTGTGAGCATTCAAACATGCTTGCTACCCGATAGTCAAAAAGATGCAGAGCTTATGCTCCGTAATTTTCCTATGTCTCTAGTAGGGTCTGCTTTAGATTGGTACAACAACATTCCTCAACATTCCTTGTTTTCTTTCTCTCAATTGGCCCAGATGTTTGTTGAAAACTTTTCAATAAATATCACACATAAGATCTCAATTACAAATCTTTATAACATTCGTCAATTCAATGATGAGTCTATTGCAAACTTTGTCGCTCGTTGGAGAGGGATAATAAACCAATTGTCTTTCTCCCTTCCTCAATCTCAACAGATCGAGTTGTTTACCCGATCTTGTGCTAATCATATTTCTTCCACTTTAAGGATCCAAACTTTTCATACATTTGAAGAAGCCTTTACGATGGCACGTAAACTTGAGTCCCGTGCCATTGAACAAGGGAAGTTAAAACTTCACTCTAAATCTAAACCAAATTTTTCTCGGTTTACAAAATCAAACCCTTCCACTTATAAAGACAAAAATCAAGGATCCACTAATGCTATCGTATTAAAAACACCACGTACCGATAATAGTTCTAATCAAACACCATGGAGAGACTCCTCATCTTCTCAAAAAGGACCATCGTTGTCTTGATCTTTTACTTCGTTGGGGGAATCATATGCTCCTATCCTAGAAAAAATGTTGGAAGTTCACATGATTGAACTTCCCCCCATTAGAAATTTCGATGAAATCCAATAACATCCATTCTGGTATAGGGAAAATGACTTCTGTCATTATCATAGAACCAAAGGCCATGACATTGAGTGATGTCAAACCTTCAAAAATATTGTCCAGAAATTCATTGATAAAGGCGAGCTCATTCTGGATAACCCAAATACTCCCCCAAATCAGGCGCTTGATGTTTTTAAACAACCTTTTTCTAATCATTCCTTGAACCGTGATGCTTCAGAGTCTCAAAAACCAAACATTCATACTATCAGCTTCATTTCTACTGAAGAATCTTCTTCTAAAACTAAGCCATCTACAAACACATCGACTGAATCAAAACCTCCTACCACTCCGCTAGTCACTAGGATTCCATCATTTTTAGACACCCCATCTTTGAATATTCCCACATTGTTAGAGATAGATTCATCTCCCTCTGCCTCTTTATTTGATCTTCCATCTATAGCCGAGACAGTGTCATCCTCATCTGTCTCCTTGTCAGATATTCTTTCGATGCTTGAGGCAATTACATCTCTTTGAGTTTCCACCACAAATACATCTACCTCTATTTCTCCCATTTTCATGCGGTGACTATGCCATTAGTAAACATACTGTTATCACCGAATCACAAAGCACCCCGGATGTTGATTAGGTTTCTAGTTTGATCACTCTAAGCATCCAGGTGTGATTGGATAACATGGGTACTATCTCTAAGTTGTGGGACTTGTTACTTGAGACAGGACCTCAGAGAAAGGCGGTTCTTGCTCCTAAACTACCCGCCACAATCTACTCTAATGCGGGTAAGCTAAACTGTTTCTAATCTAAATTTCCAAGGGACCAGGGAGAGAGAATACATAAAATGAAAGCCTACACTAAAGCGGTGATACACCAAGAAAAGGAGGGTGTGAGAGTAATCTCCAAATGTGTGAAATATAGAGGAAAGTGCACACTAGAAGAGGTGATGACAGTTCACCATAATCTAGCAAAATGCATTCACAACAATATTCCAAGCATACACAATGATAATGAATTCCTGCAAGAACATAATAATAGACACAATATTCTTGTAGAAAGATAAAAGGGCAAGAAGAATGCAAGAAAACACAAAGCAGGGGAAGATACATCCACAAACTTGTATTTTATTGCTTCTGGTATGCACATAGATTCAATCTATTACAAGATAAGGGCCTGGATCACCATGCAAGGAGTCCACTACAAGGGCTCAGTAACACACGGCTTCACAAAGCAATTTTGGCGAGCTTTGCTTACCCAAAACTCTCTCCTTTACAATGAGCCCAACGACTCCAATTTATAGAAAAATGAGAAGGAAAAGAGAAGGGAAAATGGAAATCCCGAAATCTATCCTTCAACCACCTGTAAGAGGCATTAAATTGAGTGAAAAGGTTTTCCATTACTTGCAAAAGGCTCCCCATACTGTCCCATGTGCTGCAGCAGAGAAAGAATGATGACCATGCCTCTTAATTGCACTCCCAGCTACCAAATAAAACACTGTTCTGAACCCGGCCACGTTTCCTTAAAAAATCAATCAATTTCTGATCAAAACTAGAATTTCTTGATTTTTGTGCATCGGGCTCGGAACCACGATTCCAACGGTACCAATTTTGTGCAATTTCGTTGAGAAATGCAAAAGTTATGGCCTTCTGAGTGTGGGCAGCAATTTTGGGTCTGGCAGGCGTTTTCTGTCATTTGACGGGAATGAGCATTGACTGACTGGAGCCGAATATGTTTCTTTTATTTAAATATATCTACCCTTATTAAAATTAAGAAATCTAGTTTTTGTGGCGTAGAGGACGTCGTGCTCGTTCCAGAAAGTCCAATTTTATGAAAATCGGAGCTCGGAGTCAAAAGTTATGGCCGTTTGAAGTTTCCGGACCAAACGTTGACTTTTCTTCCCTGCCTTCGGCCATTTCAGCTTTTCGCGTCCCGCGCGTCCCTTTGTCCCATTTGGTTTCGGACCGTCTGGGACAAATTCACCCGGTTCGGCCGGTTCGCGCCCTTTTGTCCCAACTGTTCCGGGACAAAAGTTCTCATTTCGGCCGGTTCGGCCGGTTCGCATTTTGGCCCAGCGCATGCCCCAGATTCAGCTCCGGCTGCCTTGACTCATTTCGCCCGGTTCGGCCGGTTCGCGTCTTTTTGTCCCGCTTGTCCCAAAGGCGACCCTCTCAGCAGTTAGCCAATTTTTTCTCTCTTTTGGCCAGATCGGCTTTTCGCGCCCGCCGCGTACTTTTGTCCCAGATGTCCCAATTGCTTCCGGGGCCGCCTGTGCTCATTTCGGCCGATCCGCGCCTTTTTGTCCCACTTGTCCCAAATGCTTCTAGGACTAGGACTTAGCCATTTTTCGTGATTTTTCCTGGCCCGAGCTTGTTTTGCAATTTTTTTCACATTTTCTCAGAACTTGCTCTCTTCTACTTGGACAGGGGAGTTAGAAAAATATGAGGGGACCCTAGAGACATGATTTTTTTTTTTTTTTGCCCTGACTCAATCTATTTTCCTGGGACTAAAGAATTTGATGCATGTTATCAAAATTACCTTGAGGGTGAATTTTGGATAACAATTTGGCGACTCAGCGGGGTCATCTACCTGCCAGATGAAGAACGACTAGCTGTTTGAAGCAATCCATTGGGCATGGAGTCTGTTTGATAATCTCTCAGCTGATCTGAAATTTGAAAGCTTGTATCAATGAGCCATTTGACATTTGTTGAGCTGGTCTTCTTATGGCGAAAAATTCTTTTCCAAGAACTTGATGAACTGCAAACATGCACATACTAGAAGCAATAGGACATGTGCACAAGCACTTAGGGAAATAAAAACTATTCTAACAACGTAAGACAATGTGCATAAGCACTTAGAGGAATGGAAATTCTAAATTAATATTTACAAGGGTGAAAATCTATCTTTCTAGTAGCAACATTTGAGATAGATCCCATTGACCGGGATCTGTAATTCTTCACCATCCAACTTAGCCAGTCGGAAAGCATTGCTACCTTTGCATTCGATGATCATGTACAGCCACTCAGGATGGCATCAAACTTGGAGTGCTTCCCTGGTTTCGCACGATCAGCATCCCACTTCAGTACCAAATCTCCAGTTTGTAATATCCTGGCCTTAGCTTTCTTGTCAAAACTCTTTTTGACCAATGCTTTATCCTTTTCTATGGTCTGTATTGCGTGCTCTCTTGATTCTTCTAATTCCATCAGCTCTGCATACCTGATTTCCATAGGTTCAAACTCAGCTAGTTCCAACTGTTTCATGAGTTCCAACGCTGGCAACTCGAGCGATATAGGTAGAACTGCTTCCTTCCCGTATACAAGCTTGTATGGAGAGCTTCCTGTAGATCTCTTGGGCGTGATCCTATCAGCCCATAGAGCTGATTTGAGCTTTGCGTGCCAAGTCCTCTGATTCTCATCAAGAGTCCTCCTGATGATTCTTAGTAGATTCTTGTTTGTAGACTCGGCTTGGCCATTACCTTGAGGGTAATAGTTTGATGAAGTGCTGAGATACACACAATTTTTTACAGCCCACTCAGTGATCTTTGTGCCAAGGAATGCCAATGCATTATTTGATATGATAGTGGTAGGGGCACCAAACCTCGTGACTATCCCTTCATAGAAATCTAAGATATTAGATTCATTTGCCTCCTTAAGTGCCACTGCTTCAGTCCACTTGGTGAAATAGTTTGTTGCTGTTAGAATCCACTTGTGGCCTTGACTTGAATTTGGATTGATGACTCCAATGAAGTCCAATCCCCATTGCATGAATGGCTGATCCGCTGAAATTGGATGAAGGGGCAGCGCTGCTAACCTTTCTTTCCCCGTGAAGAATGCACATTTCTTGCATTTCTTGACCCATGAGTAGCAATCATTGAACACAGTAGGCCAATAGTAACCAGCTTTCATGATTTTTAGAGCTGTTACTCGTGGAGCAAAGTGGCCTCCTGCTTCCCCGTCATGGAACTCGTGTAGCATTTTCTCAACTTGACCTGTTCCAATGCATCTTAATAGAACACCATTGATGTCCTTTTTAAACAAAACTCCATCAACAAGCACATATGGAATGGCTTGTAATCTGAAGTATCTCCTTTTTGCTTTGCTTACTTCTGGGGGGCACAAGCCTGTTTGGAGGTAGTGCACCAAGTCTTGAGTCCAACATGGGATGGGTGCATCATCAGCTGGTTGTTCTTGATCATTCTGTAGTAGCAGGACAGCATCCTCTTCACTTTTTGGCTCGTCTGATTGTTTGGAAGTGAGCTGCTCACACAAGCCTTTGCCACAAACTAGCTTGGTCACTTTGATTTCAATATCATATTCCATCACCCGAGTGATCCAACCTGCTCTCTTACCATTCAAATCCTTGTTTAGGAGGAAGTCCTTGACACCAGCATGAGACACCAGCAGTTGAATTTTATTGTTTGAGACCAAGTGTCTGAACTTCTTCAAGCTCCTGATGACAGCAAGGACATGCTTTTCGATGAAAGAATACTTTATTTCGTAATCTTCCAAGGTTTGGCTGAAGAATGCTATGGGCTGTTCTGAACCTTCTCTATTCAGCTGTGTCAAGATAGTTGAGATTGTATCTGATCCTCCAAATGCATACAACATGAAGTCCTTTGAGAAATCTGGGTTGATAAGAGTTGGAGCTTGTGATATTGCATGCTTGATGCTTTCAAAACTCTCCTTGCCTTCTGCTGTCCATTTGAATGCCAGACTCTTCTTCAACATCATTGTTAGAGGCTTCACAAGAGTGGCAAAATTAGGCACAAATCTACGGACAAAGTTTATCCTTCCTAAGAAGCTTTGGAGAGATTTCTTGTGGTGTGGCAATGGAAGCGTTCGGATGGCTTCAACCCTTTCAGGATCAATTGTTAGCCCTTCCCTAGAGACAATGTGGCCCAACAGTTTGCCTTCGTGTGCCAAGAATACGCACTTCTTTGGATTCAAAGACACTCCAAACCTTCTACACCTCTGAAATACTTGCCTGAGGTGAAAGAGATGGTCTGCTGCATTCTTTGAGAAGACAGTGATATCATCCAGGTATACCAGCACTATCTTGTTGATCAAGCCTTTGAACGCCATATCCATAGCTCGCTGAAATGTTGCTCCGGCATTTGACAGTCCAAATGGCATCTTCTTGTAAGCATATGTGCCCCATTTTGTAGTGAAGGCTGTTTTGAATTGATCTTCTTCTTTCACCAATATCTGATTATAGCCTGAATATCCATCTAGCAATGAAAACCTTTCTCGAACCAAATTCTACAACTCCGCAATATTTGTTCCATTGATGGAAGCGGATAATGGTCTTTCAGTGATGCTCTATTTAGATCGCGGAAGTCCACACACAATCTTATTTCTCCGTTTCTCTTTCTTACCGGCACCAAGTTTGCAACCCAACTTGAGTGTTTGATGGGGAAGATGATACTGGCCTCAATGAGCTTGCCTAACTCTTTTCTCATGAGAGGCTCGATATGAGGATTCACTGGCCTTTGCTTTTGCCTGACAGGCTTGGATTCCGGATCCAACTCGATAGTATGTTGTGCCAAATTTGGATTGAAACCTCTTAAATCTTTGTAAGTCCAAGCAAAGACATCTGGGAATTCTTGACAAAGCTGAACAAAATCAGATTTCTCTTGTGGAGTACTTACTTTGCCAATTTGTAATGTCTTGCCTTCATCTACTAAGATAGGCTCTGAATCTTCACCCTTTACTTGAATGTTCGCTTTCTCCTTCCGGAACTGATCATTCGGGTTGAAGATTGACTCCAGCGTTATGAGGCCTTTTGGCAGTTTGTTAGTCCTCAGCTGCACCACTTGGTCGCCATACTGCTGCTCCAACTTGTCTTGATTTCTCATGGAGAACTCAGCTTCTTCTTGCAGGAAATTAACAATTTGCTGATCATTCTCGAAGACTTGCCAACTTGTGTTGTTATCCGGAACAGCTGGTCTCACAACCACTTTGATATGAGGCTGAGTTTTCTCACTTTTGATACTTTCTACAACATCAAACGCAGCCCCAATTGCTGCCATCTGCACAAGCCACTTCATTCTTTTTCTTGGGATGGAATTGATGCTAAAAGCTTCAAAATCTTCAATAAGATCCCATACCCGATTTTTGTAGTTCTTCAATGATCATTTTTGGCAGCATTTTTCCCTTGACTTGGTTTATGATCAGCTCACTATCACCAAACACTTGTAAATTCCCGATGCCTTTCTTCTTTGCCCAAAGCAGTCCATGAATTAGGGCTTCATACTCAGCTGTGTTGTTTGAACAGGAAAACTGGAAACGGAAGGCTGAGTAATACCTTATACCTTGCGGTGAAATGAGCATAGCTCCTCCTCCTGCACCTTGTCTACTCCTTGACCCATCAAAGAACAATTGCCATACTTCATTCTTGTCCTTATGATCTGGCTTGGTGATGCTGGGAATAGGTTGACTTTCTTCATGTATGCAATAGACTCCTAGCTCGGATTCTTCTATTTCTTGATAGGGATCAAAAGCATGCACTTTGCTTGCCCATTCATCAAGAGTCAAATCTGGGATGCTCCCAACCTTGGTGTCAACTTCGTCAGTGCTTGGATAATCTTCTTGATCAAACGCTGAGCAGTTGGCATTGATTTGGCTTGGAGTGTAAGGCTCAATGTGGAAGTTTGCAATAGGTTCAGACCTGATTGTAGCCTTAGTTCCATACCTTGTTCTGAACAGCATGTGTGACCAATCCGCCGAAAGATAGCCTCCAATTTTAGCAGTGAAGTCTCTTGACAAGCATAATGTAAAGAGTGGTGGTAGGTCTATGACCGACACATCTTGCAACACTACTACATTGGGACATGCGTGCAGTGTGAGGCTCAAACCTTTGATTACTCCAACCATTGTCACTGCTGTCCCATCTAATTGCACTACACCCTTGGAGACGACTTCATATTGAAGCCCTAACTGGTCAGCTATCTGTTTTGGCATTACTGAACAACTTAATAGTCTTTTGGAAGAAAGTGATCTTTTTCTGGAAGAAGAGGATGAACAAGTATCTCCTGTTAGGTTATAGAGCCTATTTTCATGTGTGAAAGTGTTGAAGACTGTACACTAAGAGTCTTGTACACTTTTCATGTAAATTTTTTTGGCCTCGAAAAATGCACGCGACATATCGGAAACATGCTCTTCTCATATGGGCAAGTGTTTTGACCCATAGGTTTATGGGACGGGTTTTTCCCATGGTTTTGATACCCACGGTTTTGTAAAACTGCTTAAGCAGTTGTCTATTTATATGGTCTTATGCATATGATAGATGTATAAGTAAATGTATTGTAGATGTGTTTTGAATTTGGCTATGAATTATGTAGATTTTATTGAGCATAGCTCCAAACAGATATGGGTATTGTATTGAGAGAGCAATGGCTTGTAATAAAATTTGAGCAAGTGATTCTTGGTGGACGTAGCCCAAATTGGGTGAACCACGTTAAATACTATCTCTTTGTGTTGTGTTATTTTATTTTGTAACTTTATTTGAGATCTGTAATAATTTCTGCATATTAGTTTTCTATTGTTACGATTCTGTGAGGGATTATTCCGCATATTTTATCTCTTATTTTCTAACAATTGGTATCAGAGCGAGGTTTGGTTTGCTGAAGTGTTGAATCACAGGGAAAGTTTTTAGCTTGAGTGGGAGCTATGGCGATGATGGAATATCTAGGGTTGATAAATTCAACGGGTAGAATTTCAGTCTTTGGAAGATGCAGATGGAAGATTACCTTTATCAGAAGGATCTTTATACTCCACTGTCTAAGAAGGTGAACAAAACCTTGAGTATGACAGATGTGGAATGGGATTTTTTTGGATCGGAAGGCACTTGGAACGATCCGGTTGTGTCTTGCATCTTTGGTATTATTTAATGTTTCAAAGGAAAAGACTACAAAAGATCTAATGGATGCATTAGGGAAGTTATATGAAAAACCCTCTACCTCTAATAAGATATTTTTAATGAAAAAGTTGTTTAATATGAGGATGTCTGAGAATAGTTCAGTAGCAGATCATTTAAATGATTTTAATACGGTTGTGAATATGCTAGCTTTGGTTACAATATAATTTGATGAAGAAGTTAGGGCTTTATTAATTCTATGCTCTTTACCTGAGAGTTGGAATAGCCTGGTAATGGCGGTAAGTAACTCGATTCCAGCTAACTCGAAGTTGAAGTTTGAGGATGTTGTAGGGGTGATTCTAAGCGAGGAAATGCAAAGAAAAAGCTCTAGGGAATCTTCTACTTCAGGGAATGCTTTGACAGTGAAAACTAGAGGGAGACAGAAGAATAGAGGAAAACGTGGAAAATCAAAAGATCGTGCAAGGTCAAAATCCAAGAACAAGATTGTATGCTTTGGAATTATGGAAAGCTCAGGCATGTAAAGAAGGACTGTTGGGAGCTTCGGGATAAGAAGAAACAACAGAAGAAAACAAGGAGGAAAATGTGGCAATAGGTAATGTATGTCAGGATGCTTTGATTCTTTCTTTGTGCAATATTATCTTGAATCTTGGGTTTTAGATTCAGGGGCTTCTTTCCATGCTTCTCCACATAGGCATTATTTTGTTGATTATGTTTAAGGAGATTTTGGGCATGTTTTTCTTGGTGATGATGAGCCTTGCAGCATAGTTGGAAAAGATTTTGTTCAGGTTAAGATGCAGAATGGGAATACTTGGCTATTGAAGGATGTCAGACATATGCCTATATTAAGACAAAATTTGATATCGGCAGGGAAGTTGGGAAGTGATGGTTGTACTATGATATTTATAGCAGACTCTTAGAAGGTTACCAAGGGTGCTCTT
Source organism: Taxus wallichiana var. yunnanensis (assembly GCA_018340775.1). Taxonomy (NCBI): domain Eukaryota; kingdom Viridiplantae; phylum Streptophyta; class Pinopsida; order Cupressales; family Taxaceae; genus Taxus; species Taxus wallichiana. The sequence continues at coordinate 410,125,102 of CM031235.1, forward strand.
GTGGTGGCAAGAGGTAAGAAGGTTGGAACCTTGTATTTAACCACTGATAGTACTAATGATTGTAATCTTGTGGCTTCAGATGCAAATATAACATTATGGCACTATAGGCTCGGTCATATGAGCCATAAGGGTATGAACATCATAAAGAAGAATTTTCCTGGATATACAGGAACATGTTTGGATTTCTGTGAGAACTGCATATATGGGAAACAGCGAGTAAGGTTTCTCAAGGTTGGACCTACAAAGAAAGAGAGTAAGTTAGAGATGGTGCATTGTGATGTGTGGGGGCCAAATGAGGTATCATCTCTTGGGGTTCAAGTTATTATGTTACTTTTATTGATGATGTAACAAGGAAAGTTTGGGTTTATTGTATTATAAACAAATCTGATGTATTTGACACTTTTTTAAATGGAAAGCCTTGGTAGAGAATGAAACATGTCTTAAGCTAAAATGTCTCAGGTCAGATAATGGAGGGGAGTATTGCAGCAATGAATTTGATGATTATTGTTCTAAGAATGGAATCTGCAGGCAAAAGATAGTTCCAGGAACTCTGCATAGAATGGGGTATCAGAAAGGATGAACAAAACAATAATGGAACATGCTAGGAGCATGAGGTTACATGCAGGACTGCCTCTTTCTTTTTGGGAAGAAGCGGTGAGCACAGCTGTGTACTTGATAAACAGAGGACCCTCAAGTGCCTTGGATGGAGGCATACATGAGGAGGCTTGGTATGGTAAGAAAGTTGATTATTCATTTCTTAGAGTCTTTGGATGTGAGGTGTTTGTTCACATAGACAAGGATGATAGGACTAAGCTAGAGGATAAATAAGAAAAATGTACTTTTATTGGTTATGGTGGTGATGACTTTGGATATAAATGTTGGAGTATTAAGGACAAGAAAATCATTCGATCTAGGGATGTGGTCTTTAATGAGAAAGTCATGTATAAGCAGCAGTTGTAGGAAAATAGGGAAGAATCTAAGAAAGAATATGCAGCGGTAGAGGATCTTCCGGATGGGAAAGTGACACATGAATCAGTTTAGGAACCTCCTCAACAGGAACCCCAAACTCCTATATTGAGGAGGTCTTCTAGGGTAAGAAGAGAACCTGAACATTTTTCTCCTTCTCTTTATTATTTATTACTCACTGATAGTGGAGAACTAGAGAGCTTTGATGAAGCAATACAGGTAGATGCTAGGAAGAAGTGGGAGCAAGCCATGGATGAGGAGCATCAGGCTCTCATGGAGAACCAGACATGGGATTTGGTAAAGCTACCCGAAGGAAAAAGAGCATTGCAGAACAAGTGGGTGTATAGAGTTAAAGATGAAGAAGGAGGAAAGAAAAGATATAAGGCCCGGTTGGTGGTCAAGGGGTTTGCACAGAAAAGGTATATATTTTGATGAGATATTTTCTCCCGTAGTAAAAATGACTTCTATTAGAATCTGTTTCTAGGAATAGTTGCAGCGAGAAGACTTGCACTTAGAATGATTGATGTAAAGACTACATTTCTCCATGGTGATTTGGAGGAGGAACTATATATGCAAGAAACCGGAGGGCTATGAGGTCAAAGGTAAAGAGGAGATGGTGTGCAAACTGAAGAAGAGCTTGTATGGCCTAAAACAAGCTCCACGTCAATGGTATAAGAAGTTTGATAGCTTCATGATGGAGCAAGGTTATATTAGATGTCATTCTGACCATTGCGTGTATACAAAGAAATTTCAGGATGGAAGTTATATTATCCTGTGTTTGTATGTTGATGACATGTTGGTTGTAGGTAAAAACATGTAGGAAATAAAAGTACTTAAGAAACAACTAAGTGAATCCTTTGATATGAAGGATTTGGGGGCAGCCAGACAAATCCTTGGAATGAGGATAACTCGGGATAGGAAGGAACGGAAGCTAACTTTATCTCAGGAAGAGTACATTAAGAAGGTATTGGATAGGTTTAAAATGTAGGATGCTAAACCGGTTGGGACTCCTTTGGCAGGCCATTTTAAGTTATCAAAGGAGCAGTGTCCCAAGACAGAGTAGGAAAGAAACCAGATGTCCAAAGTACCTTACTCTTCAGTGGTTGGTAGTTTGATGTATGCTATGGTGTGCACTAGGCCTGATATTGCCCATGCAATGGGAGATGTGAGTAGATTTATGAGTGATCCAGGTAAAGAGCATTGGCAAGCAGTAAAGTGGATCCTTCGGTATTTGAGAGGGACCATGGGGACAGTTTTGTGCTACAATGGATCAAACACCACTTTACGTGGTTATGTAGATTCAGACATGGCTGGAGATGTAGATAGCAGGAGGAGCACGACAGGTTATATTTACACTGTAGGTGGGACAACAGTGAGTTGGATTTCATGACTACAGAAGTTGGTGGCTTTGTCAACCATGGAGGCTGAGTATGTTGCTGTAACAGAGGCAAGCAAAGAGATGATTTGGTTACAACAATTTTTTGAGGAGTTGGAGCATAAACAGGAGGAATGTAAGCTGCATAGTGATAGTCAGAGTGCTATACACCTAGCTAAGAACTCTACTTTCCACTCTAGGATGAAGCATATACAGTTAAGGTACCATTTCATTAGGACAGCTTTGGAGGAAGAGAAGTTGAAGTTGGAGAAGATTCATACTAAAGTTGTGTTCAGCTTTGGTTGGTCTTCACATAAACTAGTGAAGGGTTGAGAAGCTTTCTTAGAGGAAAACTAGTCTCCAAGTGGGAGATTGTTAGGTTGTGGAGCCTGTTTTCATGTGTGAAAGTGTTGAAGATTATACACTAAGAGTCTTTGTACACTTTTCATGTAAATTTTTGGCCTCGAAAAATGCACCCGACATATCGGGAAACGTGCTCTTCTCATATGGGTGAGTTTTTTGACCCATAGGTTTATGGGATGGGTTTTTCCCATGGTTTTGTAAAACTACTTAAGCAGTTGTCTATTTATATGGTCTTATGCATATGATAGATGTACAAGTAAATGTATTGCAAATGTGTTTTGAATTCGGTGTGAATTACTCAGATGTTGTTGAGCATAGCTCCAAACAGATCTGGGTATTGTATTGAGAGAATGGTGGCTTGTAATAAAATATGAGCAAGTGATTCTTGGTGGACGTAGCCCAAATTGGGTGAACCACGTTAAATCTTTGTCTCTTTGTATTGTGTTATTTTATTCTGTAATTTTATTTGAGATCTATAATAATTTTTGCATATTAGTTTTCTCTTTGCGATTATGTGAGGGATTATTCCACATATTTTATCTCTTATTTCCTAACATCTCCTATCATCTCAACCACATCTGAGGCTCAATGATCTACTCAGGCCTCTAGTTCTACTAATTCCACACTAGATGGTCTTCCACCTTCCCAAATCGACACGATTCATATCGCCACTAGAACACAACAATATGATAATCTATCATCATCTCGGCCACGGGTTGTCATTTTTGTAGCCCCAAAGGCATTCCTCCTTCCACATCAGCCTCAAGACCTAGGGTCTCTATTCGTGCTTCACCTCAGGCTCAGATTCCCGTGTCAGTAGAGGAGAGTGTCATGAAACAACTTACTCATGCTCCGGTCAAAATGTCTCTTTTTGACCTCATTCAATCATCTCCACAACATCGCCAGGATTTGATTGATAATCATGTTGTATCATAGTGAATTCAGATGAGCCCTAGCCTTTCAAGATGATTGTTGGATTGAATAAACCATCAACTACCATTTCTTTTGAAGATTCGGAAATTCCTTCCCTTTCTTCCAAGGATTTGGAGGCTCCCCTCTTTATCACAGTTCAAATCAACAACACTATGTTAAAACACACTATGATTGACAGTGGTGCTACACTTAATGTCATTTCCTCACACACATTCGAGCAACTTAAGTTACCAAAGAATGTAGTGTCACCCCCACCTTTCACCCTTTGATCATTTAATGATCAGTTAGCAATTACTTTAGGAATTGTGGTCCTGCCCATTCGAGTAGGTAAGAAGCTGCTTCACAAACTCTTTTACATTGTTGAAGGGAAATTCCACTACAATATGATCCTTAGATGCTCTTGGATTTGTGCAATGAATTGTGTCCCATCAACCCTCCATCAATGCTTAAAATATCAGTATGAGGGAAAAATCTATACTCATCCAGGAGATCCTTTTCCTTCTACACAATGTGACATGACCATAGGGTCTACCCCTCTAAAGGAGAATGCTTGTTCTCCTAACGAGGCTTCATCCTCTTCCATACCTGTAACAAAACTACCAGATTTACAAAATCTAGAAGAGACATTATAGCATTTCTCACTAGGAGAGCTTCCTCTTCTTTCTTTTGATGCCCATCTCAAACCTAATGAGTATGGTAGACCAGACAAACAACCTGAATATCAGCCAGGTCTCAGTCATGTCATCACCATTGGCCTACCCAATCAACAAACTAACTTCATTTACAGTGGTCTTGACACACCTCACTATCACCTCGGATTCTCCTCCTCGGGCCAAACCCTATTAATTAGGGTTTGATTGTCTACAAAATCCCACATTTGCAAAAACTTATTTATATCGATGCACATGGAAGGGTTTTGGCCTTGGAAAGTATGAACAAGGTGTGCATGACCTCGCATCCATTCCAACTCTCAAACCACATCAAAAATTTGGTTTGGGATTTAAACCTCTTTCAAAAGCCACCATGACTATTCTCGATGAGCCTCTCCCTATTGAGGAACCATCTTCTCCTGCTAGGTCAGAAGCATCATTTGATGTGGATGACGCCATTTCCATCCCATCTAACTTTTTTTTTTAGTCAATACCATTTCCTTAGGGCCATTGACCTATAAAACTAATAACAAATCCACGTCCATACCATTAGTCTTCCCTGAAATAGATGGAGATGACTCTCCTACTATCAACACTATCCACTATGCAGATGATGATTCTGTCCTCACCTATTTGGAGGCAGAGGATTCCTATCTTCCTAAAACCATTCCTTCTGACACATCTACGCTTCTTAATGAAGCCACTTTGTCGATCTTAATATAGGGACTTCTAAAGACCCTCGCATCATTAAGGTCAGCCAATCTCTTAATCCACAAGAGTTAGGAGACTTTACCACTTTTCTTTCCAACCATCGTCAAGCCTTCGCTTGGTCATACGAGGATATGTCAGGACTCAATCCTGGTATCATGGTCCACAATATCGTTACCCTTCCCGACATCAAACTAGTTAAAATTTTTTTATGTAAAATGCACCCTCGAGTAGCCCTCCTTGTTAAAGAAGAGTTACAACATTTGCTTTCTGCTAACTTTATCCAACCCATCAATTATCCACAATGGGTTTCAAACGTAGTACTAGTAACCAAAGCTACTGGGAAAATTTGAATTTGTACCGACTTCCGGATCTTAATCTTGCTTGTCTAAAAGATGATTTTCCTCTACCTAATATCGATCAACTCGTGGATTTAACTATGGGTCACGAGATGCTTTCTCTTATGGATGGTTTCTTTGGATATAATCAAATTCTTATTGCACCAGAGGATCAGCATAAGACTTCCTTCATAACCCCTTGGGGAATTTTTGTTATCGTGTCATGCCTTTCGGTCTTAAGAACGTGGGAGCAACCTATCAACGAGCCATGACCTACATCTTCCATGATCTTTTACACAAAATGGTGGAGGATTATGTCGATGATCTCCTTGGTAAATCTAAATGCCTTGTCAGGATCATCTTTTCATTCTTGCACCTCTCTTTGAGAGGCTCATTCACTTTTGTCTTCACCTAAATCCATCTAAGTGCGTGTTTGGCGTTCTCACTGGTAAACTCTTAGGATTTATCATTTCTATTAGGGGTATTGAAGTGGACCCTGCAAAAATAAAAGCTATCCTTGAGATGCCTCCCCCTTCTAACTTAAAGAAACTCCATGGTCTTCAAGGACACCTTCAATCAATACGTCATTTTATCTCACAATTGTCAGACCATTGTCAACCTTTTCATCATCTCAAATCTTATCTTCTTTCCCCACCTATGCATACACCTCCATGAGAGGGGCCATTATATCTTTATATTTCTATGACTGACCATGCTTTGGGAGCCATGATTTTGCATCGATTCGCTAAAGGTAAAGAACAGTGTATATTACATCGTAGCACTCTCCATGAGTATGAAACACGTTATTCAAGCTGAAAAGTTATGTTGTGCTCTCTTCTTTAAAACTTCTAAGCTTCGTCACTACCTCCTCAATCACAAAACTTACATTGTCACAAGTGTCAATCCACTCAAGACAATGCATGTGAAGCCTTATCACAATGATCGTATCACTCGTTGGCTCATGCTAATGACAGAATTTGATCTCGAGTTTATTCTGCAAAAATCTATCAAGGGTCAGGTCATTGTAGATCAATTAGCTGATGCTCCTCTTCTAGACACTCAAGTCCCCCTTGCTCAATTCCCTCGATGAGTATATCCAACAAATTGATTTTGGTCTTTCTCCATTTAAAGTAAAACTCTTCTTTGATGGATCCAAATGCCGTGAAGGGGAGGTTCGAGTTTCATTATGATTCCTCCTTGGGGTGCACCTATCCCAGTCGCACACAAACTTAACTTTGAGTGTACCAATAATATGGCTGAATATGAAGCTCTTGTTTTAGGTCTTCAAAATGCTATTAATCTTGGTACCCGCCATATCGACATCTTTGGTGACTCTGAACTCATCGTTAATCAAGTCACGGGTGTCTATCAATGCAAAAATGATATCCTTCAAAAATATCATGATATCGTTCTTTTTCAACTCCAATCTTTTGATAAATTCACTATCCAAGCTATTCCTCATACTGTGAATCAATTCGCAGATACAATGGCTTCTTTAGCCTCGCTTATTCCACCTTTTACCAAAGACTCGCGACTTTATGTGGTTGTGCAATGATTAGACCAACCATCTCATCTCAGGCAACTGACTTCAATCAATGTCGTCACAACCAATACTCAAGATGAGTGGTATCAATAGATCATTGATTATCTGTCCCATTCAGTGCTTCCTCTAGATCTGACTTCAAATGGTAGAAGATATTTTATCCTACGTGCTAATCGCTATACTATTTTAGGTGGAATCCTTTACAAATGTGGTTTTGATGGTATTTTTCTTCGGTGCCTCAAAACCCCTTGAATCATCTAAAGTCATCCAGGAAGTCCATGATGGTATCTATGGTGGACATTTTAGTGGCTTGGTCGTAGCTAAATGCATCTTACGTTTAGGCTATTATTGGCCTTCTCTTAATCGAGATTGTTGTGAATACACTAAGAAATGTATCAAGTGTCAACAACATTCCAATCTTACACATATCCCTAGTCAGGATTTGCAACCTACAATAGATTTGTGGCCTTTTTCACAATGGGGTCTTAATCTCATCAGTCTTATCAATCCTCACTCTTCACAGTGTCATCATTCTATCATTACTGCCATAAAATACTTTACTAAGTGGGTGGAAGCTATTCCTCTTTCATCAACCAAAGCTAAATCGATTGTTGATTTTGTCTATCAACACATCATTTGTCGCTTTGGTGTTCCACAAAAACTCATCACATATAATGGTAAATATTTCAAAAACGTCAATTTGTAGAATCTCTGTGATGCTTTCAATATCAAACTCAGCTTTTCTTCTCCATACTATCCCCAAGCTAACGGCCAGACCAAAGCTTCCAATAAAAATTTGCGTAATATCCTCGCAAAGGTAACTAGTCAAGCTAGTAGGGATTGGCATTTACATATCCCTTTTGTTCTCTGGGTTTATCGGACTAGCATTTGTACTCCTATGGGTGCTACTCCCTTCTCTCTAGTCTATGGGTTAGAGGCTATTCTTCCTTTGGAAGTCCAGATCCCATCTCTTCATGTTTCTCTCAGAGAATTTGTCTCTGATGAGGACTATCATCAAAATCATCTAGCGCAGCTTGAGTTGCTAGATGAGCGGCGTCTCAATGCTCTTGAACATCATCAAATCTATCTTGAGCATGTCAAATGTGCTTATAACAAGCACTTGCAACACCGTGACTTCAAAATTGGTGATCTTGTTCTTAAAGAAAACCAAAATGTCACTACACTAGAATGGAGTCAGCGTGGTAAGTTTTCTCCTAACTGGATGGGTCCGTACATAGTTACTCATAAATATGGGTCTGGGGCTTATCATCTATCCTCCATGGATGGTGTACCTAAAATGGAACCTCTTAATGCCTTGCATCTAAGGCCCTTCTACTATTAAAATCTATCTTACATGATCTTAGTCGCAAAATAGATCTTTCATCCATCTAACAACCAGTCATATATTTTCATAGTGATTCGAACTATGTGGTTCTCCGCATTATGTATTTTCCACCTTAAATATGAGTATCACGGCTCTACTCATAGCATTTTTCTTATGGATATGTTCCTCCTCCTAGTTGGGACACCTTAATCACTTCTTCATCTATCCCAAGTATCTATCTTAATCGAATCTACTCGGGGCATGAATACGTGATTTTTATGCGTTTTCTTCCCCTCTATCTGATCTATCTGGTCTACACTCAGCTTCTTTCAAAACAAGCTCCAAAAGCTCAAAAAAAATAAAATAAAATAAAATCCCAAAAGATAGACTGATCCCTCGAAGGACAGCTATCTATGCATTTTCAAAATGAATCAAAAGATATAGACCATACCCTTGAAGGATGGCTACATTTGAAATACAGAATGATCCCTTGAAGGATGGTTGTTTGTTTTCTTCTTAGCATCATTGAAATACTTCTGTATCGATCAGTATTTCTATATCTAGAAAACTTCCCGCATTGATCAGTTTGCTCTTCAGTCAAAACAAAAATCATGAAGCTGAGACATAAGACCTTTTGTCGATCATATGGAGAACCCTATTTTCCCAATGGGAGCATATTTTTCTGTCCTTTGTAAATTTTGACAAGATAAATACTTACTTCTCCTTCCATTTACCTTCTAGATCTGGTTTGCGACTAGCTAGTGTCAAGTTTATTTTAACCTCATATATGGCCTTGTATGCATGGTATTTTGGGCTTCCTATCAAAGTCTCTATTTATGGTTGGTTAGGGGCCTAGCTTATCATTCTTTTTCTTATCTAGGTGTATTTCCTTTATTTCTAATCAAGGTCATTTCATTACATCCTTGGCTCTCGCATAAAGAGTATTTCCCATTATTATTTCTTATTCATCCAGTTAAATTGACATTTAACATGTTAATTTAATCAAAATCTATCATCTATCTAATTTCATCTTATCTACTTTGTCCAAAACACATATCATAGCATGTATTATCAACACATGTGGATCTACTTATCTATTTTCATCAAAATTTAATTAACATCTCAAATATATCAAGTCTATCAAATCCCATCTATCCATCAAACCATCTAAAAACTTGTACATCCAAGTTACACTACATCTATCTATATCTATTTTTCATCAAAATTAAATCCATATATCAATCACATCTATCCATCTATCCATCAAAACATCTAAAAATGTGTACATCCAAGTTACACTACATCTATCTATATCTATTTTTCATCAAAATTAAATCCATATATCAATCACATCTATCCATCTATCCATCAAAACATCTAAAAATGTGTACATCCAAGTTACACTACATCTATCTATATCTATTTTTCATCAAAATTAAATCCACATATCAATCACATCAAATCACATCACATCTATCTATCCTCTATGTCTATGTCCATCCAATCACATCTATTTATCATCTATCAACATATGTCTATATCCATCACAATTACGCTATATCTATCCATGTATATCGAAATTAAAAACATGAGTACAATCATATGACAAAGAAAATGATGAATCTATATATATACATGAGTATCTGTACAACAAAGAATGGATGGCTTTCAATCAAGCCATCTATATCATACATCAAAAATGCCTTCAAATCGAGGCTACATCAATATATCGATATCAAAATACACCAATCTCTATATCGTAAAGTCTGATAAGTGGAAGACACTATCTCCTCCACCCTCCTCTGGACTAGGCTATCTCTCCTGCCACCGCCTATCGAACTAGAAGCACCTGCTGCTGGGGGCCTGCCTCCACCTCACCCTCTCTCGGTACTCCCTCCCTCTGATGCACCACTAGTTGTGGTTGTCGTTGATCTCCTCCTCACACCGTAACGAGGCACCTCAGGGGCATGCTGTGCTAGGGTGTCCTCATAGTATCTCACCTCAGTGAGGAGAGACGGATACGTACATAGGCTCACTATACTAGGTGCACATAATTTCACTACTGGTGTTACTGGTGGTGGCCCTCCTATGGTCATACCCTGTGTCTCGGACTCTGACATGGTACCTGTATCACCATATTTGGCCCTGAGGGCCTCTCTATGCCGATGGTAGCGATCCCTCTGCTGGATCATTGTATCTCAGTCCTAGCGAGCTGTGTCTCTCTCCAATATCAGGGCATCCCTCTCCTCTCGCGTCGAGCTCGATTTCCTCGAGGGCCACCGGTGTGTCTACATTAAGGTAAAATGATCCCCCTCCGGCCTCTCTAGTGTTGTGGCTTTATCCTCCTCATCGGCATCTATAGATGCTAGCAGGTGTTCGTGGTAGCTCTGTCAAATACCATGCCACATAGCCGTCATCCACTCCATCATCATCATCACTGTCTGCATGGTGGAGGGTGGGGCCTCCCTCAATTGATCTACCGAGATCAAAATCGGCAAATCAATCTCTCTGTTGTCTCACCTATATGGCTCAGTAAGTGGTTGCACTTTGTCTAAACTAGGCCGAATTGTCTCAATACTGTATAAACAAGATGCGCTCCCACATATATCGGGCTGTGGCCCCTAACCAACCTCGCTCTGTCTCAACCCCACCGGGTGAGCCTCCCGACCAGCCCATGTCGTAGTGACGATATGGTCTCCAAATGACTCCGCTCTCGGTGTCGGCGTCTCAAGCGCTCGAATACCAATCTACAGATCTCCCCCGTATTTCCCGGGGCCATGTCAGCCCACCATTATTGGAATCCATAATCAATGGCCCCCACTACTGCTGGCATCCATGGAAGCCCGGATGGCCTGATCACTGCTATGTGCTCATATGCCCAGCAATGGAGCACAAAAATGACATCGATGCTGTCGCCTACTCACAGGTGTGTACATCCATAGCTCATAATATATTTGGGCTAAGCTGTAGGATGTCACACACATAGTCTAGTAATAATAAGGGAAATCTCCCACCTCCTGAATCTGGCAGAGCAAAGTAGGAGATCACCATCTAAATAAGAACTATCCGTCTACTCCTGGCATCATCCTGTCTATACTGTGAGGCTATCCTCACTGCCCCAGACACTATCTCTGAATCATCTGCCCTGTCTCCATACAATCATCCTAGGGCCTCTCTCACTCTTTGCTCTCATGGAGTAATCTCAATCGGGTCCCCAGTGATCGCAACCTTAGAATCCTGTATATATCCTCATGGGTGATAGTCATCTCACCCATCCTGAACCAAAAAGTGCAAGTCCGGCTATCCCATTGTCGCACTAGTGCTCGCATCAACTCTACATCTTGAGGCACTCGTCTGTAGTACCGAAAGCCCCCAAGCCCAGCTAGCTCTAGGTGGCACCAATCTGCGTCAGTGACATTGGGGAGAATGGTCTCTAGTAGCTTGGGAATAGCATCCCGCATGTGTAACACCTCTCGTGCCTACATCCATAACATCAAGAGCAATGTTAGCTTCCTATTCATCCAAATCAGAACATCCAAAACACATTTTATAATCTCATCAGTTCATTTGGTCCAATCGGCATCAATTCACTTCAGTCGGTGTCGATCCATATATAGTCGACATCGATTGAAGTGAAACGATGCCGATTTCATCTAATCGGCGTTAATTTTTCCAATCGACGCCGATTGGGAGGCAGCGGGTCAAAAACACTCTGGCCTCCCACGATTCCATTTTTTTCAAAAAAAAAAAAATGTAAAAAGTAAAATAATAATAAAATTATTATACTATAGAACCACTTACCCTAGGTCGTGTCCTCTTCCACTTCTGACTGCTCCCAGAAGCTTCCATGTTGTTCAAAATCAGTTTTTAACTCTCTCTAAATCAATCATCATGGTGAAAATAAATCGTTCACGTTTTCCGTTCGCATATTTATATGTGCTCGAATGGTCGGCGCCGATTGGTACGGTCGGTGCCGATTTTCATGGTCGGCGCCGATTTGTTTGATCGACACCGATTTGGGCCCATTCTTGCTAATGGGTTGCAATTTGGCTTCTCCACGTCATCTTCTTCCATCTCCTGATCTTCTTGCCATAGTGTTGATGCTTGGCTTATTTATCTGGTCATTATTGTGCCCTGAGTGTTGCCTTTTGGCACATACTTTCGATATTATCATCCATTTCGAGCCTGCTCCTTGTCCATGGGGCACTCACTTTTTTGGCACCTTAGAGTTAACGGGTCTGTAGGCACTAACATCGTCTACTTTGCAGACCATCTGGTTGTCCCTACCAATGTGTCTCTTTTTAGGTGCTGCCTATTTTGCAGCCCTCCTTACACTCATGGGTCTGTAGGTACTAACGTCGTCTCATTTAGAGACCGTCTAGTCTACCCTACCAATGTGAGTTCCTTAGGTTGCTTTGCCTTTTTATTTTATTTTTGTGCATCATTAATGATCAGATCTACTCCAGGCATCTAGCTAGGGCATCTTGCGTTTTCATCTACCTTTTTCAAACTTGGGATCGTTTTCTCTTTTGGGGCCCATCCCATCCCTAGTTTGAGGGGGATCACATCATCACTTTTTCTTCGTTTCTTCCAACTCCTTGTTTTTGTCTCACAACTTTGCTTATTGCAAGTTACTTGAAAAAAGGGGAAAATGTAGACACCTAAACTTGGTTATCCAATTTGGTGTCCCTCATGCGTGTTTGTCTTCACAGGTAACCTAGGGCAAGTTTACATCACCACTTCTCCCTTAGGGTATTATTTAATATTTTATTTAAACATCTATCCTAAGTTTATGTCACCCCATTATGTTTTACCCATGGATAATTAAATATTAACTATTTAATTATATTTTCTACATATATCCTAACCACTTATCTACCCCATATCAATTCCTAACCTCCCGTATCTATTCTATCCATCTATCCCCCCTATTTCTTCTCCTCCCAAACTGAGTAGTGGGATATTTCTCATATTTGAGGTGGAAGGATCACTTCATCTTCCCAAAAATTGTCCCTTTTGGCCATTTCGGGAGACTGTTCCCTGATTGGCGCCGACCGATACTCACCGACACTAATTTTTTAGAGCGGCACCAATTTCATCTCGGTCGGCACCAATTACAAATAGAAGGCCAGAATTCAGTTCTGGTTAGACAGTGAGACAGAGAGAGAGAGAGAAAGAACAAGAGAGTTTTGAGCATCAAGTCTGAGCATTGTCTATCAAGTGAGAGTGAATCCTGTCCAAACCAATCCCTGAGAGGAGTACCATTACTCTGCTCCTACCACATCGACATCGTGAGCCTCTATCGATCTCTTGGTGACTCTATTCTTACATCCAAAGACAGTGGAGCCTTGTCAGTATCCCTACGGCTCTTACAAATCTAGCGGAGATCGACGATCTAGCTTCTACTGTCTATTTCTCAATCTCCCTACAATTTTCCCCAACTCGATGCCGACTGTACCCAGTCATCGCCGATTCTCTATAGTCGACGCCGATTCTTATCAGTCACCGTCGATTTTCCTAATCAGTGCCGATCTACCTGTGGACAGGTAAAATAATTTAGGGAACACAAATCCAACATTGTTTTCACACTTTCCTATTTTTCATTGGTTTCTGTTTGCTATTTACTTTTTTGTCTGTCATTTTTAATCAAAATATAGACATTAACTTACATCTTTTATCGGTATGCTTCTTTCCTTAATTGAAAACGTGGTGACATCTGTAGGGGATCTTATCGCTTCTCGAACCTACTTTTGGGCAGTCCACCTAAATATCGCTTAACGTGGTCTTTTACACAAGCATCTATGTCTCACGGGTTTTTTGGATCTACTTTGCAGGATCGCTCTTGTGTGCCCGTCTTGTCTACATCAATTTTCTTTTCCATCTACATCTTCAGATCTTGTCTTTTAGGTATCGATTTTATTTGATTTTTTCAAGGTTTTTGTGTTTAGTTTGGTACATTAACTTAGACAGGTAACAAGTGTGAAATTATTGATCTACATGTATGCCTGCGATGAGTCTTTCATCAGCATAGGGGATATTATAAGACAAAGGGGAAGTTAAAGACCATGAATTCAACATACACAATGTGAGGATGCATAGTGATAGGGATTTGAATGCATCCCATGGGGGAATGTTTTTACGATCATAACCCTAACACGTGCTCCTAGTGGACTTTAGGTTGTCGATAGATTAGTTTAGTGTCTTAATTAAGTCAAGATAGGTAACATAAATTCCAAAACCTTCATATATGAGGGTTGTTTTGACCATGGTGTGGAAAATTTGAATAGAGCTAAAGAGGATAGGTTCATCTACATGAAATAGAAGCTCATTAGAGATCATAGAATCAAGAGGAAAATGAATGCATGAAGAATGATCAGTAGAATACAACAACTCTTTGTATTAATGTATGATACTCTCTTATGAGCATACATGGAAAGTTTTTTCCCAAAATTGGTGAAAAGGGGATGTTCATAGAAAAAGCGTTGACATAAGATACACACGATGTTTGGGTGAGGTACGAATGAGCTCTAAGAATGAGATTTGACTTGGAAGGTGAGAGAGTTCTATAAGAGGGTCCAAATATTTAGGGTTAGAATATATAACAATATAAACCTAAGGAATGCCAGTCTAAAAAGGTTCTAAGTAAGGGGATTGGTAGAAAGTTATAGATTTTGATTTTTGTGGTATTTGAATGGGATCAGTTGTGGTAGAAATTTCTTTATAGGGGTCAATGGTATAAGAAATGTCAAAGATAGAAATAGATGGAATCATAAACACATAATGAAAATGGCTAATGAAATATGGGGAATGTGATGATGCTACAAACAAATTTGGCCATGCAAGAGTGTTCGCATAGGGGGCGATGACATTTATATGAATTGTGGAATTGGGAGTGGAATTTTTCATGAGGTTTTTTCCTTGAAGAACATGAATAAATGACCCAATATTATTTATCATGGGTGGATGAAGGATATGAGGGTTTGATACACATGATAATACATTTGGCACCATCCATATGAATTGCACTTTTTGTGGATGCACTAGTAGAGGGATAAGAGGTGTCAATAACATTGACAACCACATTGTTAGCCAAAACAAGACCAGGGTTAAGTTTTCAGACTTGGAGTGATCAGAAAATGGGTCATTATAGATTTTAAGATGTTCATTAGCTTTATGAACCACTTCATACCGATCATATTTTCAGGCTTTGTCATGTGCCATGATGGCTTCATCCAACCTTTCCCGAGTGATGGCCTCATGGTCAAAGTTATTTCCAGGAGGAATGGACATGAAAAGGATTAAAGGGCACAAAAATTATTCCAAGGACATTATCAATTAATATGCCACAAAAAAATTCATTGTGCCATTGAGAAAGAGATCAAGAAGGATCTACTACCATGGTGAATGGTCAAGGTAGATATCATCGTAACTATTCCTTGGATAAAGGTTGGTGATAGTCAATACGAGATGGGGTTATAGATTTTATTTTTGATTTATAGACAAATTAATCAATGTTATAGATAGTCATATTGGAATAAGCACCTTTAAGAAGAGTCTCATTGAATCCATCGTCAATGGTATTCTTGTTTCTAAGTGAGGAATTTAATGTTCTTGGGAGGTTAATACTTTGGAGAAGGTTTTTTAAATAGCTTTGTGAGGTAATCTTGGAATTTTTCTTGCTTGAATGCTTATTCCAAAGAGGTAGGAGAAATGTATTCTTTTCTTGTATTGAAGGAAAGGATCAAGTGCCTTAAGGAATAGTTGAAACAAACTTCCATCAAGAATGTTTTGCTCAAATATAGTGGATAAATTCTTCCAACACTTGATGAAATCTTGGGAAAATTATTTATCCATTTGTTTGAAATTGATGAAAGCATTGATGTTTTTTTAGGAAGATTGTGGTATTAAAATTAGTTGACTAGAGCATTCACCAAACTTTCAAGCTTGACAATGGATTTGGTTGAGAGGGTATGGTACTAGTCCAAGGTATATCCTGTAAGTGTCTTAGATAATAGTTTATTGGTAGCATAATAATTAATTTTGACCCAATATTTGTAGATATTGATGAAATCCTTGGTATGGAGAGTGGGGTCATGTATAACCATCATCGCATAATATAAGGATTGATGCCTCCAATTCCCGTAGAAGTAATGTAGGGAGTGAGAGGCTCTATTTAAATGAACTAAAGGGTCTTATTATGGATGGGAGGTTGGGAAACAAGAGGCATATTGATTACAATTGGGAGAGGATGGGGATGAACTTGGTTTTTCATGCCCCAAGAGATCATTTGAGGCCGACTAATAAGATGAGTTTAATTATTTTACAGTTGGAAAAACTGATTTGTATTTATAGTGTGTTATTGAATTAGGTGATCATTGAGTTATATGATAAGTTGAGTACAATTATCATTCGTAGAGGGACATTCGTGTTGTTGTTTGGATCCAATTTTTCTTCATTTAGAGGAGGCTCAGTGCAATTGATATATGAATCTAAATTCCGAGAAAGATAGTCTTCATTGCACTTGTGTAACATTTTGGGTGACTCCCTATATATTAAAGAATTTGTTTTTAATTTTTTGCATAATAGGAGTATAATCAGATTCAATGACATTTTGAACTTCCCTTTCTTATTTGTTTTTAAAGAGAGGGTTTCAAATGTTGGATATGGTATGTATATTTGGAAGTGAAGGTTTTAGCTTCTTAACATTAGCTCATACAAGAAAATTGTCGGTGTAATAAGGAACTAACTTAGGAAGTCATCATCTAAAGGGTTATTAAGGTTACACATGGATGGTTTAGTAGCGAAAACAATGTAATTGCCAAGAAAATACTCTATAATGAAGTAGGGGTGCTTAGTAAAAGCTTTTTAGAGATGTTTTTGACAGATTGGCTATGCAAGAAGCTTGCATAAGGTCCAATTATGTATAAAGATATTAGATGTAAAAGAGAGGGAATGTGGAACAAAATTGACCATGTAAAATTTTTATAAAGGGGTTGATGGTGTCCAAATAATTTAATTGAAGTATAGCGGTCATGGAATAATGTTCTTTATAGGGGCCAATAACATAGAAAAAGTTTGAAAATTTAAAGAGCAAAGTGAATCTAACCTAATTTAGGGAGGAGTAAGATTCACATTGAGTTTACGAGAGTGTATGATGGGAAAAATATAGGATCACAAATGGGTTATTATATGTAGGGATCCAATATAATTCAAGACACACGATGTAGATATAAAGATGCTCAAGGATCTTTAGTTTCATAATTCTAGGGGATATTGAACACAACCCTAATATTGTTATAGGTTTCCAAGGCCTATATCTAAGATAAAGATAAATATCCTAATAGGATCTATAATAAGAGTAACCAAGGGGTGAATGAAGCCAAGGGTGCAATATAATAAGACAATGCAATAAACCAAGGAAAGCATACATCTCTCTATTTTATACCAATGAATTTTATGTGCATGATAAAAGAATAATAAGGGTTAGAAATACTTACATGTAGCAAGTGTGTGAGTGTTGATGCATAATACTCCTCGAGAGACTACAACAATGAGAGATAATCCTTATGGGTGGAGAAGGCGAAATATACATGAGAATATATCTAGTCCTAACTCACTATGGTAACCCAAAATACACAAAGCTAACATCCAAGACTTCAAGTCAAAAGTAGATGCAAAACCGAGAAAAAATATATAAGATATAAGTTCCTTCATGTGTGAAAACAATAATTATTTGGTAGTGGTTTATCAAAATAAGGTGGAGTATATGTACCTAACATTATCACCCTTGGGTGATTATGTTAGCTATGGAAAATCCAAAACCAAGACCATCACCCAATGGTTTTGGCCTTGGTGGAAACCCTACGGTCAAGAGGAGAAAATATTTGAGATTGAGGACAAAGGGAAAATAGAGGTAAATGATGAAGGTTCAATATGACTGAAAGTAGGGAGAATAAGATGCAACAAACATGAATAAGTAGATATAATGAGAGAAGTGGACATAATGAATGTAATGTGTGAACAAAGGAAGACATGAGGTAATAGTATGATAAATTTGGTGTAATAGTGACATCTCTCAAATTCTATGGTCAAACCCATATGACCAAGTTCAATCACACCATAATCTTGGTAGGCCCCTTAGGACACCCGCTTAGGAGGAAGATGCATCAACAACCCTTGTACAAAATAAATAATTAACAAACATAAAATATAAGGTATATACAAGTGGTATCT
Organism: Taxus wallichiana var. yunnanensis; assembly: GCA_018340775.1. Taxonomy (NCBI): domain Eukaryota; kingdom Viridiplantae; phylum Streptophyta; class Pinopsida; order Cupressales; family Taxaceae; genus Taxus; species Taxus wallichiana. The sequence continues at coordinate 410,143,535 of CM031235.1, forward strand.
TTATTAACAAAATAAGCTCCCTCTTATTTTGGGTTAACTTACTCCCTTTTGTGCCTCAGTCCAAATTTCACAAAGTTTAGGCACTCAAGGATTTTTGGAAAATACTCCATCAAATAGAGAATTTCTTCCCCTTTCCAGAAAGGTAAAGAGCTCTTTCTAACTCCTTGTATTTTTTGAGTTATGGCTCAACGAAGTTAGAAGGGAAAATTTGCCCAAGGTGGACCTACGGGGCTTGGGAGAGATGTCTCAAGGAATCTTGGACTAGCAGGGAATTGAGGAAAAAGTGAAAATTTTCCCTTTTGTCAAAAGGTAAAAATTAAGTGTTGAGCTAGCACATCAAAAAGCTAATGCGGGTCGGCGGACCTTCAAAGGCAAATGAGATTTTTTTAATTTTTGTGAAAAAGTGTAAAATGGAAAAAAAGGAGCCCGTACCTCTATAGACCCTAGTGGATGCTATGTCATCGAAGATTTGTAGGAGAAAATTTCAAAATTTGCCCGAGCTGTTTTTTTTCCAAAAACATTAAGGAAAAACTTAGAAGGTCATATCTTTTGATCCAGAGCTCTATTTTTGAAGTTCTTAGTACCAATGGAAATATCTAAAGATTATCTTCATCATGGAGTCTTAGATTTTGGATTTTGGTAAAGATTTGGGGGAGAAATTTACAAAACACATTTTAGCATGGAAAAGACAAAAAATAGTTCCAACCACCAGATTTAATGAAGTATGGGTCATTTTCTTTGGTCTGCATGAAGTAGATACATGGAATTATGAGATTTTACATTGATCCCATCAATAGAGGAAGAATTAAAACACATTTTGAAAAGTGGTTGGAGCAGATCCCACATTTTTCCTCTCTTCTCATGTTTTTTCTATAAAATGTAAACAGAGGCACATAATTAGTGGTTCATTTTTCTTCTCTGCCTCCCCCTTATTTTCTTCCCTAGGGTTGAAAATGGAGTTTGAACCTCCTCCCCTACTCTGTAATGGCATTTTTGCCTCTTGCACATGAATGGTGCCTTTGTGTAAATCTGGAGCAATAAAAAACATGTTTTGTGATGTATTTGTCCATCCTTTTCTCGTTTTATTACATCTTCTTTCATCTCTTTATTGCAGGATATATGTGCATGTTTTGAATGTTCATTTGCAGATCTGGGAGCTGTGTTCATGGGGTTTTGGAAAATTTTCTATGTGAATATGATCTATGGTCTACAGTGATACAAATTGTGTCCATCATTTCCATTACTCACATCTCTTTGTTCCATGGTAGTTTAGTAGATGATCAACACTTTCCTTCTTTGGTGTATCACCGTTTTAGTGTAGGCTCTATTTTTTCTTGTTTTCTTTCTCTCCTTGTCACCTTGGAAGTTATATTAGGATTAGATTAGCTTGGTTGCATTGGAATAGCTTGTGGCAGGTAGTTTAGGAAGAGGAACCAACCTTCTCTAGAGAGATTTCCCACTTTTACAAGGTCCCACACGTTAGGGAAATTTCAATGTTATGTAATCACACCAGATGATTCTACCTTAGAAAAGTAGATCCATAACTCATATGGGGTTGCTGTGATTTCACGCTAACAATTTTGGAATGTCCGGTGGGACAGGTCTGAAGCACCTTACCACTTCACTTCATCAGGTTTGATGTGCTCTTGGTGAATATTTCAGCCTTTGGAGGCACTTTCAAGCACATTTGGCGACTCCATCTAGTCAACAACCCATCCTCTGAGTTGCAGACCTTCTTCCCATCCATTTCCACCCATTATTTCTTCCATCTCCTTCATCTTCTTCAATCCCATGAAGTTGTGCAATCATGACTTCTTTCCCACCATGGAATTCTCATTTACAGCAATAGAACTATTTCCCTCCATCCCCACAGTTTCAAAATCCTCCTCCAAATCAGTTTTATAAGCCCCATTATCCCGAAAATGCATACAACCCCCTTTTTTCTAACCAAAATGTTTATGAAGAACAAGTTTATGCAGATGATGGTGGAAAATCCTTGGCTAAAGCTGATTTTGAGAGGTAGATGCAAAATATTGAGATGGACATGATGCAACTCATATTCAAGTGCTCCATAATGGCAACTGAAGTTGGATGTAAGGCCCTTGTCCATGGGTTGGCCCTATACCATGTTGGTTTAGCACCCAACAAAAGATGCACCTCATCACTAAGATGTTTCCCCAGATTACAGAGTGGGTGGAAGGAATGGAGGCTCAAAAATCTAGCGTGCCTTCCATCCCTTCTGCATCCATCCTCCAATTTTCTTCCAAGTTCCCCCTACCTAGTTGTACCATAGATGAACAACCCCCTACCAACATGCCCTCCCCAGCAAATGTCATCATGTTCGATGACTGCAAGATAGTTGAAGAATGGCATGACTCATATGACTCCGATTGGGAAGAGGAAATCATACGAGTGTGTCTGCTTCTAGATGAAAATTAGTTAGCTCCGAGGGCACTATTCGGAGGAGAACCATATGGTTTCGGAGGCAACAAGTGCAGAGTAAGCCACAAAATAAACTTCATTTCTTCCTCCCACTTTATCCCCTTCAAAATCTAATGTCGAAGAAGAGTTTGAGCTTTCAAACTTCATGTTTGAAGATGAGGGGAACCATGGTGAGAAAATTTCAGATTTGAAGGACACCATGGAGGAGGTCGAACACACACAACAGGAGCCCGAGGAGGTAGATTATCTATCTGACTTGGAGGATTGTATTGATGGAGAGGAGCTCGAGGAGATCACATCATTTGCTCCTCCATCATCTGCCTTCCAAGAACATGAATCTTCTGCCATGGAGGAGAACATCTAAGGACAACAACTTGCATCTCACAACGGCCCTCAGGAACCAAGGTTGGAGGATCTTAATCTTCCATGTTCTTCTTAGGAGGAGGAAGGAAACAACGAAGACCCCATCTCTCCCACACCATCCACTCAAGAAGGTCCATAGGAACACTCCATTCTTGGAGTTGAAATTCAAAGTAACAAGCACATCTGTTAGATCAGACTGTGCCTAATCAGGTACTTGGCTTCATTGGAGCCAAGGGAGAAGCCAAAACCAGTCATGTCCACTGCAGGGCATGAGGATGAGCTAAAAGTACCAAGGATCAACTTCCATACCTCTTCAATCCAAATGTAGAGCAACTAAAATAGGTATTGGATTTGTCTTCAGTTGATACTTTGGTCATTTGGGTGGAAGATCAGCTTGTAGTTAGTTTTTCACTCATCTAACCAGCCATGTTCACTGCCAAATCAGTTGAATGGCTGCCATTTTTGATGAAGGGAAGCTATTTCTCCCTACCATTTGTAGGTTTTTTTTGAGTTCCCTTTGCTCTTGGTTAGAGTAGTGTAGGTAGGTTTTTTTAGAGAAGAAATGCTTTTGCACACTTATCATGTTCCATTTGGAGCATGTATGATTTTTAGTTTGTATATAGTTTTTGGTGTTGTTCTATTTCTCTTGCACAGTCCATTTCAGGTTGGATTTTGGTGAAGATCAACTCCAATTTTAGTGGGTTTCTAAGTGATTCGAGGTCATATTTTTAGATTTAGATCAGATAATTGGTTATCGAGCTTGACTCCATGCCCATGGATGCAACTAAGGCCACTTATCATTCATCTAGCAGCAAATGACCCCTGTGAGTCACCAAAGTTATTAAGAAAAGTAAGATCCCTCTTATTTTGGGTTAACTTACTCCCTTTTTGTGCCTTAATCCAAATTTTACGGAAAATACTCCATTAGCTAGAGAATTTCTTACCCTTTCCGAAAAAGTTAAAGAGCTCTCTCTAACTCCTTGTATTTGTTGAGTTATGGCTTGATGGAGTTATAAGGGAAAATTTACCCAAGGCAGACCTATAGGGCTTGGGAGAGATGTTTGCCAAGGAATCTCGGAGCAGCAGGGAATCGAAGGAAAAAGTGAAAATTTTCCCTTTTGTCAAAAAGGTGAAAATTAAGTGTTGAGCTAGCACATCAAAAAGCTAATGCGGGCGGTGGACCTTCGGAGGCAAATGAGATTTTTTGAATTTTTGTCAAAAAGTGTAAAATGGAAAAAAAGGAGCCCCTACCTCTACTCGACCCCAATGGATGCCACGTCATCAAAGGATTTGCGGGAGAAAAGTTCAAAATTTGCCCGAGTTGTTTTTTGCCAAAAACATTAAGGAAAAACTCAGAAGGCCATATCTTTTGATCCAGAGCTCTATTTTTGACGTTCTTAGTACCAATGGAAATATCTGAAGATTCTCTTCATCATGGAGTCTTCAATTTTTGATTTTGGTAAAGATTTGGGGAGAAATTTGTAAAACATGTTTTCGCATGGAAAGGACAAAAACTAGTTCCAACCACCAGATTTAATGAAGTATGGCTCATTTTCTTTGGTCTGTGAAGTAGATACATGGAATTATGAGATTTTTCATTGAGTTCATAATAGGAGGAAGAATTAAAAACATTTTGAAAAGTGGTTGGAGCAGATCTCATGTTTTTTCCTCTCTTCTCACATTTTTTCTATAAAATGTAAATAGAGGCAGATAATTAGTGGTTGTTCATTTTTCTTCTCTGCCTCCCCATTCTTTTATTCCCTAGGGTCAAAAATGGAGTTTGGAACTCCTCCCCTACTCTGTAAGGGCATTTTTACCTCTTATCTCGTGAAATGGTGCCTTGTGTAAATTTTGAGCAAGTAAAAATGTGTTTCCGTGATGCATTTGTCCATCCTTTGCTCGCTTTATTGCAAATTCTTGCCTCTCTTCATTGTAGGGTATCTATGCATGTTTTGAATGTTCATTTGAAGATCTGGGAGCTATGTTCATGGGGTTTCGAACATTTTTGTGTGAATCTAATCTATGGTCCGTGATGTTGTTGTCCATCCTTTCCATTTCTCACCTCTCTTTGTTCCATGGCGAGTTTAGTAGATGATCAACACTTTCCTTCTCTTGTGTATCACCATTTTAGTGTAGGCTCTATTTTTTTATTTTTTCTTTCTCTCCTTATCTCCTTGGAAGTTATATTAGGATAATATTAGCTTGCATATGCACTAGAATAGCTTGTGGCGGGGAGTTTAGGAAGAGGAACCAACCTTCTCTGGAGAGCTTTCCCAATTTTGCAAGGTCCCACACTTTGGGGAAAGTTCAATGTTATTCAATCACACTAGATGATTTTTCCTTAGAAAAGCATATCCATAACTCATTTGGGGTGCTTTGTGATTTTGCACTATCGGTTTTGACATGCCCGATGGGGCAGTGCAAAGCACCTTACCACTTCACTTCATGAGGTTTGATGTGATCTTGGTGAATATTTGAGCGTTTGGAGAAACTTTCAAGCACATTTGGTGACTCCATCTGGTAAAAACCCATCCTCTAAGTTACAAACCTTCTTCCCATCCATTTCCACCCATTATTTCTTCCATCTCCTTCATCTTCTTCAATCCCATGAAGTTGTGCAATCATGACTTCTTTCCCACCATGGAATTCTCATTTGCAGTAATAGAACTATTTCCCTCCATCCCCACAATTTCAAAATCCTCCTCCAAATTAGTTTTATAAGCCCCATTATCCCAAAAATGCATACAACCCCCTTTTTTCTAACCAAAATGTTTATGACAAACAGGTTTATGAAGATGATGGTGGAAACTCCTTGGTCAAGCTGATTTTGAGAGGCAGATGCAAAAGATTGAGATGGACATGATGTAGCTCAAAGTCAAGTGCTCCATAATGGCAACTGAAGTTGGCTACAAGGTCCCTTGTCCATGGGTCAACTCTATACTAGGCTGGTTTAGCACCCAACAAAAGTTACACCTCATCACTTAGATGTTGCCCCAGATTACAGAGTGGGAGGAAGGAATGGAGGATCAAAATTCTAGCGTGCCTTCCATCCCTTCTGTTTCCATCCTCCCATTTTCTTCCAAGTCCCCTCTACCTAGTTGTACCATAAATGAACAACCCCTACCAACGTGCCCTCCCCAGCCGATGTCATCATGTTCAACAACTTTAGGATAGTTTAAGAATGGTGTGACTCATACGAATCTAATTTGGAAGAGGAAATCATACGGGTGCATGTTCTAGATGAAAATTAGTTAACTCCAGAGGGCGCAATTATGAAGGATAGCCATATGGTTTTAGAGGCAAAAGTGCAAAGCAAGCCAAAAAGAACCTTCAGTTCTTCCTCCCACTTCATCCCCTTAAAAATCTAATGTCGAAGAATATTTTGGGCTTTCAAAATTCATGTTTGAAGATGAGGGGAACCATGGTGAAAAAATTACAGATTCATAAGACACCACGGAGGAGGTTGAACACACGCGCAGGCCCGAGGAGGCGGATTATCTCGTCATGCATGCAGGAGGATTATCTTGATGGAGAGGAGCCCGAGGAGATCACATCATTTTCTCCTCCATCATCCTACTTCCAAGAACATGAGTCTTATTCCATGGATGAGATCATCCAAGGACAATAACCTACAACTCACAATGGCCCTCATGAACCAAGGTTGGAGGATCTTAATCTTCCATGTTCTTCTCAGGAGGAGGAAGGAAATAGTGAAGACCCCATCTCTCCCACACCATCCACTCAAGAAGGTCTGGGAAGACTCCATTCTCAGAGTTGAAATTTAGAGTAACATGCATATTGATTGGATCATACCATGCCCAATTAGGTACTTGACTTCATTGGAGCTAAGGGAGAAGTCAAAACTAGTCATGCCCACTCCAAGGCATGAGGATGAGCTATAAAGTACCAAGGATCGTCTGCCATACCTCTTCAATCTAAATGCAGAGCAACTAAAAGAGGTATTGGATTTGTCTTGAGTTGATACTTTGGTCATTTGGGTGGAATATTAGCTTGTAGTTAGTTTTTCACTCATCTAACCAGCTATGTTCGATGCCAAACCGGTTGTATGGTCGGTGAGTTTTAGGAAGGAAGCTATTTCTCACTTTGCCATTTGTAGGTTTTTTTTTGAGTTCCCTTTGCTCTTGGTTAGAGTAGTGTAGGTAGGTTTGTTTTCGGTAGAAGAAGTGCATTTGCACACTCAACATGTTCCATTTGGAGCATGTATAATTTTTCGGTTTGTATATAGTTTTTGGTGTTGTTGTATTGCTCTTGCATAGTCTATTTCATTGGCTTTTGGTGAAGATCAACTCCAATTTTTAGTGGGTTCCCAAGTATTTCGACGTCATATTTTGAGTTAGACCAGAGAATTGGTTATCATGATTGACTCCATGGCCAATGGATGCAACTAAGGCCATTGATCATTCATCTAGCAGGCAAGATGACCCCTGTGAGTCGCCAAAGTTGTTAAGAAAAATAAGCTCCCTCTTATTTTGGGTTAAATTACTCCCTTTTTGTGCCTCATCCAAATTTCACAAAGTTCATACACTCAAGGATTTTGGAAAATACTCCATCAAATGGAGAATTTCACCCCTAGCTCAGCTTGACTGAGTGAATATCTTCTGGCCAGTTTGAACCGGAAAATGGATCTACCAAAAATAAGGCAAATATGGAGTCGCTAGACACTAATAGGATAAGCTTAGTCTTATCAATCCATATTCCCCAGCGGATTCACCAAAAACTTTTGGTTGCATATTTTGTCAAGCCAAAATATGAGGTTCAACCACGGTACATAGGATTAAATCCCCCCTCAAATACAGGTGAGGTAGCCTATTTATTACTGATATAAAACACAACAGAAATAATATGTACAATATTCACACTATTCTAACCATTAGGGTGGGGATACAATCCCAAAATCCATATCAAAATGAGATGGAGATGTTACAGCTTTAGAAATAGAATGGATTAGAAAGGAAACTATTATCGAATAAATAGAGTGGAAAAGGAGTGAGAGGAACATATTTTCTTTCAAGCAAACACGAGATCAAGAAATACTTATATGAGTTTTAGATAATGAGTGTAACATTTGAAATGATTAAAATAATCAAGAACACTAAACAAATAATAGCATAAGATCTTGGACGTAATAACAATTTCTCAAGATAGATGAATCCCACAACATAAAGTTTGAAAAATAACAATTGTTTTTATTCCTCAATGATTAAAAAGAAAATACAATTTTTTTCTTATTTCTCACAATAGCTTTTAATATTCTAAAAATATCTCTCTTTTGGAATGCACAAGCATCCCTTATTTATAATAGAATGAGTAGAGAGAAAATAGGATAAATCCTAAAAATAGTCATTTTAAATATATTCCTATTTTGCTTGACTCTCACGCAGGAGAACAAGTCAAAATTTGCTTCCTATGTGACGAAACAAAAATGAAAAAGACATGTCAATCTCTAGATGGAAATGACATGTAACATTATGCTTATTTTGTTTCATCATCCTTGTCTTCCTCCAACGAAGCTTTGCTTGTCTTGAAATTCCTAGAATTTCTGGATTATGTCCTGCATCTCAGCTTCATCTAGCACACTAGAATAATCACTTAGAACCTCGCAAGTTTCCTGAGTGTCGCTTACGTTGTCAGGAAGTTTCTTCAATCTCTTGTTGAGTTTCCTTAGTGATTCCAAAACATTCTCAATCCTTATGAACTTATCAATGGTTGTCAGATTGAAGATGGAAGCTGGTTCATGCTTGAATTGATTCTTGAATTTGTTTATAGAGATCATCAACAGGTAGAATATTTGAGCTTTCATCCAACACCTTGGCAAAGATCCTGGACAACTCCTCTTCTATGTCGTTGGTGGCATCGACCAACTGATCTCTAGATTCCCTCAACTTGCTGCAAGCTTCATTGAGAATATTTATCCTAAATCTAATGGCTTTGGTTAGCTAGAAATGCTTATCCCCATGTGGAATGATTCCTTCTTCCATCAAGATACGGGATGGAACCTGTTTTAGCGCATTGAGAGCCTCAAAAGTTAAATCAAGGTTCCCGATTTCCTATGAAAATTCATCATCCATTTTATTGACATATTTCTTTATTTCCTCCATAGATTTATAAACCTCCACTGTTTCATCAATGACTTCTCTTCCTTGTAGGAGTAGCCTCTGAATCCATTCATCAAGTGTTCTCCCCTTTTCGTTGATTTTTTCAATCATAGATACCGATGAGAAATAGAACCTAATAGGGGTAGGGGTAGAAGATGACAGTATTGACTAAGAAGGATTTGAGAGCTTGAGAAATACCTCCGTCAACTATTTAACTTTCTCCTTAAACTCATCTCTACTCACCTTTATTTCCTTCAGCTTCTAGCACAACATATTCATGGCATCTTGGGCATCCTGTTGTGCTCCTTCTATTATTACCTTTCCTAGATCAACCCTTATAATTTGATAATCATTAACCGCTATATCCTCCTTATTTTTGTTGGCTATGGGAGTGGCAATATCTACAAACTTATGCCCTAAGGCATCCACTGAAACCCTTGAAACCATTTTGGGTTTCTTGGTAGATTTGGCAAGAGAGGCCTTGAGTGAACTGAAGTCAAAGGTTGGTAGAGGAACTACCACCTTCCTCTTCCTTGGGGTCTAATCAATTAACCATTGAGGTACAATGGAAGAAGTTTCCCCTATCGGAGGTGTTATGGTTACATCTGTAGGTGGAGGAAGGTTTACTTGTGGAGTAGTGATGACTGCAAGTGTGGTGACTGGGGATAGATTCAGTGAATGAAGGTGCAGAAGGAGGAGGCATATCTATGGCCATCTTAGGTCCAGCAGAGAGAGGTGAGAGGTCGGAGAAGATGTTGGCCATGGCTGATGAAAGTGGCGTAGAAATATGAGGTGAGGAAGATTGGGAGAGAGGAGGTAAAGATTCTAAATTCAAAGCTTGAGAAGCAAGAGAGAGACTTACTTTTGATGAGCAATCAACAAAAGGAGAAATGAGAGGTTGACCGACCTCATCTTCTGAAGGAATTTTTCCTTGTTCTGGTGGAGGAGGTGAATCCAGTACCTCAACTATTTGTGAAGGAGTGGTAGATGATGTGGTTCCTTGCTTTTCTCCCCTTCTGACAAACTTAAATTTTATCTACCTCTTAGTAGGGATTTTATCCTCTTCCCTCTCTCCCTTGGAGGGTACCATTTCTAAAGTAGCTATTTTTGAAAATCTATTTTCCTTATAATTCATTCCCCAAGAAATGAGCCATGCCTTGGTACGGAAAAGAGTCTCGAGCATCTCTTTCAGTAATAGAATATTTTTCAGCAACAAACCAATCAATGGCTGGGAATCCATGTTGGTCTCCATCTGATTGTTCATATCTAGTGTCTAGGACACTTTCATTGTCCATGATGCCTTTGGGGATATCAGCTAGATCTAACATCTAAATTTCTTCAAGTGTCAATCATTGTTATCTTTCCTTCAAATGGTAACTTCATCCCGAAGATCAACCCAGATGTCTTCCACATTGGGCACATGCAGATACAAGGTTCCATATGACTTGAGAACTCCTCAGATGTCAAACCCCTCCCTGAGCTTCATATGTTTCTTCAATTTTTCCTAAAGCTCATGCACCACATTCTTGGCCTTAACCACTGTAGAACATGTATACCTTCCAATGGAAATAGGGAAGGAGACAACATCCTTATGCTGCTTTTGTTGGAATTTGTGAAAATCCAACAATTTTCTGACTAACTCCATAAGGATTAGTTTGTCACCTGGGAACACAGGTAAACATAAAGGGTTGCCATGGAACCTTACCACCCAAAGATAAGTAAAATTATTGAATTACAAGAAGATGTAACCCCATTTTGATACTTCATCCCATGCTTCATCAGAAACCCTTCTCTTCCTCAGATCAGGATCCAACCTGTAAATGTTTTCATAAAATAAAGCATTGTTCACTCTTCTATATTGGTCTTCAGACCCTTTTATTGTCAGCTGAGGGAAGTACCAATATATGTGTTCCATTGCTTGGTTTCCCTTCACATCTAGCCCTAGGTAGTTTCTCATGCCTGTTGCTGCATAGGTGACATATGACATCATATAGAACTTGTTGGTAGACAAGACTATTTTCATTTGGGAGTCTATCTCGTCACTTATTAGGCTACCCCAATCAATCCCTTGGTCATTCTTCTTTATGATGACCATGAACTGGTACATCCACCCTTGGAAATATTTTGACTCTAGGAGTCCAAATAATCAACTCAGCAGGGTGATGATATCATTGATTTCAAGAATAAAATCACTTCTAGGGACCGACTTGGGAAACCTAGAAATAGTGGCTTAGCCTTGATCAAGAAATTATTGTTTACATGCTTGATGCAGTCTTCTTGATCTTTTTCCTAGGCCTTTTGTGCTGATTTAAGGTCTAAATCAACATACTCCATAAAGTTGGGAAACCTTAGGAGTTGATCAAAGTAACCTCTGTCCAATTTCACTATAGACTCTCCTGCTTGATTTCTTACTGAGTGGGAGGCTAAGTCATAGTTGGAAGTGTAGGCTAGGATGAATTCAAGGCATTGAGCTGATATTGGAAATCCTACTGCAAGAGGGAGACCGCTACTGCTATCGACTTCATCCAATAATCCTCAATTCTCTTCCAAAAGTCCTCCATATCTATATTACCAAGTTCTGTATCTCAAATGTCATAATTGTAGCTTATGTAAGAAGAAGAATCCATCTTCTGATACTTATACTTAATCTTTCCTTCTCTATCTGACTTATCCTTAGATTGGCCGAGGTTTGACATGAGGAGTCTTGAAGAAGAAATGCCTTGATAATAACCTAACATTAATTACACCTCACTTGACATGTGTGCCAACTGCCAGACAACTAGACATTAATGACATGTCATCATGCTTGGAGCATCCGAAACCCGATACAAAGGATTTGATTCAATTTGGGTTTCGGGTTTCAGAAACAAGCGACATGAAACATGCATTTGGCAAAGCATGTTCTGATGCTTGGAAGTTATGAAAACCTAACACAATGGTTAGGAAATCAGGTTTCGGTTTCAATGAACATGAGGCATAAAACATGCATTGGGAAAAGCATGTTCCGATGCTTAGAAGTTCCGAAAACCCGACACAATGCTTAGGTAATCGGGTTTAAGGTTTCGAAATGTGAGACATGTAACATGAAAGAAACATGTTTTCATGCAATGAAACCCGAAAACCAAAAATCTCTTTCAAAGGGAATTTTTAAGAGATTTGTCCAAAAATTTCCTATGGTTATCTCATTTTTAGCTGAAATCACTAAAACAAGATAACAGGTACACACTTTTGAATGAGACAATCGGGATCCTATTAGATGAGTTTATGGTTGCACACCATAAAACTACACCCTATCATCCTCGGGAAAATGGAACTACCGAGGCTTTCAACAAGATTTTGAGCCGAGACTTTGAAAAAAATTGTGATGTTGGAAGAAAGGATTGGGATGACAAAGTGTCGATTGTTCTTTGGGATTATATAACAACTTATAAGAGGTTAAACAAAGCCACACCGTTTGATTTAGTGTTTGGTGCACGAAGCCATTCTCCTATAGAATTTATGTTTCCTTCTTTGCACATTACGCACGCCCGGAGGTCTAGGCTGATGAGAAGGATTTAGAAGAGTGTATCAAGAAGATGATTCAACTAGATGAGCGATGACCCATAGCATGATGGAGTTAGAAGAAGGAAAAATCCAAGCAGAAAGCATGGCATGAAAGAAACATAAGGGATAAGAAGTTTGAGATTGGACAAATTGTACTTCTTTATGACTTAAAGTTCTTGTAGAATCTAGGCAAGCTCAAAGTACATTTGTTGGGTTCTTATGTCATCAATTACATACTTGAATCAGGTGCTTTCTTGTTAGAAGCACTTGATGGAACATGGCTACCCGATTACTTTAATGGGAGTAGGTTGAAGCCCTACTATAAATAAGTTTTCTTGGTGTTTGTAATCAGGTAGTATTGCCATTTAGATTAGCTTTTCAATTATGTATTTCCTTCATTATCACTATGCTTTTTCAATTTAGTTGTTTTTTTGTGTAATAAGCGTGCTTGCGCTCATGAAGCTAATTAATCTATGAAGAATTTTTACGTATAAAGGGTTGCACATATATTTAGTGTGGGGTGGTTATAGTTATCCAAGTAAACGATCGTGAGAATTGAAAGGTGAAAGGAATAAGCTACTACGAGTGTGCTTTAAGTCAAAAGAATATTTCTTCTCAAAAGTTACTAAGGATGGAGATGAATGAAAGGACAGGGCCATAACGCGAGGTAAGTAGAGGCCATGATAACTACCAAGAGAAGGTACAGTGATGATGTACTTGGGCACAAGGGCACACGATGAAGAGAAGTCTTTGATAAGAGGGTAGGAAGGTGTGCTAGAAGTTTATAACTGGGGCGTGAAACAAACGAATTTGGTCAATGAATGAGGGGATATTTGGTAGGTGAAGGAGTAATAAATGCATCAAAATTTGAAAATCTATATAAGGATGGGATGTGAATTCATTTTTACCATTGTGATTAAGAGTATTTGAAAGAAGCCAAGTGCAAAGAGCTGAGTGATCATTTTTAAGGTGCGAGAGGTGTGTAACTAGTCGTGATGAAGAGATCTATGTGTAGAAGAAGCTTGTGTCCCCGGTGGTGAAGGGTTTGAGAAAAGCAAGGTGATGGAGATGAGTTAGGGGCATGTAATTTCACCTAGGGCACACTAAATCAAACTAGGGTTTGATTCACATTACAAAATTTGAACGGAAAGGATCTACAAGGGATTGCAAGGTAAAAGTGGCACCCAAGAAGGTAGTTGCAGTAGTAGCAAAAGGAAAGAAGAAGGTGGCCATCAGGAGGAAGAAATGGCTCCGAAAGCAATTTTTCGAGATGCAATATCCATAGGGGTTTATTATCATCTAGAGTGGGATTCTCACATAAGGAAAAGAAAAGTGAGTGAGTACAATCACCATACCATTGAGAATAAGAAGGAGCTTGACGTGTTGTTGAACATGAAGACAAATAAACACACGATGGAAGATATGTCAATGTATGATGATGTTGGTGAAAAGATCTTGCAAAGGATAGGGGTTTACCAACTTTATGAGTTCCCTTATTTCGAAGTATGAGCCATTATACCAATGGCTTATGAGAAGAGTGCACAAGGATTTTTTCTACTTTGCAGGGCGTAGATTCGAATTTTAGCCACACTCATCTCCACAGTGACAGGGTTATAAGGCACGGGAGATGATTTACGAGATGATCTGATAGATAAAACCACAATATTAGAGACTAGGAAGGAGTTGGGATATACAAAGGGTCTGCATGGTATGGACATCGACAAACTAAATAAGTATCTAGTTGTACAAGCATCCGCACATCTCATTACAAAGCTCAATGACCAAGAAAGGTGGTCACAAGTGAACACCATGTGGTTGCACATTGGTAAAAAGATGTTTGAAGGAGTAGTCTACAACATTTCATAGTATATTGCAGAGACAATCATTGAAGAAGCGCTGTAGGAGGGAAGATCATCTTTTTAGCTGTTATGTTATCACTATTGTTCATGGAGATTAGAGTGCCTGATGGACCGAAGGAGAAGGTATGGTAGTATCTGATAGAACACAAATGACCTTCCGAACACTTCAAGAAGTACCTATGTGAGGGATCCATGATAGAGTAGGTTAGGCAACGGGTTGAGAAGTGGTATGATAGGCTCCGTGTGGCTTTTGAGGAAGAATGGTACATCCCCAAGGACTTGCCTTCAGTGGTTGGAAAGGCAGTTCAATTTGCTTTGTATACCAGCATTTATGTATAGTGTGGTTTGTAATGAAAGATGGGGCATGGAGTCCTTGGTGTAATTTTCCATATGCATTCACAACAAAGTACTTCTAGGCATCAGTACACATGTTTACAGATGCACGGTGACTGATGTTCAATGCGGATAAGGTAGATTGCAACTACCACACACTAAGAAAAAAATATGTGTATCCGGGTGGGGTGCATATGTTGAAATACTCATTTATGATGTTTTAAGCATTAAACCAATAAGTTTGGCAATGGGGCATATTGGAGCAGCGTTGGTGTATCTTCAGCTGAAGCCAAAGATGGAGAATAACAAGTATGTGGAAGGTGAGTTTGCACTTCCAGCACCACCAAAGGGAAAACATACAATGGAGAACATCCCAATGCCTAAGCCCACAGAGCTAATTAAAGTGGAGGATGAGGAGGAGGAGTGTAAAGATAGTGGTGGTTTGGAGCATAGAGGTAGGATACATCCTACAAATAAGGGTGAAGCCCAGTGTACCACTACACCGCCTCGGCCATAAGAGGGGGACGATGAGGACTTGAATGCGGTATAAGGGGAGCACAAATTTAAGAGGGTGTTTAGGAGAACAAGGACCCAGGTGCTACTCCAATAACAGTATGTAGATCACCTAGACTTTCTCCACAAAATGAGAAACCGTGTAAAGAAGGAGGAAGTGAAGCTAAATGAGGAGGTGGAAGAGTCGAGGAAGGCGTGCCTAATTCTCCTACACTTCTAGAGAACATAGAGGAACATCTTTGAGAAATCAAAGGAAAGAGTAGAGGATGAGAAATGACCAAAGGAGACGGTTCAGAGAATGTTCAGGACATGGAGACACAAGTCCCAAATTTGGAAGCTAAGGTCCCTAAGCAACAACGGTCTAGAAGAATGAGTGGAGAGCACATTCCACCAGCCATGGGGTATGCGGAGGATGCAAGTAAAATTATCCATGCCCACTTCCAGAGCACGATAGCATAGAAGGATTTATTTGGCTAGGAGCTAATGGATGAGGATATGGTGATTGTGTGCACTCGGAAGTAACTATCATGGTCAATGCACACCCATATGGATGAGCCTGAATTTGATATATGTGAAGAGTCATGTGTTTCAAGATGGCTGAAGAAGGCACCCCAAGCTAGACATATGACGATAAATCCTCTGTCATGTTGGATGAGCAAGTTAGCAACCCATTGGTAAAGGTTTCTACTAAAGTTTCTACAAGAAATATGGATAAAGCTACAATAATCAGATTGTTGTGTGAGGAGCTAAAGAAAAAGGATGTTGAGATAGCGTGCATAACACAAGAGAGGGACTGGCACAAAGAAGAATGAAGCATTTATCAGTTTCACGAGAGGAGATTGGGGACAACTTCATAAGAGCTAGGCCACACTTGGAGACCAAGGTACCACAGAAATTTCCCTCAGTGATACATTATGTAGGAAAGTTGGTGGATTTGGTGCTTGATGATGAACCTCTACACATGACAGTGCCATGGAAGTAAGAGCAAGAGGTAGAACGAGAGAAAGCCTCGGTGACACAAAATATTACATCCTAGGAAGGGCAGTTGCAAGTGCTATAAGAGGTATTGAAGAAAGAAAACCAAGCTTTGAATATATGCATAGCTCTAGAGGTGCTTATGAGCATAAAGACCCTAGAATAAAACAATGAGGTCCAAAAAGCAATGAAGGATGAGACATTGGGCAATGTAGAAAGATTGTCAATGGTTAAACAGAAGCATGAGGCCCTGACAGTAGCACAAGAACCACAAAAAACTCGGATGGAAGAGCTTGGGAAGCAAATTGCGTAGAAGATGGACATTCTATAAGGAAGAATGACCTCAATATCTAGCATTGTGTTGGTTCTGCAGAATGAAAAAGGAGAGATTGTGAGGGATGAGTTGGAATCCATTGTTGTGGACATTCTAGAGAAAGCAGAACAAGCACTCACTGAATGGTAGGCCTTGGAGGCTGAAATAAAGGAGGAGTATCCAGAGTTGATACTTCAAATTGATGCAGAGGAGGCTACCTCATAGCCTCATAAAAATTATTTATTTATCTACATTCTTTTATTCTTATTCTTTCCATTCTTCTATTCTTTACTATAATTTTTTGAGATACCCATTATTGGGATGACAATGAGATTAGTGTGGGGTAATGTTGATCAAAGAATACTTGTTAGAGATCACACAGAAGAACCCGTGCACGGAGGGAAAGTTCAACATTTAGGACTTAGCCGATTTTGAGCATGAAGACCTATTTTTAGAAGATGGTGTGTGGAACACACCAACAATGTAGAGACATGCACACCACACATTTTCTATCTTTAGAGGATCAGATCAAGCATTTTGCATGGAGATGAGCTAAAAATAGGATTGTCACTTCAGTTAACTATAAGAGGTCTATAGATAACACACTTACATGTGTGGTTATGCCTATAAATGGTGCGTGGCTATTAATAGTATGTGACCTATTTTTGGAATAGATAAGTGTTGAAGGGAAAGTCCCCACCCTATATATATGATATGAAGACCGTAGTAGAATATATACACACAGAGAGATGGATCTATGAAGGTATAGAGGTATGCGCATATGATTGGATTACTGTATCGGATCCATGTGTGCATCAGTATGGATTGCCATTATTGTAAGAAGCTTGTGTTATTAATAGATGGAATATATTGGCCAAACCTAAGTGTTATTCATGTGTGTAATTGAGTAGTGTATGTTCTTGATTCAATCATGATTAGTGTTTAAACTTGTTCTTTCATAGATATGAATGTAGCATGCATTGTAGAATGATGGATTAGTTATGGATATATATATTTATTAATTCATCATGCTAACATCCTACTATAGAAAACCTAAAGAGGGTCAGCACCTTTGTGCGCTTCAGGTGAGTGCTCGGTCTAGGTGAATGATGTGTCAACGTACTAACTAAGGTGTTATCTAGTAAATTCTAGGCTGCATCAATCTTTCTCTTTCTTCAATTGTAAAATCTATAATCACATGAACACATGATATATAATCTTTCTCAACCTATCATGATATTCCTTAGAATTCAAATCAATCTCTCATACTTATAAAACAATCTCCTATAGGTCACACTTCTTCCCTCCAAGAGCACTAGTTCAAAAATGAACCCAAAACATCACTTTTATACCTTTTTCTTTCTTCCAACCAAAATAGGTTAGACATACACCTTTGGTTCAACAAATTCATCACTAAAAACATTCCATACCTTTTCCACAATATATAAAAGTGACACATATGGGTTGGATTTAGCAAAAACACACTTTCCATGCACCAAAATCCACTAAAACACATGCATTGGGATGTCAAAATTCTCCTCATTCCAGAACCATGCTTATTAAAGCTCCAATATTCATAAAACATGAGTAATATATCATTTTAACATCAACCATTTCAGTAATTTTTTTAACCAATTATGTTATTTCATTTAATGGGCCTAGTTCACTTTGTAATTCTCTAAACAACTATTTTCTACACCCTTCAGCTCCCTGGAAACTTCATTTGTTCAAAAATCAATTAAAAAGACTAAACCATGCCACATAACCACTTGATTGAAATATCATATCCTTTATAACACTTCTAATAAAGTTGGAAGCCTTGAATCAACCACCTACTCAAATCACAACTACTTTTTCCTTTACCAAAACAACCTCCCAAAACATTTATTTCCAAGTGTTAGCTCATAAAAACATTTATACATACATTAAAGACATAAAAATGGATTCATTGGATGTAAAATTCATCCCTATTAACTTTATAGGTGATATAAAGCATAAACCAATCTATCTAATGCTTGAAATACCTTAAAACTTACACCATAAAACATCCTGTCTTGAATTGACAAAAACCTTCCTGTCCAAAGAATGATATAAATACCATGACACACGACCTCATCATTAGGAAAACCTCATATAACTAGAAATATATCTGAATATTATTTCCATAAAAATTTAATCAACTTGAAACTCTACCTATAGCTCAAGTTATGACCATTTTACTGAAGACTGTTATTTGAGACCCCAAAATTGCCCTTTGACCAGTCAACTTGTATGGACCTCAAATTATCATGTACCTACTTGAAATTTTCCTAAAACCTCTATGGAAATCAATAAAAACTCACATACATAACACAATTCCAATTTATCCATTACCTTCTTTAGAGAAATTTTCCTCAAGATGAAACTCTTCAGAAACATACATTTTTAGGTGGGGCCAACATATGGCCACATGATAAAACATACCTTTATGGAAATATATAAGATTCCTATACAACATCAAATCATCACTTTTGAGGAACCAATCAAAAATTGGCTAATACAAGAACTTTTTTGTAATCGCTCCTAGCTAGGGTTTTAGACCACTTTACCTTCTTAACGATCATTCATAAAAACATGACAATCAAACAACCTCATTATTTTTGTGAAAGATTAATAACTGACCTTAAGAGATATTCCTAAAATCTCGGGCCCCATACAAATCATACAATTCATAGCGAGCATCAGAAGGTCCAACTTTTCTTGAAAATCACACTACAACTTACCTGGTTTTGCCAAAACTTACATAACTTCAAAAATATTATGCATGATGACCTAAAAATTGGCATAAAACACCATGACACCATCCTATTTTTTCCATAATCACCACATAGCTTAGATTTTTTTGAAACTTTCTAGCCACAATGACTTACCCATGCTAAATTGTTTGTTCTCAATTGTTTATTTCTTAATGATGTAACGCCTGTTAAAACAACCCACTTGAGACCCAAGAACAACCTAGGATTAGTTAGGAAAATTATGGAATAGTTTTTTTATTAAAAGAATATACAACCATGTTACAAGACAACATTGTCACTATCGGGTTTCGGAACAAGTTTAGTCTACTAGCATATACTTTTCTTTTATTAATAATTAATAGAGGTCATAAGGTCCAAAATTTAGGATTTGAAGTTTCAAATAGGTTCGGAGGAAAAATTCCTCACCATACCCATTCTCTAACAGCATTGAAGTTTCAACTTGATTTTTATCACACTTAATGCATTCAAAAATTCCTAAACCACTCTCATTGGATAGGAAATTTCCTCACCTTTCTAGTGATATAAGGAAATCCTCCTAACTCCTCATATTTTTCAAGTTATGGGTGACGGGGCCTTGGGGTGAAAATTTTCCCAAATGGCGGGTTGGCACAGGCCACATGGAGACTTTTGTAAAAAATTCCCACACGGGGAAAAAATCACATTTGCGCCCATGCTCCCATGGGTCCCTCAATCCACAAGGACACATGTGCTCCCTAAGGCGATACGGGAAGAGCGGGGAAAGGCGGGGTGATGTGAGACATTTGCAAATTCTCCCACGCGGGGTGAAATTCATCTTTACACCCACGCTCCCATGAGTCCGCAAAGGACACGTGGCGTCTCCTAAGCCAATGTAGGGAAGGTGGGGAAGTGGGAAGAAAAATGACTTAATTCCCTAAAGGGTTAAGAGGGTACATAGACCCGCGCCTCTGCTTTGGCACTCCGCGATGCCACGTGGCAGCCCCTGATTGGTTGCGGGCCAGGGGAACAAGAGGGGAAACTTGAAAATTTTTCCAAAAATTCTCCGAGATGTAAAGGACAAAAAGGGACCCATTCCTCCACCGTTGCCTCGTGATGCCACGTGGCATCACTTGATTGGTTACAGGCCGGTAGGGAAAAGTTGGAAAATTTTCCAAAAAATTTCCTAAAGTGATAAGTTCAAAAGAGCATCCACCCCTCCATTGTCACCTCGCGGTGCCATGTGGAAGCCTCTGATTGGCTATGGGATGGTGGGGACAATTTAGAAAATTTTCTCAAAATTTTTTCCTATGTGCTAAGGGTAAAAATTTGGGCCACGGGCTTGCAGGAATTTTTTCCCAAAATTTTAATGCCAAGTGAAGAAAACTTCAAAAGGCCATAACTTTTGATAGAGAGCTCAGTTTTGGGTGAACAAGGACTTTCTAGAAATATCTCGACGTACTCTTTGCACATAGCTCAATAATTTTTGATTTTGATAAAGTTTAAGGGGTCAATTTTAAGAAAACAGCCTGCATGATTTTATAGTGCGAACTAGTAAATTTTAACTTGTTAGATCTGTTCAATATGATCTTCTTCCTCTCTCAACATGTCAAATAGACATGGAGGATTGTTCCTAAATATATTTAAGGAAGTATTCAAGGATCAATTTTTCTAAATGATTTGCAATTTGAACATTTCCATTTCTTGATAGAAAACGACTGC
Organism: Taxus wallichiana var. yunnanensis; assembly: GCA_018340775.1. Classification (NCBI taxonomy): domain Eukaryota; kingdom Viridiplantae; phylum Streptophyta; class Pinopsida; order Cupressales; family Taxaceae; genus Taxus; species Taxus wallichiana. Next base: position 410,164,464 of record CM031235.1, read on the forward strand.
AAAATGACAGAAAATGGTTCCACCAATTTTACTAAGTTTTCTAAGAAAATTTCTTGAGTATTAATGTCCGATGAATTCGTTTAGATCATACCACTTCAATTTAATTATTTAATTTTTTATGTTATTGTTGCAGGTTTGAATATGCGTTCTTGGTTTAGATAATTACCGGTTTGAAATTATAAATAACAAGGATCAAATTTTAAAGGATCTATTTTCCATTTTCAACTTCTAAGTATTAAAATTCATTCCATTCCAATCTAACACATTTTAGTTGATTAAAAAAACCATTCGAGACCAATATGCAATCCTTGTTTCCAATTTTACACATTTCCAAAAGACAAAAATACGCATTTTTCTCACACACATTTCTTCCTTTCAAACAGAGATTCCATACATTAAAATGATTAGATTCAATACTAAATGCAATTTGAGAAAAGCATTATATTCATTTGTTGGTTCCAATGACGAAAAATTTACAACTTCTTTCTTTTATTCCTTCCAAAATCATTTATTGACACAGGGTAGAATAATACATTTTCTTTTCACACGTTACACATTTCCAATAATTCCAATGAAACTCATCAACCTCATTTCCATTTGATTTCAAAGTACATGTATACAAAACAATATCATTCTTTCACATTCTTTCCTAAACAACATACATAGTATAACTCTTTTACATTTCCAATTTCCACTTACAAATAATACAACGTCTTTCCATTACAAAAATTTAGAAGGTCATCCACTTTAAGAGGAAAATGTTACAATGAGATTTCATTTCACAAGGGACTGTCAAACTGTCTTTTCTCAGTTCCAGAACAACAACATTCATTCTTCTCTTTCTTCCAATTTTGATCACAACAAAGGTAGGGGAAAGGCAACGCTCTCCACCCAACCAAAACATCTAATGAAAGGAGAATCCATCCTTCTTCATTGGCCACCAGCCCCAACCACAATGCGATAAAATATGTGTTCCAACTCATGGAAATAACAGACTTCCACAAAACATACACATAACATTATCACAACAAAACACAGTCCAAAATAGAATGTAGTTTTTACAACTACAATAACACATGACAAGCAATACTAAGGCTTCACCAAGAAAACCAAAGGACCAAGAACTATGGGGGATACTACTTATGCCTCCCAAAGGGGAAATGGGTATCACCACCTGAGAACAAACCACCAAAACATTTATCATTCAAATCCCTGACATACCCTTATGCCTCCCCCAAGTACCCCTTATTCCTCACATTTCCTTATGCCTCCCCAACCTCTTATGGCACCCCATAATGAGTAAAGAAATGCAAGCTATTTATTTTTACAAGGTGGAACCCAAAACCCAACTCCCTCCACACTTATACCTCCCAAAACACTTATGCCTCCCTCAAGAGTACCCCATAGTCTTCTCCTACACCATCCCTAAGCCATCTACCCAACAGCCCACAACAATAACAAACATACCAGCATTTACATATTCATAAAAGGAAAGAAGAGCATTTCCAAGAGCCAAGATCTTACCTCTCCATGATGGAGTTTGTTCCAAGTTCAAAACAACAAGCTCCTTCCAATGCAAGCAATCCAAAAATAAACCCAATACAAGCATGCAAAAATCATCCAAAAAATTCCAAGCAAGAGCTCCCAAACAACAAGAAAATTTTCCCAAAAGAAATCTCCCAAAAGTGAAGCAACCCAAAACAACACAAGAAATTTGAATTTTATAGAAGAGGAAAGAGAAGAGGATGAGGTGGATCCATGTAGGATGCCACATCACACATCCTCAACCCCAAACACAAAGTCAACTTCATTCTCCAATGCATACTAAATATGTGGGTGAATAATATGACAAATTTACTACACACTCAAACAAGTCCATACCCCATAAGGACTGAAATTAAATTATGTAAGAAAAGGGTCTAAATTTAACCCTCCAACCATAGGCAATGTTGGTATGTAAATTTAAGAGGTATGGGACAAGTTTAACTTGTCCCACAAGCCTCCAAAATCAGCCTCAAGGACAAAATCGAATTTCCAAGAAGGTGGAGTGTTTCACACTCAAAAGTTAACTTACACATCACTTACATATTACTTACACATTAATTACACATTATTACAACACTTTTAAAACATGGCCAAACAATTCTATCAATTACATTCTTATGACATCTTTTAATTAATTAACTAGACAATATGATTACTCACAATATTTACACATCATTTAATAATTAATGAAAGGGTAAAAGCATCACAAAATAAACACATGAAAACATAACAAAGGGACAAAAATAAAAGAAATACATAAAATCCCTTGGTCACATTTAAAGGTGATCCCCCCCATGGGGATCCCTAACACTAACAAACACACACATAAACAAAACTAGCTGCTTTAGCTATGGTGACCTTTTTGAATTCATCTAGAATTCTAATGTGGTTTGTCTCCAATTCCCGATGTTTGTTATGATATTTTAACCTGCAAAACATAAATACCTCCTTGACCTTGTGGCCATATCAGAATGTCCAAAATAATATAAATATAATTAAATTTCCAAAATCATCTAGATATATGAATCACAACAACATCAAAGAAATCTAACAATATCATTATAGTTTTATCAACAGCTATATCATCATCCAATAATTTTCCATTTCTAGGGCTACTCACAATATCCAAATATCACAAGTCTGAACAACATCTATCATATAACCATGTCCAATAGTATAACATCATCAACATATAAAGTGTCTCTAATAATCATCATGCATCATATAAGAATCAAAGTCAACAATAATCCATGATCAAATATCTAACATCATACTAAATCAAAACTATAATAATGTCCATAATATAGTGATGATGTCATGATTAGTATCAAAAGGTGTCAAAGGGAAGTGGGCACTACGGATGAACTCAAATATGCACTCAATCACTTAATGTAGACTTGAAAATTACCATAAACCTTAGGTACACTATCAAAACACTTTTCCCATGCTTCACCATGACTTATTAGGCCCAAATATCACACCTCCTTACCATTCTACATGTTTTAGGGCTAGAAATGCAGACCCTTCTCAACCATGAGCAGAGACCATGCTAACCACATACAGAGACCCATAGAAAATTTTGACACATCATACGAACCATTTTGGACTCATGAAACACTCCAACAAACTCAAGAATGCTCATACCTTGATTCAACCTAGCAAACCAAGCACTAGGACCACTTAGAACACTCCAAAACTTGACACTACCAATCAACCTTCATGCTTGACATCTGATTGACACTTGATAGGGATTCATACATTCTCATGAAACATTTTTCCATTAATGGGGGTTGGCATCAATGAAAAAACAAACTCACAATGGCCAACATGTGGGCCACCTTCTAGTAGCCCATCGTCTTCAATTTTTGGGCCATGTCTTAGCAACCCTTTGTCTTATAAGTATGATAATATATGTATAAAACACATGAAGGGATGATGTGGTGGAAACCCAGAAGAATATATACCTATAAAAGGATGTGCATGGTGAAGACCATGATATGCAACAAGAGAAATAATATCAACAATGTTAACAACAGAACTATTATCAATAACAATAGTAGTTCATATAGAACTAGAAATAAGTATAAAGATAATAGTGGAAATAATGTCATACAAAAGGATTAGTTCATAATTCTCCTTATGCCTCTCAAATGGATTGGAAGCTTATAGCTTTCATTGCATTTTTCTCTTGAATGAGAGGGGGAAAACCCTTTATATAGGCTTTGGGTGGCGAAATAGGTTCTCAAATAACATATCCCATAGAATATATTTAGTCTTACATGACTAGTGCACCGGTCGGGCCTTGTCTTTTTACCTAACTGATCAAGGGTTCAAATCCCATTTTCCTTTGCATTCACGGCCCATATCCACTTTAAATATAATCTTGGCTGATTATATGCTAACCACCCACCTTTGGCGGGTTGGTTGGAGTGCTAAGGATAGGCGATAGGTGGTTGGGGGTTTGAACCACCCTAACCACATACTATTTTTGACCCCTCGAGTGTCTACTCCAAGCTCTATGTCCTTGTTTCATATCAATTTGTCGGTTGAGATTGGGCCCTCCATTGTGCATTTAACCTCACTATATCCACAAGCCCTCATGTAGTTCCCCCATTCACTACCACAGGTTCACGCAAGTCTTTTTCGAAGGTAATGTGAATATCCCACATACTTAGGCAATAGAGATAAGAAAGGATTTTATAGCCTTAGCTAACCTTTCATTGCATAACATAGGCCATGTGCTTAAGCATTTTTCTAGCTATTGAAACCAAAACATCTCACTCATAACTTGCCTATAGCTCTATCCTTAGCTCGATCGAGCTATGTATAACTCACCCTTAACACGATGTAAAATGACTTGGTGAATAGCTTGGTTGATCAATGAATAGCCCAGATCAACTCGGTTGACTAGTTGATAAGTGGTGGCAGGCCACATATTGGCCTGTGGACCCACCACATGGAATTTTTTTCCTCGATCATATGTCGAAGATTATTTTCTCGAGTTTCAAGACCAAAGGTGGCACAACGTCAACTTGAACCTATCACCTTCACTCAATCTTGCATTTTTCCACATGTCTATACTTTCTAGTTGTTTTCTAAAATGTCCTTTAGATCAACTAGAAAGTATGTATAGAAAATAAGCATATCATAATGTGATGAAATGCCATAACAAGTGATATATAGAAACATGTGAAACAATAGATGTCAACACCACACAAGATACATGTATTAGTATTGTTAGTTCAAAAGATAAAAAAATACGCTATATATGTAATCAAATATAATGAGAAAGTGAAAATGTACTATAATGAAATAATATCACGTAGATTATGTGGAGGGATACCCTAGAAGAAGTATGCAAGGAACTATGATAGCTCATGCCATAATCACGTATCGATCGTATGCCTGCGCATCATGCTCAATATACCTCATGAATGCGAGTGTGTATAGAGTCACTAAATCACACACTTAGTATGTACATATAGCCTCTAAATACTTCATTTATATGCATGATTCCTAAATAATGGAATTAATCATTGACAACACATGTTTTGCTTCAATATTGCTTTTATCCTTATTATCTTTATTACTTGTCTTTTCTTGATTTACACTTACAGTTTTGCACACTAGCTGAAATTATATTCAACTTTGATTCCATTGTTTTATATTTTTGGTACCTTTTACAGGACCAACCATTAGGGACATAAGCACCCAGACAATACTATCCCTTTTGGGTAGTTTTTCCACTTTCTCTATTTTGCTGATTTTTCGATATGTTACTTCTTTCATGTTTTTTTACTACCACAGGTCAGCATTTCACCTATTAATGATGAAACTTAAGTGGAGGAATCACACACACACACACACACACACACACACACACACACACACACACACACACACATATATATATGCATGCCTTATTTAACCTCATTAAGTGGGAAAACATTCAAGAGGTGAATACTATTACAAAGAGCTCTTATTTTCTACTTACTACATTAAGAGACGTATTTTGGAACTGTATGCTTCACTCTATATGAGGGTTTATTCTAAATTCCATACCATACATTTTGCATTGGGAAAAAGTGGTTGTAGCATGATATTCTTTGTGTAGCTAGTACTAGGGTATCCTAACTCAATGGAAACTATTCCAATCACACACACACACACACACACACACACACACTAACTACGTTGAGTTTGAAATGTAGTACAACACTCGGTGATAATCACATTGGGGTGACCACCGAGGTCAGTTCGAACTCAAACATATGCATATTTTTATTCATCTAATGTGCACTTATTTTTTTGTAGGTAGATAGGGTTTTTATGCAAGGATAGGTGTGATACAATAGAAGTTCACCAAACATGACATGACCTATAATAAAAAAAAGCAACACAAGAACCAAAATTACAATTATTACACACACCAATGCTAACAACAAAAGCTAACACCCAAGAAGCCTGTCCCATCCTAGATGCTAACACCCAAACATACTTGTCCCATCCACGATGTTCATGTCCTAAAGCTTGTTGCATTCTAGAATCATTCACAAAGCTCATACAGATCTAAAATCTACCTTTCCATCTCGCTCATCTATCTAGAATTAGTCTAGACCTACAATTACAAGCTAAGTAATCTTTATCTCATATCTTTCAATATTTCTAGTATTTATTTAACTAGATCTTACATATTTACTTGGTATATTTATCTCGATAAACAACGTCCTTACATAGATTTAAATTTCATTAAATAATTTGGTAAACCCTACAACTATGTCCATGCCCCATATCTATTTCCCTTCCTCTTCTTCTTCTTCTTCTTCTTACGAGATCATGGTCGATTATTCTACCTTCATCCCTACCCGTGTATATTCATCATACATCTTCAAATATGAATACATCCCTATTACTATGTAGTATGCACCTCACTATATAAGTGATTTTAAAGCTCCCTATGTCAATTTTGTCACCACCTACTGCAATAAGGCACCATTACGGTTCCCTACCTCTATTCCTCCTATTAGTGCACCACTTTTTGTAGCCTATCGCTCCAGCAAAAACCTATGATATCATTAAATAATTAAATAATACCCCAACTAAGATATATCTCTTTGATCTAATAGGCTCTGATTATCACCACACCTTAGAGGCTTCCCTTCACTTTATTCATATCCAAAGCGATGATCCTCCAATAGATTTTTCACATCTCATGGATTCTTTCAAGCATATCACCAATTCTATCACATTTTCTAATGAGGACATTACTCCCAGAGTCTTCCATCGATTATCCTCCTCTTCTTATCATGGCTCACATTCAAGATTTCCAAATTAAGCATGTACTTATCAATATGGCTCTACACTTTGAATATTTGTTCTTTATCATTATTTTCCTAAATCCACTTTCTTCATAGTGAAATTTAAAAATATTCTATTGTTGTTCATGGATATGATACTACTACTCATACATGCATTGGTACTATCACTCTAGAGTTGCAAGTAGGACCCCACACTCTTCAAATACCCTTTTACACCATGGATTCCCAATTGTAATTAAATCTACTCCTTGGTCGACCCTAGATCTATGCTATGTAAGTTATTCCTTCTATTGTCCATCATTATGTCAAGTTTATCTTTGATGGCTATGAGCATACTATTATCACCGATATCAAACCATTCAAGTATTACTGCATAAAATTTCCCACATCCATGGTCATTCCCCTAGCTTAACCTATATCCTTGCACCATCTTGATACATATGATATTGGGGAGTCTAGAAATCCTATACCAACCACCTCCCATCATTTCATCCATTACCGAATCAAACTAATGTTCTAATCTCTCCTACCATATCCTTTATCCCCCTTCCACATCTATTGCCAAGCCCCTAGAAAATTCTAACCAATACTTCCACGTAGAAATTAATGATTCGATGGTGATGCGGTTGATCTGCAGAGATCACTAATAATAATTTACGTGCTTTGGATTTTACTCTATTGATTTTTATTAGTCTCTTTTTCATACTCACTATATTACTACTGGTCTTGGTGAATATAAAGTTAAATATCCCCTAACCCACTACTACTAATATTATCCTTATTCCAATACCATACATGATCTAGAGCCCATTCCTCTTCTTGTAATCCCTTCCTCATCAAATAGTCATGGTCACAATGTTACTATTACCTTTTATCCTATATCATTTCTTGTTTTTTATCGCTTTACTTACACATTATACATTTATCACAACTATTGAAAATATGTTTCTTTCAATCATATTTGTTCTAAAATTTTGTCTGCAATGCTTATATCACTAAATTGGAACTTATTCCAGTCCCAACAACAAAAAAATATAGTCAATATTAGAATCCAATATTTTTATTTTTAGATTCCAAAATTTCAAATATTGGAATTATCTACACTCCAAAATCACACATATTGGATTCCAAAATTACATATATTGGAATCCAGAATCACATATATTGGAATCCAAAATCACCTATATTTGAATCCAAAAATCAAAATATTGGAATCCGTTAATTATCATTCTAAAGTCCAATATATCTAGTCACGGTTTAAATTTATGAATCATGAAAAAACATTTAATGATTTTAGGGAATCCAACATTGATATGAGAAATAATTCTTGATGGCTACTAGCCCATATAGAACAGATACATGTTATGTTTTATAAGGGCTAGTGGCTTCTAGGCTTAATGATTGCTTTGGAATAATGCTCTTATCAGTTTTAAGATGTTTTAAAGATTAAACTATGAAAATTTGAATATTTCAAATGCCATCAAGCAAGCGACCACTAGGTAAATTAAATTCATGAGTTGTGAGACACTTCCAAATTTAATTACTATGGTTTGATTGAACCTTGGGGCAACCAACAAATTACCAAAGATGTTATGAAGAAACTTAAAGAGGGCAATGATTCAATTTAGGAGAATGTAATTAATTGTAAAACCATTCCGTATATTTTCATATTTAAAGTTAGATATCATATTTACTTCATTTATTATGGTGTGATTGAACCTCAATGCAACCAAAGAATTTTTGAAGATGTTATGAAGAAATTAGAAGAGGGTGACGATCTAGTGTAGGAGAATGTAATTAATTGTAAAACCATACCAAATATATTTTCATATTTAAATTTAGATATAAAATCAATCAGTAACCGATATGGCATAAAAATTTTCATATTAAAATTTGGATATGAACTTATTTAAAATTAACTGTAAAAATATCCCATATATATTTTAGTATTTAAATATAGCTATGAAATAAATTGAAATTCCTTTACTAAAGGTAGGTATTATTAGAGTAAAACATTTGATGAATAATTTGAATTAATAATGTAATACTATTCCCAAAGATGGGCTTCCAAATCAACAATACAAATCATAGTAAATCTCCAATAAAAAATATTCCTATAATTATTTTTGTGATCTAATATAATCCCGAACATCTTGAAGTCCTTCTATGTTTGCAATAAAGGCCAAAATACATCTAACAAGTATATGTCTTCTGACTTAGAATCTATGTTAAATGTTTCAACAATTATGTAGTTCACAACATCATCAAACTTATTTTTTCTCTAAAGAGTCATCTATAAGCACTGTATTTTTACAATTGTACGATGCATTAAAATGCGACCAAACGGAGTTAATATTCTTGAGATAAAATTTGGGATCCAGAACCTTCATAATTAGACTGTTTTGTCTCAACGCATTCTTCTTGTGTAAATATGAACTCAAATCTTAACACCTCCAAGCCAATGTTTTGAAGGAATGAAGGAATCATGTCATCAACATTTTACTTTCTTGCCAATGTCCATATTGCTATGTTGAAATGTTTTTTACACCATTGCAAGAACTCTTTCACATTAGTTCTAAGAAAATAATTTTTTTGAGCTCAATGTCATTAAACGTTTTTAACTATTTAAATACCGAAGATGCCTTATGGAGGGTGTGTGCCAAAACACACGTTTATATAAAATATGATCAGTTTCATGTTGCATGTGTTTGTATCTATAAATGAAAAAAAAAAATCAAATGGTTGAGGGTGGTGAATCAATTAAAAAATAAAAAACAAGTCCCTTTTGATATTGTTATATCAAAAATAAAATGGTTGTAGGTGGTGACAAAGGTAAAATCTAAGGGTGTTCCTCATTTCTTATTGTTATACTAGGAATATTTTTTTGTGAAGAATTTATTTGAATAGAATGTAATGTTTCAGTGTGATGAGTCTTTACATACCATATTTTAGTTATTTCATTGCATTGGAAATTGGTATACATTTTCTAATATCAAAACAAAATCTAGTATTTAAGCATGCTCACAATTAATTTAGGAATATATATTTCATTAATAAAAACTGCTCAAAGACTCGTTACATTAAAATTTTTATGTTAATTAACATTTGTAACTTATACACTCACACTCTGAAGATATAATTAGGGAAGATTTAAATTCTCCAAACTTATAATCGTACAATCGTAATTTAAATATTTATGCAGAACCATCACTAAAACACATGAATGTATTTTATTTACAATGTTAAGATGTATCATCAAAATAACATTTTGAAATGTTAACTTTTTATTTAGCATTTACTCACCCCAAATATTCAATACCCTCTACCAAATTCAATCCCTTTGACACTCTTAATGATAAGTCTTTGTGTAAATTGGTCATCAACCACATATATTTTGAGCAATTTTATCGTCTTCTTTTCATCCCAACCATAAAATTTGCTAGAGGGTTTCCCTTTACACCTAATGTAATACACATTGTGTCTTTAGGATTTTAGGGGACATTGTTTCTACCCCAAACCTTTTCTAGATATTTTATTACAATTCCATCAACCATTTTGCAATGTTATTTTCCCAGTAATTGATGAATTCAAGTCATCGATAACTTTTTATTGAAGGCATTTGTCAGTTTTCAACATCAGCTGAAGTTATTTTGTCTGACCATAATCTCATTTCAAATTTTGTTGATAATGACTTTATAAAATCTTTCAGGCCACCTTGCATGTTGATTCTACCCTTGTAAAACTTAAATGTGATCTCCCTAGAGGGTGATTGGTTTTTCTCATACAACAAGCCTTCTAAATCTAAAATAAGAAAGTAATTTTTGTGGCTAACTGTAGGGAAGTAAATATATATATTTTAATCGAGTCTCATATCAATTCTAACCAATGGAAAAAATCAACATTTTAGCTTACGGCTACCACTTACCAATGGGCCTTGCATGTAGGATTGTATCTTCTTTACCCACAACTGGATCCTTTGATGAAATATCTATTTCAAACAATATTAATATTATTAATATAGCTATTGTTATGGAAAATGAAAGTGTATTTGAAAAAAACATACTGAACTACATGGTAAAATGGTAAATTCAATATTAGCACTTTAGGTAGCTACCACTTACTGATTAAGCTTCCAGCTTGGCCTACATAGACCTTACTAGCTATTATTTTTTGATACAATATGTATTACAAACAACAATAATCTATTCAAAATCAATTTCATTTTATCGCAAATGAAAGCATAATTAAAAATCATATTGGTCTCTATGGTAATATGGCAAGTACAAATCAAAATGTTCTATGTATTCTGAATTAATCATATCGTTTATATCCATTTACCTATTGGTAGACAACACTTTTGAGATATTGATGTGGATTATTGAATGCTAGGCTATGCCATCATTGGATGGAATAATCATAGATTCTAATGTTTGTATCATTATGTCGATATTAATGGTTTATGTAGACAACCTATAACTTGGAAACTATAAACTATGTAGCATTGGATGCAACCATGAACTTTTGAAATAGGTTATTTGGTAACTCCTTTGAAAATAGTTTTGCTTCTAGAATTAGCTGATATATTTTTCTATAACTATGTGATCCTTAGAAATGGTTATGTTTAAAAATATGCATGGCTAGCATACCTAGTTTTGTCTACATATTCGTGTTGGTTACCACCGTGCACTCCACTATTACTTTCTTTGGGTGTTGGTTATCTGTATAAACCATTAATTGTTTTATAAATTTGTGGGGCTTGATAATGGTTCTTATTTATAAATGCACATGACTAACTTACCATAATTTTCTTGCATATTCGTGGATGATGTGGCTTAATTCTCCTCATTTGTGGTCAGAGTGGTAAGCATAGAGTATTGTCAAAAGAATGAGAACAATGGCAATTGAAAATAGAGCTCATTAAACATTTTTATAAAGTGATTGAAGGTCAATCACCATGTTGAGTTGGTTGTGTAGCATTAAGGTGAGAGGTTTGTACATCGATTCCTATTGCTCTTAGGTTGTCTACATAAATAAAAAAAATGTGTAAGTAGATAATCACATGTTCAAGTTGTATTCTAGTACCAACCTTTCTTCATATGAGAATAGTAATGTTTTAAAAACATTTCCTGACTATGTGTCTCAACAATAAAAATAGAAGATTGATTGGATTTAACTAATGCACGTAGTGTGACACTTCCGTCGTATAACACTAAGACTATAGAATCCTAGGAAAAACATTGAGTGAACATCTCGGACCAGAACTCACATGATTTCTCACAAGAAAAGCGATGTTTGTTTCCTTTTAGGAAAATTTTGCTTGTAGTTATCAATTGCTTTGTGGCAATTTTTCCATCCAATCCCTAGTGATTTATTCTCTTTCATCATTAGTTTCTTTTCATAGTTGTGCACTACAATTATTGTGTACATAAGACATAAAATTTTAATTGACCGTTGTTATCATAGAGTCTGTAGCATCCATCCAGAATTGATTATTCACTTTGTCTTTAACCTTTTCCATGTATTTTTTTACTTGTTTCTCTCAACATTTTTGAATATTCAATTGGTATGAGAACAATAATAATACATTCCAATGCACTAGTTCCAATAACTATTAGCAGCTCCATTATTTCTTTAGAAGAAATATCACTAGACAAATTACAAAAATCAGCGATAACACATTCTACATTGAAAGGATTGGTGGTAGGAATAGCTGATAGAGTTGATGAAAGATGGAATGGGTATGCACATTGATAAGTAAATTATTATGTGTCCTCCATCCTTTCCAGTATATTGTCTTCCATTGACACCACATAGTTGTCTAATATTATTTGACTCTCGATGGGAAGATCTTCTTCCCCACACAGCCCTTTTTTGTTTCGATTTTTTCCCCTATGTGGGAATAAATTTTTCTCTTTCCTTTCCTCTCTTCACCCAATAGTTTAGACAACTGGTGGTAGTGTGATTCACGTAATTTAAAATTTTCAATTACATTGGTTTCACTATAGGATGTCAATAGATCAATATTTAAATGTTTGTCTTTAAATTATTGTAGAACCTTTGCTCTCATTTTTCTATATAATTTTATTCTCCAGTAGTAAGAATCAAATTTCTTTGCTATTATGCATTCCTAAACATGGCCAATTAACTAGACATCCCCTGATTGTACTTTATCTACTAGTATTGATAGTTCTTCGTTGTTCATTCCTCTAGCAGCCCTGAATGAATTGACTATGAATCTTTCCAATGAATTAGGCTAAAATTTATCTGATTATCTTTAATAGGTGAACAAGAAAGGCCACTAGATCTAAACAACTCAAATGTTGTAGTCCATTTAGTCCATATATCATCTGACAATAATAGAAAAGTCCATTTTTCGTATAGATTGATGGTTTTGTCCATTTTGAAAATCAAAAGGCATTGACTCTCAAAGTTATACATTCAAAGGAAAATTAAATGTTTTATATTTTTATATAAGGAATAAAAAGTTTAATAAAATTAATATACATTACCTTCCATTCCTTTGTTTTGTGTTTTTCCAATCCGGGACGTTGAGGACATCTAATAAATTTCCAAAATGATCTAGCTTTGTACAAAAAATCAATAAACTTGGTTTCTATCCAAGTTTTGTTCACTTCGTTATGTTGTTTGCAAATATTAGTAATGGCTTCATTAGTTGCATTTGCAAAAAGAATGTAAGCCATTCAAAACTATAGACTCAGATGTAAAGACTTATAAGTATCTGAGCCCAATTTTTTTTTTTGTACACATATTATATGTTGGCCATCAAGTATATAAAATTTAATTTCATTTCTTTCCAATTATTTCAGATCTTGGAGCACTACAACCTTATTCACAGACTCCAAGAAGGGAAGAAGAATTGCATCCCTCTGTGTAGGAATAACATTTATCAACATGGAGTACACAAGAAGGTCAACATTATCATCATCATCATCATGATACTCGATACTCTGGAGGTTTTAGATGACACTGAAACATCAATTAAAAATACTTCACCATTGAACAAAAAGTAATCAAATTGTTTCTTAGTTGAAGGTTCTATTTTCGTGAATATAGTGGTTGCTTTCTTCAAACACTGAGAACTTTTTAGTATTATTTTTCAACCCATGGAACTTTGATCCGGCTGATCGAGCTCCAATTTATCCAAATATGTTATCCTCATCATAGTAAACAAATTCACATGTTTATTTGGTGAAAGAAAAACTTTTCCATTCAAAAAATAACAAACGGAAGAGGTTGTATCACCTCTATACAATTTTATAAGTACTACAAGCATGCCATTGTGAATTTCTTCTACATTTGAACAACTAGTTTTGTCTTTATCTACTAACAACCCCAAATCCCATCCATGTGTTGAACATAAAAATTGTGTTTTGTCTCTAAGGCTTGCATTTCCCACTTCTTGAATAAAGAAAAATCTAAATCCATATCCACAATAAGACACTTATTACTAGTCAATGTGTTTGACCTAAACATGCAATGTTCTCAAATCAACTACTGTAGAGGATTTAACCATTCCAAATTCCTCATGTTTGTCATCTATAATCAAAAACAACCACATTTCATTGTAGTAGTTTTCAGGACCATGGACTTCAACAAACTAGTCGTCATCTCTTTTCTTCCAGCTCTCAGTGCCTTCAATGAATGGAATTTCCAAGAATGGATTGTGACCAATAGAAGACATTGTATCTACAATTGGAGTAGAATATATTAAAAATTACTTCACATATGATTAATTTTTGTTCTCACCATATGTTAATGAATTCAAGTATTAGCCTTTGTGATCACAATCTCTATAATACATTACTTTTTATCATTGGTGCGCAATCAAAGTAAATGTTAATTCTTTGTTTAGGCTTCAATTGAACATGATATCTAACCTTCAATTGGTTTTTATAAATTCTATTTTGTGGATCACATCATTAATACCAGAAACTATGAAAAATTGTTCTTGATAATTAACATGCAACATATTTTGGAAGGATTATTTGTTGTCTGACAACCATCCACTTTGCGTAGATTGCATGAAAGGAAACGTTTGAAAACATAGATGTTAGTGAGAGAGAGGATTTAAGTCAACATATGAAAGGAAATTTTTTAATATTACTTGTTGGTAATATACACCAATTGAATGGAATAGCTTAAAGTCCATTAAGATTTAATCTCCATAACTATTAGAAAAGAATAACGTAACAATCACTAGGATAAAGAGTGCATTTATTTGAAAATAAATATATAATCAAAAAATAATGGTCAACATTTATCAACATGGAGTACACAAGAAGGTCAACATCATCATCATCATCATCATCATGATACCGATACTCTGGAGGTGTTACATGACACCTAGAAACATCAATTAAAAATACTTCACCATTGAACAAAAAGTAATCAAAATGTTTCTTAGTTGAAGGTTTTGTTTTCGTGAATATAGTGGTTGCTTTCTTCAGCAACAAAACTTTTTAGTATTCTTTTTCAACCCATGGAACTTTGATCTGGACGGATCGAGCTCCAATTTATCCAAATATGTTATCCTCATCATATTAAACAACTTCACATGTTTAGTTGGTGAAAGCAAACCTTTTCCATTCAAAAAAATAAAAATGGAAGAGGTTGCATCACCTCTATACAATTTTATAAGTATCTTTATGAAGCATGCCATTGTGAATTTCTTCTACATTTAAACAACTAGTTTTATCTTTATCTACTAACAACCCCAAATCCCATCCATGTGTTGAACATGAAAATTGTGTTTTGTCTTCTAAGGCTTGCATTTCCCATTTCTTGAATAAAGAAACATCTAAATCCATATCCACAATAAGACACTTATTATTTTCATAGTCAATGCATTTGACCTAAACATGTAATGTTCTCAAATCAATGACTATAGAGGATATAACCATTCCAAATTCCTCATGTCTGTCATCTATAATAAAAAACAACCACATGTCATTGTAGTAGTTTTTAGGGCCATGGACTTCAACAAACTAGTCGTCATCTCTTTTCTTCTAGCTCTCAGCACCTTCAATGAATGGAATTTCCAAGAATGGATTGCGACCAATGGAAGACATTGTATCTGCAATTGGAGTAGAATATATTAAAAATTACTTCACATATGGATTAATTTTTGTTCTCACCATATGTTAATGAATTCAAGTATTAGCCTTTGTGATCACCAATCTCTATAATACATTACTTTTTATCATTGGTGCACAATCAAAGTAAATGTTAATTACTATTAGGGTTCAATTAAACATGATATCTAACCTTCAACTAGTTTTTGTAAATTATATTTTGTGGATCACATTATTAATACCAAAAACTATGAAAAATTGTTCTTGATAATTAACACGCAACATATTTTGGAAGGATTATCATTGTCTGACAACCATCCACTTTGCGTAGATTACATGAAAGGAAACATTTGAAAACATAGATGTTAGTGAGAGAGAGGATTTAAGTCGACATATGAATGGAAATTTTTAATATTACTTGTTGGTAATATACACCAATTGAATGGAATAGCTTAAAGGCCATTAATATTTAATCTCCATAACTATTAGAAAAGAATAACGTAATAGTGATTCTATGATCAAGAGTGCATTTATTTGAAAATAAATATATAATAACAAATAATGGTCAAGCTTAGTGGCCACTAAGCTCCTCTAATTACCAATTGTCATTGTAAGCACTATATGTTCAATTGTGGACCAATATTGTTTTTCAATGATAGTAATTATATCGTATTGGCTGGAATTCACATGTCGAACCCAATTGTAACACTACATTTCAATAAGACGGATAAAGACTTACGTATTTTGCCTAAAATATATCTTTGTAAATTATAAGCCATATTCATTCGTATAAAAGAAAAATCCTAGTGACCACTATAATTTCTTAATTTCAAAATAAATATTGAATAACAAATCATGGTCTAGCTTAGCGATCGCTACAATACTTTCATTACCTCTAGTCGTAGCAATCACTAGAAGTACAACTTTAGAATAATTTTTATCATCAATGACTATAATTGTATCAAATTAGTCACACGTTACCATGTGGAGCCAATTCTTGCACTACTTTCCATCAAGAGGGATCAAGAATTTATCTTCGTATCAAAGGAATAACGTTGCGGCTGATAGGCACAACAATTTCTAAATTTGAGAATAGATATATAATAAAAAACAATGGTCAAGATTAGTGGTCACATTGGGCTCCTATTATTACCATTTTCCATTGTAATCACTATCTTTTCAACTTTGGATGGTTAGTGCTTTTCATTGATTGTAAGTGTCACATATTGGGTAGACTTCACATGGCGGACCCAATTATTGCACAAAATTCCATTGAGAGGCATCTAGTCTTATTTATTTCTCCTAAGATATATATTTGAAAATTGTAATCCATATTTGTCAAAACAGAGAAAAAGGGTATTAACCCTATGCTCAAGAATTTCTTAATTGCAAAATAACCGTTGAATAAAAAATCATGGAATAGCTTAGCGGTCACTATGACCATATCATTACCTCTTGTCATAGCAATCACTATCTGTACAAATTTAGATTGATTGTAATTGTAAATGATTAAAATGTTAACAAATTATCCACGCGTTACCTTGTGAAGCCAATTCTGTAATGCTTTCCATCGAGAGGGATCAAGAATTTCTATTCTTATCAAATAAAATGCTTAATGACTGCTAACCTTCATTACTCATTGAAAGGAATAATGTAGCAGCCACTAGGCTCAACAGTTTTAATTTTGAGAGGATTCAAGACTTATTTATTTCTCCTAAGATATATCTTTATAAATTATAATCCATATTCGTTCATATCAAGGAAAAATCCTAGCGGCCACTAGGCTTAACAATTTCTCAATTTCCATTTCAGCTATTGATTAAAAACTCGTGATATAGCTTAGAGGTCATCAGGATCCTTTCATTACCTCTTGTCGTAGTAATCACTATCTTTACATATTTAGATTGATTGTGATTTTTAATGATTATAATTGTTTCAAATTAGTTGCATGTTACCTAGTGGAGCCAATTTTTGCACTACATTCCATCGAGAGGTATCATGACTCTCAGTTTAAGCTCAAATACTAATTGAAAGGAATAATGTAGCAACTGCTAGGCTCAATAATTTCTAATTTTTTAATAGTTATATTATAAAAAACAATGGTCTAGCTTAGCGGTTGCTAGGCTCCTATCATTATCAACTGTCATTATAATTGTATCATTTTGGGCAGAATTTATATGGAAACCATAATTGTTGCACTACATATTTATCTCGTAGAAGATATCTATTTTTAAATTGGAATCCTTATATACCCATGAGAGTAAGTGATATTTTTGTAGTTTTGATAAGATAAATTATTTTGGAAATAATGATAGGATAACAAATCATGATACATCCTAGCGATCACTAGCTATATACCATTACCTTTTGTCATTATAAACACTATCTTTATAACTTTGAGGCACTAGTTCTTTTCGTTGTTTTAATAGAAAAAACATGTTATGGGATTTTAGAATTTTCATGCCACGTCTTGTCGTTTTAATGGTAGCTATTTATAATATAATATCGTAGTTCCATATAGTTTCAAAATATTTTATTATTCATTTATTTACATTTAAATTTCGTAATAAATGTGTCAATTATAATGTTTTCTAACTATTAGGTTCAAAACATGCCACGTGGCACAATATAATTGGATAATTATTTTTATTTGTGTAACTAAATCTAACATTGTATAACTCAATTTTAATAAAAAAAAATTCCTTGACATTCGTACATTTTACTTCATTTGTTTTATTACAATATTATATTTTTCGTTGCATTTACACTATTTTAAGCTATAACCACGTGTCACCATTTAAGACCACAAGAAGAATATTAAACAATATATGTCAAGGACTTCCTAACGTGTGTTAGATATAGGAAGTGTGATACTTCCAAGATGGTTGTCAATCCACTAGCTTTAATAAAATTTAATGTAAGAAATAACGTAAAAAATAACATCCTACTATAGTTGATATGATTTAGGCATCTCATTCAAATATAATAAGCAAATCTAATCTAACAAGTAGGTTATGATCAGATTTGGAGGTTGGGTAGGTGGTTTTGAGTTTCTTCCAAGTCTGACAGAGGTCTTGTAAAGGCTACAAATGATTCTTGGGTAGTTTGGGGATGGATATTAGCTTGTTGTCCTAAGCTAGGTTATCGACACATAGAGACCGATGCCATTCATGTGAGATGATGACAACAATTTAATAAGATAGATGATGGTTTAGGGTGGATAATGGTAGAATGTCAAAATAGATGCCTAGGCTCTCTCTGTGTCTTGCACAAAGAGTTGGGAAGGTTTGTGGTAGGATTTAGGTGGGGTACTAGGTTTGGGTAAGGTTTTGTGAGGTTTTTGGGGTGTTAAGGTCAACTTAGTGAAAGTTTGTTAGGAGACACAAAACCGATGTCGTCTAGTGACCAATGTTGGTAAAGGGGAAACGATGATGGTCAAGGTGACCAACGTCGGTAGGGGAAAATGGTGGAAATAAAATAAAATTGGTTTTGGAGCTTCTTTGTGATTGCACAGAGAATGGAAGAAGGATGGTTAGGTTCGTAAAAATGCTAGGAAGGCTCAAGAATGCCTAGGAGTCGGGTATGGGGAGCTAAAAAGTTGTGGGTGGTTGATGGGTGGATTGAAAAGAAAGTGGGGATGGTGGAATGTAAAGGAGAATAGGATCTAATTCAATATAGATAAAGAAACTACAATCTAAGTAAGTATAAAATGATGCAAATCAAAACACACTTACTTGTATTTGCAAGCCTGGTTGGTGGAGGATAACAATGGTTGATCTATGAAAATGGTGGTCAGTGCCATGACAAGTGCTTCTTCCCAAAATGTTACCATGAATGCCAATGCCTTCAAATCAGTCTTGTGTTGGCTAGGGGTCATCTTGGATGCTCGAGAAGACTTTGGTTCGTGCTTGCATATAGATCTCTCTCTCTCTCAAACTCAAAAATGACCAACCTCTCAAAATTTTTCCAACCTCTTAAACAAGGTTTCCAAAATGAATATATGGTAACTGATGATGATTAGGGTGACCGGTGTCGGTTTAGGGTTAACCGATGTCGGTTAAGTGGGAAATCCTAGGTTTTCCAAAATAGTAGATCTTGGCTATCTTTTGGCCAGTTCTACCCATTGGTCCCGATCTAAAATGGTATCTTGCACTTAGATAAGTGGGTATGTTGTTAGAGAAAGAATAGGCATCTAATGTTAGGGTTAGACTAAGTCTCGATTAGTTAAGGTAAGTAGAAATTGAGTCTTAGTTAAAAGAAACATGCTAAGAATAGGTCCATGATGAGGTGTCTAGGTGATGTGGCTAGGTGAGGTGGTCAAGTGAGGATGTTAATTAAATTAATTAAAGTAATTAATTCAATTAATCATGTGCACTATGGGATATGAATATGTAAGGTATGGTTAATTTAATTAATGGGGTTATAAGGGTGGTATGACCTAATTTTGGTGTCTACATTTTTCCCCTTTTTGTCACGTAGCTTGTATTGGTAAGTGACAATGCAAAAAAAAGTGATTTCCCCATGTATGGGTGAGAGTGGGGCTGCCCCAAGTGTGGGTGAAGGTGATCCCCCTCAAACTAGGAACTGATGAGGTGTTATATGGAGTCGGTGAGTGGTTTGATAAATGTGTAGTTGGTGTAAGTGAAGGTAGGTGGGGAAGGGTATGGGTACTTTGGGAAAAGGGTAATGGTCAAATCGGGTAATAGGTAATAGGCCAGGGTCAAATTGGGTAATGGGTAATGGTAAAATTGGGTAATAGGTAATAAGGGAGGTCAAATTGGGTAATGGGTAATGGAATCAAATGCACGCACACATATAGACTACAACACAGTACTAGGTTGAAGAGCTTACAAACTCTACATCATCCAAGGTCGATAGGTTTATCCAAACAAGGGTGAAGTGATTTAGGTATCCAAGGCATAGGATATGGTCCGAAAACACAACAGGGTAAGGGTGGTGGGGAATTGTTTAGGTATGGTTCCAATACACCACAGTGTTTGGTAAAGGATAAAATGATAAATAAAAGGTCATCAATATGGCAAGGTATGGTTGTTAAACACAAAAACAACATAAAACAAAATCACAAGGTATAAGATAACATCAAGTAGTAAGGGTAAGTGATTCAAGTACATAAGGCCAAGGTGTGGTCCCATAAAACAAGGTATGTAATTTAGGTTCACAAAGGTATAGGTGGTACACAATCAATGGCACAAAAATTAGGTAAGGTAAGATATAAATAATTATGAGGGTATACGGAGTAAAAAGTGTGGGGTATGGGTTATTAGGGTGGGTGGGTGTAAATGGGGTAGTGGCAGGGGCCAAAGTATGCCCCAATCGAATAATAATAAGTCGGGTGGGAGGTAATGAGGGCATTAGAGTAGGTAAAATGAAGAGGGGAGTCCAAATGGGGTGGGAAACATGACCGATATCGATCAAGATTGGTGAAAAAAAATACTGATAATAATGTCTATGTGAACCAATATCGGTACACTAGGGCATGGAACCGATGTCAGTTAGGTTGGACCAATATCAGTTCACCTTTGATAGGTTAAAATGTAAAACCCATGGTAAAAGTGCTCATTTGAGCATTTTAACGTGGTGAAAATGGCTTTGGAGGAAGAATAGTCAAACGAGTTGTTGAGGAAAATGGGATCGGTGTGAGTTGAGGTGATTGGGTGAGAGGTGAGTGGTTTTGGAGCAAGAAGATGGGTCCATGTGATCGTGTGGAATGAGTTGATTCACTAGAGGATCGGGAGATCGATTTTAGACATGATGACAATGAGAGGGAGGGTGGAGGGTCCACCATGAGAGATACTAGGAGGTGCCAATGAGGAGGAGGAAGTGGGATGAGGTAGGTTCCAACCCTATTGTGTATATTTTGAATTGGTTTTTGTGGTAAAATGAACAAATGGGGGAAATTAAAAATTTGAAAATGTGGGTAAAATGAATGATTTGGGTATGGGGAGGGTGGAATGTAGGCTAATTAGGTTGGGAAATGAATTTGGGTGAGGTGTGGGTAGAATGGGGGTAGTTTAGGCTTAGTTTGGTCAATTTTAGAATTTTAGGGCCATGGGGGTTTGGCTTTGGGGCCAAACCAGAGACCGATGCCGGTTTGGGTCGGCCGACATCGGTTATGTATTACCGGCATCGGTGGGGGAAAACATGACCAATGGTGGTCATAGAGGGACGACATTGGTCATGGGTGACCATGATGGTGGTCATGGTGACTAACATCGGTCACTGTAAAAGGTGATAGGGCCAAAATAGGTTAGATGCAGAGGGTGAAGATGGGGTGGAAAAGAGAGGGTAGGATAAACAGATAAGAAATGAAGGGAATAGGGATCGAGGAGGGAGAAAAGTAGGTGGGTGAAGGTGAGGGTAGGTAAACATAGGTAGGGGATAGGTGGGACTTAGGTCACGGTGGGTATGGGGTTCGGGTAAGTGGGAATGGGATAAATAAGTGGTCGGGGATAAAGTAGGAACATGATAAATGCATATGGGGTAGCCAAGGTGTAGAATTATGTTGTTGATAAAAAAATGAATTTAGGCCTTGACATTGTTGAGTTGGTTGGTTGTAGGCATGGCAAATTTGACACTACGAGATAGAGTACCACCCCTACTAGGGGAGTTGAGGCATAATGTGATGGAGGAGGAGTGGGCCCACATGTGGGAGGTAGGGCTTGATCGAGGTCAGGTAGTACAGATGGATCTGATGGGATCCTAGTCTCATGGTCACTCTCATCGATAGATGGGATGCAAGACCAAACACATTCCACCTTCCTACTAGAGATGATGATCATCACTGCTGAGGATGTCTACAGGATTTTATGGTTGCTGATTTTTGGGGAGATGGTTTATAGTGTATCTATGAGATGACACCTTTGAGGTGATGATTGGAGTGTTTAGGGAGATGGCTAGTGAGTGACTAAGCATATGAGCTTGGTGTATGGGGTGATGTATGCCACACACCCATAGGAGACACAGCTAGCCTTGCTGATGATGGTGATAATAGGGTGCTATGCACTTCTTGATTCAGAGGGTGGTCATTTTCCCAGGGTCTGATGGGAGTATTACGAGACATGATCAAGGAGTGTGGTCTCACTTTTTTACATGGGTGCATTGAAATTATTTAGTATAACTATACATGGAGCTATGGGGCTATCAGAGGATGTGCCGATATGGCATGTGTTGTACCTTCCTTTTACATTTGTTGGGCTTATGAGCACATTGTGGTAGTGTGGCCATGAGGATTTCTGGTAGCAGAGACTAGCATCATGGGGGGAAGAGGGTAATATTCGGGGTGATGGGTGGTCCCAGGAGGTCGACCACGAGAAACAAGGTGTTATATGATGTGGTGCATTATTATAAGCGGGAGCTATAGAGGGCTATATGTGAGAGACATAGTATGGTGGCCTTATGTCGGATTTCCAGCATTCAGAGGCATGAGGCGAGAGCTACAGGGGATGCTGTAGCTGGTGTGATGGATATAGGGAGACATGTGTCGGTGAGCATGAGATGATCCCAGTAGACAAAGTCTGATGATAATTTGGACTAGTGTAGGATGTGCCACCATTTTCCATAGTATCGGTGGGAGGATGTGGAGAGGCCTTTGTCTCCACCTCACCCCATAGAGCCAACAGGTCAGGAGGAGTTACTTACTGGTGGATGGCGGGATAGATGATGCGGGGTATCTATGGATACAGATGTATTGGTGGGCAGTAGAGAGTTATAGGAAAAACCACCATGGCCAGGGCAGCCCACTTTGGTGACTGTGATAGTGTAGAGAGATGCACTACAGGGACAGTGGCAATGCAGCAATGGTAGTGTAGTTGATTGACAACATAGGAAAGAGGTAGCCACCTTGACTGGGTAGGTGACTATACTACATGGGGGTAGTTGACTACTACCAAGAAATAGGTACAGAGTATAGCACGTGGTCAGGTCAAGCTCTATACAGGATGGAGGATAGATAGCCACCTTGCCTTGCATATCAGGTCATAGGGTTATAGGGGTAGGCTAAGCCACATCCTAGCATAGGTGGTGGCTTTTTACAGGCTAGGGTGGTAGTAGGGAGACCGACACAGGCATCGGACATAGGTCCCATCATATTATAGGGGCATCATAGGGATAGGGTCCCGATAGGTAGCAGGTAGTACAGGACAGGTGGCCATGAGGCCAATGGTAATAGGCCAGGTAGTAAGGCAGGGTGGAGTAGGTGTGGCCATGAGGCCGATGGCACCACCTCAGACAATGTCTATGGTGAGGTTCAAGGATGCCCTAAATGAGGCATGGTATTACAGGATCATCTATGATCACATGGATAGATGTACCCTCTATGCTAAGTACAGGGCATAACAGGGTAGTGAGTGAGAGGACTAGCTCTCACACTCATAGCTCAGAGCACAGGGGCCGGTGAGCCCAGAGATAGGGTCAGGGTGAGGCTACGAGTTCATGGAGAGCTAGACCTAGCACCTGGCTAGGGCCAGAGGAGACTAGACCGAGACCCATGCGAGGTGGGGAGATGTTGGAAGGGGGCAAGACAGGCATAGAGAGGAGGAGGAGGAGAATGAGATGAGGCCCCCCCGAAGGGTCTCGGGTAGGTGGGGTGATGATTAGTCACTTGGTATGATTATTGTTTTTTGATTTTATATATATACCAGCCTGCAGCCAAAGATAGTGAGGATGTACATGAGAGTTTTGAGATTTTGATCTTATATCTTATATGACTACGTGCCAAAGATGGTGAGGATGTATCTAAGAGTTTTGAGATTTTGATCTTATATCGAGTTTTGAGGATTTATATATTTATTTGTATATATATGTATTGATACACAAACTCTCCCATTTATATAGTTGATGATGTTTATTGGATGGATGATGTACCTATGTTTTTAATTTCCATTGTTATTGTGTATTGATGGAAACTAGGTGAATTAGGCATGATTGAGTTGAGGTCATGTAGGCATGATTGATTTTAGGTCATTTAGGCATGGTTGAGTTAGGTCATTTAGGCATGGTTGAGTTTAGGTCATTTAGGCATGGTTGAGTCAGGTATAGGCATGGTGGAGTCTAGGTGGGTTAGGCATGGTGGAGTTAGGTCATTTGAGTTAGGCATGGTTGAGTAGGTTGATTAGGCATGGTTAGGTTTAGGTCATTAGGCATGGTGTTGATTTAGGTTTGGTCATTTAGGCATGGTTGAGTTTGGTCATGTTGTTGATTTATTTATTGTATGGAAAATAAATGATGATCATGTATGTGTTTGATTTAATTTCCAAATATTTTTATATGGAAAATGTGATGATGATGTATGATATGGTGATGTTATAAAAAATGGTAGGTATGTATGTTTTTATGTTTTTAATTTTTCCAATTTTGTGTAAAATGGAAAACTAACTAAGGTAGAATGTGAATAGAAAAATGGGGAAAATTGGTTAGGGTAAAGAGTGGTCGAGCTAACCTCCAAGGGCCCCATGCCCTCGAGTGCTTCCTACATAGCCCTAGTGAAAAGGGCCTCAAGCCAATGTAGTTCTCCCATAAGCTAGGGAAGAATAAGATGAGGATAGATGAATGGGTTGGTAGGTTTTAGGCATGTTTTGAGTCTAGGTCATTTAGGCATGGTTGTGTTTAGGTGATTTTAGGCATGGTTGAGTTTAGGTCATTTAGGCATGGTGATGTTTAGGTGATGTTGGTGAAAGAGGAATTCTTAAAGTGTAGGTGTCAATGGTCTAATCTTGTATAGAAGAATCAACAAGTAATGAAGAAGGTGAAGGGTAAGAGGTGACCAAAAGAGCCACCTAATTGGAAGAACCATAACAAGTCTACCATACCAAAGGTGGGCTTATGAACATAAGACCCTAAAGGCATTGCATGATTGACTATGCTAAGGGTGAAGAAAGTCACATGATCACGAAATGTCATTTTGTAAAAGTCCTTGAAGGTAGGAAATTAGGGTGAAAAGGAAATGAGGTGAAAATGGTTGGTTTTAGCATAACCTGTGTGAGACAACATGCCTACTTGGAAAGAGACCCAAGATCAAAATAGGCAAGTCCATGACAAAAAGGTTATCTTTTTCTCTTTTTTTTTTTTTTTTTTGATAGACTGATCGATGTGGGAAGTCTATGTGGGATGAGTATATTATCTCCTTGAGGTCTTCATGAAGTGATCGATGTGGGAAGCTTCTAAATATTTTATTTTGTTTTTACAAGGATAGTCCTTTTTATGATAGACTATGTGTAGTATGGCTAGCTTTGTATATAGTTCCTCCTTCGAGGGAGCAGTCTATTTATAGTGAGATGAGAGAGAGAGAGAGATGTCCCTTTTGAGGGAGTCATCTCTTTTTTAGAAGTTTGACTCAAGGAGTTGAATCCCATTTTTCTTTTGAAATTATTTTTCTTTTGGATGTTTAAGTCATGGACAAGACTATAGAGGAAGATTAGGCTCTTGTTTAGAAGACAAAACCATAACACACAGAGGTTAACTATGAAAGAGATGGTTTCAAGTGATGAATGACCATGGGATTCCATCTTGAAAAAGATGAAAAGTATCCATGAAAATCATGCCATGAGTAGAGCCATGGTACTCATATTGAAGATAAGGCTGAAAGGTGATGGGTAATCACATGATTCTTGTTTAGTCATTGACCCCAAGAATAGGTAATATGAAAGGTGAAGGGTGCTCAAGGGATGAGCTTGAAATAGATAGAAGGTGATATAGGACTTGATTCAACAATAGAATGGTCAAAGATGTAAGGCATTGAGGGGTTAGTTTGGGTTTACCTTTGAGTGAAGAAAAATGATAAGCACTTGATCCATAGGTATGAGTAATGATATAGGGTCCAAGCCAATTAGGAGAAAATTTTCCCCATTTACTTTTCTCTTCTTTGGTTACATGTTGATTTTCCTTCAGATGAGGTCACCGACCTGAAGGTTCACTCATGGACATGTTTTTTCATAGGCACATTTGATACATTTTTGGTAGATTTGGAGATGATCAAGAGCATTAAGATGACGTTCATCTAATAACTCAAGTTGTGCCAAACAATCCTGGAAAAATTCATCATCATTGAGCATGTCTTGGAGTGAGATATGGAGAGATGGAATCTGACTTTGAGAGGCAAGACAACCTCGGTACCATAGACCAGAGAGAAAGGTGTGGCAGTAAGTTGAGTGTGAATACTAGTATGGTAAGCCCACAAGGTGAAAAGAATGTGTGTATGCCAATCCTTTCCAGTATCATCAACTACTTTCATAAGAATTTTGTTCAGGTTTTATTGGTTGATTCTTTGGCCATTTGTTTGTGGGTAGTAAGGTGAAGAGAAACTGAGTTGAATGCCAAAGGCATCACAAAGTTTTTGTAGGGTTTTGTTTTTGAACTATTTTCCATTATCAGTGATGAGATGGTGAGGAATACCAAAGTGAAAATGATGTGATGATTGATGAATTCACATATTTTCTCATCTTTTTAGAGATAAGAGGGATGGCTTCTACCCATTTAGTATAATATTCAGTAGTGGTTATAATCCATTGATGGCATTGTGAAGAATGAGGATTGATCTCTCCAACAAGATCCAAACCCCATTGAGAGAAAGGCCAAAGGTCTCGTGTGACCTGTAAGGCATGACTAGGTGTGTGATGAAGATTAGCATGTTGTTGGCATTTCACACAACATTTGACATAGTCACAATAGTCATGGTTGAGGGTGGGCCAATAATAGCCTAGGAAGGATGCATTTAGTGACAAAACTAGGCCACTAAGTGACCTCCAAAAATTCCATCATGAACTTCCTTGATGGTATAAGGAATCTCAAAACTTGTAAGGCATCGTAAGAGAATACCATCAAAATCCATGTTTATAAAGAAGACCACCCATGATGACATAGTGAGAGACACTTTTGAGAAAGGTGCATTGTTGTCCATTACGAGTAAGATCTGGAGGTAGAATGGAAAGGGAAAGGTAGTCTACAAACTACTTATACCAAAGGTCACGTGGGTCAGGTGCAATGGTTCTGATGAAGTTGACATCTTGAAATAAATAAGAAGGTGATTGTAACCTTTGTATTGTGACAAATATTTTGGAGTCGGCAAGGTGAAGTGGGTATCTGAGAAGCCAGGAAGGCCATGGTATCCACAAATTTGTTAGTGGAACGTGGGGTGGTTGAAGTTCGTAATGGTCAAAGGTAGTCAAAAGTATGTCTGTCATGATGATGTTTATACTTTTGAAGTATTTTTTTATGACACTAGTATATATACATTGCTTGGTTTTACAACTAGTTGAGAATCACAAAATATTAATTGATTTAATGTCTAAGGTGATGGCATTTTGAAGGCCTAATATGAGTGCTTCATATTCATGATATTGTTAGTACAATCAAAAAATCTAGTTTGAAAGATAAAGGCATAGGTTCACCATCAAGAGGAATGAGGATAACACCTACACCACCCCCCACATGCTGACATTTGGAACCATCAAAGAATAAGGTCATTTGGTAAATGGTATCATCCAAAGAGAGGGTAGCAATGGATTCATCTCGGGAAATCAAAGTTAGAGGATTGATTTCTAGAGAGGGGTGCATCTGCAAGTTGGTCAAGCGATGGTTTGGCCTTTGATATATTTTTTATGGATGAATTTGAGGTCAAGGTCAGCGAGAAGCATGAGCCAACACACAACATGCTGATGTTGGTAGGGTTTGGTACATATGTAATGTAAGGGGTCAGTATTGGTGATGAAAAAGGTTTTGTGATTGAGTAGGTAATGATGAAGTTTAGTGGTGAAAAAAACTAAGGCTAAGCAGAGTTTTTTTTGGCATGTGGTGTACCTAGTTTCATAGTCTAGAAGTGTATGACTTATATAATAAACCACTTGTTCCCTGTGTTATTCATCACGATGAGTGAGCATGACACCTAAGGAATGATCAGTAGTAGAAATGTACAAGTAAAATGGTTGGTCCTCCTTAGGAGGAATGAGCACACGGTGGTTGGAGAAGGTATTGTTTTAAGGCATCAAAGGATTTGTGGCATTCATCATCCCATTTGAAGGAGACATCCTTTTTTAGGAGATGGTGAAATGGTTGGCGAGGTGGTGAAAGTTGTGAAATAAAATGATGAATAGATTACAACTTACCTTGCAAACTTCATAGTTGGAAAAGGTTAGTAGGTGGAGGAATTTTGAGAATAGCCTTTATTTTAGCAGGATCAAATTCTATGCCACAAAAAAATGATAAAACCAAGGAGCTTTCTTGAGAGAACAATGAAGACACACTTCTTTGTTGAAGGTGAACACAATACTTGATGAGATGGTCAAAAATGACCTTCAGGACTATAAGATGTTTAGCCCAATGTTTTGATTTGGAAAGAAGGTCATCTACGTAATCTTCCAATATACGATGCATGATGTCATGAAAGATATAGTCATAGCCCATTGATATGTAGCACCAACATTTTTAAGGCCAAAAGGCATGACACGATAGTAGAAGGTCCCCCAAGGAGTGATGAAGGTGGTTTTGTTGATCTTTTAGGGTGAGTAATATTTGGTTATAACTCCGAAGAAACCATCCATGAGTGATAACATCTCATGACCAAGTGGTAAGATCAACTAGTTGGTCAATACTAGGTAGAGGAAAGTCATCTTTGGGGAAAGCTAAGTTGAGGTCATGAAAATCCATGCAAAATGTGAGTCCCCTATCACTTTTGTGATAGGAATGATGTTAGAAATCCATTGGGGATAGTCAATGGGTAGGATGAAGGAAACCGAGAGAAGGCATTGAAGTTCTTCTTTGACAAGAAGGGAAATGCAGGATGCATTTTTCATAGCTTTTGTTTTATGGGTTTGGCTTTAGGATGGTGATGATATTATGGACCACAATGTTTGGATCAATACTAGGCATATCAGCATAGGACCAAGAAAAAAATTGTTATGATCCCAGAGAAAGAAGTAAAAGCTTCTGTTCAACAACATCTAAAGATTGGCCTATCTTTAGAATGTGTGGGTCATCTTGAGTGTTAATATTGACTTTGATGGTCGATTCATTTAACATGGTTTACATCTCAGAAGGAAATGACTAGTGAATATAAGAATCTTCCACACCAAGGTAGGTGAGGATAGACTCATCATCCTAACATTGAATGACATTAATGGATGGTGTATCATCATCATGATCATGTCAGGATATAGGAAGGGAAGAGAAGAGGGAGCCTCACCATCACATTGATAAGTCAAAGGTCCCAGGAAATGGTGTTTACAAAAAAAAAGTTAGGAGGAATGGATTGATCCATAGACTCCATGGGTGAAGGTGGTGACATGGGTGAATGGGGTGGAGAAGGTTTGGCATCCTCGATGAGGTCAATGTGGGGGCCTTCTTAGAGGAGTTCAGTGAAAGCCAATACCACTATGGTCTTTGTGTTTATGGGTGGTACATGGATGATGGTATGATGACCTTGTTCATAAAAACCAAAGCCAAAGCCTTTCCATGCACAATGGTGAAGGAAAGTGTGTGAAGTGAAGTGGTTGGTGAGAGATTGGAGGTCAGATGAAAATGGTCATGTTTGGGATGGTGGTTTGGGTGAATAGGTGGAAGTATCAAGTCCCCCATATGTTAAGTTGGTGCGAAGGTGGGGAGGACCATAAGGGAAGACCTCGCCTATGTGATGGTCATAACGAGGATGTTGGCATAGGTTACCATACTCTTGTGGAGTAAGGAATGTGTTTATATTGTAGAGGTGGTATTCCCCCAGAGTGAGTCATTGAAAAATGCCTTCTAAGGGATCGGTAGTAGATATGTGTGTAGTAGCGGAATAGATGAATTAATAGGTGATTGGAAGAAGAAGGATTAGTTGGTTGGGAACTAGATGGGTTAGTAGATGGGTCAGCTGCAGAGGCCATGGTAGTAGTGGGAATAGAAGAGGTAGGTGCAGGGTGAGGTGAGGTAGTGGGAAACATTGGTGGATGGATGGGGTTGTGGGTGAAGGAGAAGTGGCGGTGGTGGTAGATGCCTTAACTAGTACAAGGACATCATTAGGTTGGTACAACATGTTACAGGTTTTGAATGGTGATGGGTCAGTGGGATGGTGTAGTTATGTCCTTCATGTTCAAATTTTACACAACGGTGTAAAGTTTAAGGAACACAACCCATGACATGAATCCAAGGTCACCAAGCAACAGGTTATACTAGAACTCCCCTCTAATACATAGAACAATTCTGGGATATATACGGGGGCCCACACAAACATGGAGAATGATGGTACCAAGGGTGGAAGTGATGGCATCATTAAAGGAGCACAACATAACTAGGTTATTATGCATGTAATTGGGTATATGCACATTTGGTTGTATGCATGGGAGGAGATGATGTTGATGTTGGCACCACCATCAATCATAATGCATGTCATACATATATATTATCGATATAGATGGAGATGAAAAGGGTAGGGATCGGGTCATCTGATTGGAGAGGTATAATTTCATCATCAAAAAAGATGAGAGAAGCCACTTGGTGAGTAGGTGGAGGTGTAGAGGAAGGGGATGAGTTGGTGAGAGAGGCCAGATGATGAGGGGTAATAATGGAGGCCATGGGTGTAGGGTCATTAGGTAAAACCTCAATGGATTGGAGGACCTCCATGAGGGCTTGTCGGTGAGATTCAGAGGTTTGGATGAGGTCATACAAAGACATTTTTAAAGGGGATTGGTGTAATTGTTTTATCATTATATGATGGGTAGACCCCATCAAAAATAGGGTATGTGGGACCTCGAATGGTGATTTTGGGTGTGGTAGTTGGTATGTTAGGCACATGATTAGTGGATGGGTTGGTTGCTTTTTCTTTTCCTTTGTCTTTTTGGGCACGAGTGGCAACTTGGATCATGTTAATATGAGGGAAAGAGGTGGATGGAGAAGGTATGTCATGAGTAGTATAATGACATGATGGAAAAAATCCTAATGCGGGGTAAGAACCTTGCAAAATAAGTAGGGCACACTGGCATTTAGGTGGTGGTTTGGCCAACTCTCGAATACGGACCATGTTGATCTCGAATGTTGGAGGTGGATAAAAAGGTTTTGGAGGTGGAGATGCGGGTGATGAATAGGTAGTGGATGAAGATGTGTGGTGATTGGTGAAGGTGGAATAGAGTCCTCATCTAGAAGATCATCATCATCAAAATTTTCTTCGGGGGGCATAATTGGAGGAGAGCAGTTTTGAGAGCCTTACAACCCTCTACATCATGTCCTAGACACATGATGGTAGGCACAAAAATTTAGTTTCATCAAACCCTTTTGGTTTGGGTTTGAGGGGGTCATAAGGTCTAAGCGGTGGTAATGTGATGACCGAGGTCTCTAAGAGGTTGGCTAAAATGTTGGCGTAGGACCCTGCCAATGGATCACAGTGGGAAGTGAGTGTGGGTTTGGGTAAAGGTGTGGATGATTGTGGTGGAAGAGGTGTTATAGGAGGTGGAATAGGTTTGACCACTTGGTTTGGTAGGTGGTATTATCTTAGGTTTTGATGGTACCTATTTGGGTAAAGGATGTGGTAGATGAACTAGCAATGGAAGGTGTTGTTGGTTTAACTACCCTGTTGGAGGGTAGTGGGTTCTTGTCCTTGATTGCACCTTCTTGGGTAAAGGTGAGGTGGGAGTATGTGATGTAGAAGGGAAAGAAGATGGTGGAAGAGGATGGGTTATCCATGGGGATAATGGAGGTGTGGTGAAAGTGGTTGGTAGAGGCTCGGGTGGAAGGTATGGGCTGAAGAGAAAGAAAGTTTCATAGGTAGTGATGAAGTTATGGTAGTTGGTGGGGGGTATAGGTGGTAAGAAAGATACGGGTGATGGTGGGGTGTTTGTTGTGTAGGAAACTTGGGTATAACAAAATATCATGATGAAGAAGCAGGTTTCTTCACTTTTGATTTTCCTTGGGTAGGGGGTTGTTTGGCCAAGGTTGATGGGTGAGGTCCTAGGATGGATGGAAGGGGTGAAGGTGACAAAGGTGTGGTGGGTGAGACTAGTGTATGTGGCCTAGAAGGTTGGGTCTTCCTTTTAGGTGGAGGAATAATTTTTTGTGGGTTTGGAAGACGTGGCTAAATCTAATTTGATGGGTGGATGGGCAAGGCTTGACGTTGGCATGACACCCAAGGTAGTGATGGGTCTAGATATGGGTGAAGATGTAGGTGTGGTAGGTTCTTAGGCATAGGAATGGTTTTAGTCATGGGTAAAGGTTCGGATGTAGGTAAAGGGTGACAAAGAAGAAGTCCATTTCAATAGGCATAGTCATGGTTGATTTGGTTCTTGAAACACTTTCGGATAGATCATGGAGGTATCAGTAAGGGACATTTGCATTTGGGTTAAAAAGGGGAGCTGAAGGCATCCCCAAAGCATGGAATTATCAACGTAATCCAAGTGGTCAACCAAATTGTGAAAACAACACTACTGTAAGAGGAGATGATGTTGATTTAGTAGCAATCCCTATAAAGTATGTCTATGAGATAGGGAATTTGTTGGCTTCGGACTCTATGGGTAAGAGAGCCAAGAGAAGATCAACAGGATCTTAAAAGGCTAATGGGGAATGGTCACCAATAGGTAAGTGGTGCTTCTAAAGGATCCCCCATGGGTAGGGAGATGATGGGTGAGATGAGGTAGGCTCCTCTTTTGGGAGGAGGAAAGGTGATGCATGACTCTCTCGTGGGTAGGAGAGTTAATACCATTGATTGTTCATTGGGTTCAGAGGTGAGTGGTGAAATGGCATTGGTAGAAATGGTGGACTCCTCCATAGGTGAGGGAGGAGATGAAGAGGACTCCTCTATGGGTGAGGAGAGAGAGATGAGGTATCCTCTCTAGGTAGAGGAGCTTGTGCTAGAATTTCCTCGATGGAGGGATAAGAGGAAATTGGGGAATGGTTGGTATGATATCAAAAACAACATGGACTTCATGGACATTGTTGTCATTGGTTGAAGATTCCCCATGCTTGATTAGAGGATGGTGTATGATTAGGAAACAACTTCTTAAAGATATGCAAGTTTTGATTTTCTCGGTGCATTTGGGTTGTCCAGGATGAGATCTCCATTATCTAACATTTCTAGACAATGTTCTTAAAAGTTATGCAATTACCATCACTATGGCCTTTGACGATGATGATAATTACAATAGTCATGTTCCTTATACCATGCGGGCATAGGAAAAGTGGGATCAAAAAAGTATGAGGTTTTATGGGGGAAGTGCAATGGCTCCAACCTTAAGAATATTTTCCAAGACTGAAGAATAGGGCTCTCCAATTGGAGTGTATTTTTTGTCCCACCAGAACTAAAAAGTATGAATGGGAGAAAGATTGGAGGAAGGTTTGGCTTGATTAGATGGATGAGATGGACCAGCTTTGAGAACTACCACATTGGCAGATCCTTTGGCTTTTGAATAATTTTTTTGGGGCTTTGAAGACAAGAAGCATCATTTGATTTGAATGCATGGCATTTTTGTTTCACAATTGATTTTCTTTTCTTTAATGGCACAAATTTCTAGTTTTCACACCATGGTAAATGCTTTGTCAAAGGTATGGAAGGTTTGTACCTATAGAGTTGGTGAGATGTGTTTGAGCACAAGCTCTAGTGAACAACTCTATAAGCTCAACTTGAGGTAACTAGAATGTTAATTGGTTGATAAGGCTTCACCAATGAGCAAATGAAATCTGTGATAGATTCATCATCATATTGTCATGTGTCAGTATAGGTCAGTCATGGTGACCTTTTTGATGACATTGATTGAGAAGTGGTCCAAGAATGCTTGAGCCACTTGGTTAAAGGAGTAGATGGAATGTCTGGGTAAACCACTATACCAATCTAAGGTGGGTCCTATCAAGGACATGGGGAATGTCCATAGGAGTAAAGCATCATCATGGGAAATTAGATAACACCCATGTTTGAATGACCACAAGTGTTTTTGCGGGTCTTCTTTACTATTTGAAATAGGTTGAAACTTGGGAATTTCCCAATGTACAGGGTATGGGAAATGGGGATAGATGGATGAATAGGCTCATTACATATTTCATCATAAGTTAAGGAGTTACGAGAGCCAAAACTAATGCTTCTAATGTTTGCATCTTTTCCATCATCATCCTAATGAGGTCATTGGTGGGTTGTGAGGAATGGGCACCTCTTAAGTGAAGGGAGGTTGATGATGGATGTATGATGTGGATGACATCCCCCAGTATATGGGGTGTTGTGCCAGTATGAGAAATGTGAAGGGGAATAGATGTGGGGAAGATATCCCAAATAAGTGATAGATGAGATTGGGGTTTTTGGTGATGCATGTGTAAGTGGGTGGGGTAGTCATAATGAAATCTCATGTGGTAATTGGGGGTAGAGATTGTGGGATGGAAAGGATGAGGTTTTGGAATGGGGTGTGGGTTTCACACCATGGGTGGTTGTGATGCAACTGGTATATATGAGGTAAAGGGTGTGATGGGGGGCCATGCTTAAGGTGGTTGGTGAAGGAATGGTTGACACCATGGGTGTGATAGATGTCATTGGTGTAGTAGTTATAGAGGATGTGGGGTCTAGTTGAGACACCACAAGTGGTAAGGTGGATGAAGGAAATGTTGAGCTAGTGGTAGCTGACATGGAAGTGGGGGCGAGGGGCAGGAGAGGGATAGACATGGGCATGCATATACCAACTATCCCGAGGAGTCTCGGGTAGATGAGTGGGTGAGATAATATTGTAGGGTAGTGGGATTCTGGTCAAGGAGTCTTGTGAACTCCTCATCATTCCGTATTAATGGTGATGGGATGAGTTGGATCCATAGGTGACAAGATAGAAGGTGGTGATGGGCTAGGTGGAAGTGGCTGAAGGCTAGCATGAAACACAAGGGCATTTGGTTTGATGTGAGTCAAACCATGTGAATTAGCATATACCTAATAAATTATACTCTGTAAATAACATAAAAAATAGCAAAAATGGAGAAGGATAGATTCTAGGAGGTGAACTTGGTCGGTGTTTTAATTAAAAATCAAAATAGAGTGACCGATGCTGGTTAGACTAACTGATGATGGTTAAAGGATGACCGATGATGGTTATAATAACCGATACCGTTATATTATGTGGGGAAATCAACAGTTTTAGCAAATGAGGCAAAAAAATGATGAAAATGAAATAAGGAAACTATACTTGACTGTGATATTAGAATTCTGGGGATATGATGATGTCTTGAGAACTTCAAATAGAATAGAAGAGGTGATGAATGCTTTTTTGGTAAAATGACCAAAAGAGATTAGAAACCGACACCGTTAGGTAAACCAATGACGGTCAAATGGAAACTGGTGATGATGGTCACTGGATGACGCTTGATTCTTATGAAATTTGAAGAAGTGAAGAAAAATTGGTTTTTGTGAATTGAGTCAGATGGAGTATCAACCCAAAAGTCTGAGGATGATAGTATTAGACCTTGACACACTCAGAAATAGTCAAAATACTCCAACTATGATGGTGGAGTGTGAAAGGAAGAGGAAAGTGGAGAACATAACCTCATAACTCAAAACACAACTCAGGAAAAAAAGCTAAGAAAAAAACATGCAATCCTATAAGTGAATTTTATGTTTTTAGCTTATGTTATTTAAGACTGACTTGTGAATTTAGAATAAATTTTTTTTGGTTGGGAAGGCATCCTATGAAGAGGAAAATTCTAAAGGGTGGTTTTAGGTTATGTTTTGTGGGGGTGGTCCTTTCTCTGAGATAATGACTAGACAGAGAAACCAGTTGGGTGCCCACTATCAATCCTCTGATCATGTGATCATTGAAAACTTCTTCCAGGTAAGGTGTTGTTTAAGAAGATGTGTGAATTTTTATTTGTGCAGTTTGGAAAAGAGAGAGAGAGAGAAAAGTGCTTCTATGATTCAATTATGTCAACCATCAACTGGGCATGACTTCCAACATATAGGTTGCCCTCATTTTTAATGTGAGCTAAAATGCAACATACAAGGATGAAATGCAACAATTTTAGAACCCAAATCAACAATTAGATATTTGATGTAGAAAATGATGAATAGGTCAAGAACATGCTCTTTCACTACTATGCAAATGCAGGAAGAAAGAAATGATTCATTTTAAACACCAAATCACAAATGTCGTTTAGACAATTAGAAGAAAAGAATGTTACTAGGGAGAAGATTAAATGTGTATTTTTCAAAAAAAAAAGAGACACACAAGATTTCCCTATATGAAGAAAATGCAATGAACCCAAGAGAGGGTCCCACTAGGTGTGCCAAAATGTTTCACCGATTCTTAACATATTTAATGAAATAGATAGAGGGTGATAGGCCAAGGAGGAATACATGTTTGTGATGTCGTTGAAGGTTGTGCATGCATTTTTATTTCCGATCTAGGATGACCATGAAGAACTTCCTTTTGGCTAGGAGGAACTACCTATAAATGCAAAACAAGACCACAAGAAGAATATTAAACAATATATGTCAGTGGACTACCTAGCGTGTGCTAGATCCGGGAAGTGTGATACTTCCTAGATGGTTGTCAATCCACTGTTTAATACAATTTAATGCAAGAAATAACATAAACAAATAACATCCTACTATAGTTGATATGATTTAGGCATCTCATTCAAATACAATAAGAAAATCTAATCTAACAGGTAGGGTTATGATCAGATCTGAGGTTGGGTAGGTGGTTTTGAGTTTTTCTAGGTCTGACAGAGGTCTGGTAAAGGCTACAAATGATTCTAGGTAGTTTGGGGATGGATATTAGCTTGTTTTCCTAAGCTAGGTTATCAGACACAAAGACCGATGTCAGTCAAAGTGAGACCGATAATGGTTTAGATATGACCGATGATGGTTTAGGGTGGATAATGGTAGAATGTCAAAATAGATGTCCAAGGCTCTCTTTATGTCTACACAGAGAGTTGGGAAGGCTGTGGTGGGATTTTAGGTGGGGTACCAGTTTGGGTAAGGTTCTGAGGTTTTTGGGGTGTTAAGGTCAACTTAGTGAAAGTCTGTCAGAGACACAATAACCGATGTCGGTCTGGTGACCGATGCTTAAAGTAAAGGGAAACCGAACGATGGTCAAGGTGACCGGCGTCGGTAGGGGAAAATGGTGGAAATCAAATAAACTTGGTTTTGGAGCTTCTCTGTGATTACACAGAGAATGGAAGAAGGATGGTTAGGTTCATAAAAATGCTAGGAAGGCTCAGAATGCCTAGGAGTTGGGTATGGGGAGCTAAATGGTTGTGGGTGGTTGGATGGGTGGATTGACAAGAAAGTGGGGATGGTGGAATGCAAAGGAGAATAGGATCTAATTAAATAGAGATAAAGAAACTACAATCTAAGTAAGTATAAAATGATGTAGATAAAAACACACTTACTTGTATTTGCAGGCCTGGTTGGTGGAAGATAACAATGGTTGATCTATGAAACTGGTGGTCAGTGCCATGGCAAGTGCTTCCTGAATGTTACCATGAATGCCAATGCCTTCATATCAGTCTTGGTACTAGGCTAGGGGTCATTTGGATGCTCGAGAAGGCTCTGTTCATGCTTGCATGTAGATCTCTCTCTCTCTCTCTCTCAAACTCAAAAAATGACCAACCTCTCAAAATTTCCAACCTCCTGGAACAAGGTTTCCAAAATGAATATATGGTAACCGATGATGGTTAGGGTGACCGACATTGGTTTAGGGTTAACCGGTTGGTTATGGTAGGAAATCCTAGGTTTTCCAAAATAGCAGATCTTGGCTATCTTTTGGCTAGTTCTGCCCATTGGTCCCGATCTAAAATGGTATCTTGTGCTTAGATAAGTGGGTATGTTGTTAGAGAAAGAATAGGCATCTAATGTTTAGGGTTAGACTAAGTCTCAGTTAGTTAAGGTAAGTAGAAATTGAGTCTTAGTTAAAAGAAACATGCTAAGAATAGGTCCATGATGAGGTGGTCAAGTGAGGATGTTAATTAAATTAATTAAAGTAATTAATTCAATTAATCATGTGCACTATGGGATATGAATATGACTATGATTTTCAAATTTCCATATCCCGTAATTTTTATTTTTCAAAATTTCTAATGTGGACTATGCAAGAAAAATATTAAATACTCAGAAGAACTAGATTTTAGGGTTTTTTTGTGGTCTTGCAGAACAAAAACTTGTGAAAGTATAGAACAATACATGCAAGTCGAAGATTGCAAGGCCAAATGTAAGAATCTTGGTCATTTTTCCAAGGGAACAATTAGGCAGTAACTATAATCTCATTCATGGATTAACATAAAGGGAACAATCAAGTAGTAACAAAAAGGGTTCTCACACACTAGGGAAGAAAAAGGGGTTGTGGGAAAATAACGTAGATAGTTAGCTTGACGCAGAGAGTCGGTGGTTTGAACGACATCACCAAACACGAAAAAATCTCAGATCTAAATAAGGTATTTATTAAAAATGTATACTATACTAAATGTGTACCCTTTTGATTACGGGATTATACAGTCATTCTATCTTTGACTAGATCTTTTTTAACCTCAATCCATCCCTTATTTTCCCTACAAAAATGTGCTTCGTGGCCCAGCTCTTCTTACCGATTCCTTGTGGTTGTTTTTTCAAAACGCCTTGTGAATATTAGTTCCTGTCTGCCCTACTTTTCCCTACGAAAACATGATCCACAGCCCAACTCTACTTACAGTTCCTTCTAATAGTTTTGTCAAAATGCCTTATTCTTAAAGAAAATAAGGAATTTGTTGGGCCCTAACTGAAGAAAATTTAATACCTTTTCAAATCTAGTTTTTATTTCATTTGAACACTTTCAAGTTTTCTCGATCTATGTCCCCCTCTGGATTTGTTTCCCAATAATTATGGCCAGTCACCTAAACACTAGTTTTTAAAAATTTAATGTCTAACGAGACTCAAAATATTGTTTTGGTATTCATTATGTCTGCCTTTTTTTCCTTTTAATATGATGATATAAACAACCCGAGGTAAATATTTCATTGTACATTGTTTATATGGTTACCACGTTGAATTTGTGAGAAGATATTCGAGGTTAACAAAATGGTCTAAAACTGTAAAATCATATCAGTTTTTCAATTGTGAGATAATTTTTTGTGCAATAGAAGGTTAAACATATTATATATATGCCTAATTTTTATCTATAAAATATCATAATCACTATGTATTTAAATTTATATATCAAATATTTCAATCACTATGTATCTATGTATGTTAGTCAGGATGATATAATTCATTTAAAACAATATTATCAGTAGGCCACGTATTATTGGTGGAAGATAGAGTGTTGGCATATATATTAATTCATTAGGGTTGTTGTGGAAGGCCACAATATTATTAGTCTGTCTGGAAGGCCACAAACTAATATTATTTAGATATTAGTTGTCCCTAGGATTTTACAAAAACAAGAAAGCTATTGCAAGCTTAGTGGTCGCTAGGGTATAACTTAATACCATATTTTTAACTTAGCGATCAGTACTCAATAATGCATATCATGAAGTCATATATGCCACTAA
This sequence comes from Taxus wallichiana var. yunnanensis, assembly GCA_018340775.1. Taxonomy (NCBI): domain Eukaryota; kingdom Viridiplantae; phylum Streptophyta; class Pinopsida; order Cupressales; family Taxaceae; genus Taxus; species Taxus wallichiana. The sequence goes on from CM031235.1 coordinate 410,204,884, forward strand.
AATAGTGCCACATCATATTATTTGGAACATATCCATCATTAGGATTTTAAAAATAAAGAAATATATTGTGAGTCTAGTGTCCGCTAGGTATTTCCGTAACATATTATTTGGAGCTTAGCGGTCACTAGGGTTTTACAAAATAAAGAAAGATATTGTAATTCTAATGTGTGCTATGTATTACCATAAAATAAAGAAAGATATTGTACATCTAGTGTATGCTAGGTTATGCCTCAAAAACATTTTCTAAGCTTAGGGATCGGTACTCAACAAAAAATATCATGAAGTTATATACCGCTAAGAAACTGTCGCAATATATTATTTGGAACATAGCGGTCGCTATGATTTATCAAAATAAAGAAATGTATTGTGAGTCTAGCATCCGCTAGGTATTGCCACACCATATTATTTGTACCTTAGCGGTCACTAGTATTTCACAAATTAAATTAAGGCAGTATGAAATTATCGGCCTCTACATACTGAACAACATAATATTTTTTAAAAATATTTCTACAAGATTTACATTTTTAAATGAAATTGATTTGAGCTTAGCAGTGGCTAGCCTTTACGATGATGTAACAATTTAAGGTTTTTGTTCGTTAGGATTTAACACATAAGATTTGGGTCATAAAGGTTGCAATAATTTAACACATTAACATAAGATTCCAGGAGGCTAGTGTCTGTTGGAATATGTGTACTCATAATGTTTGTAAGATGTCAACGGTATGCTTTAAAAAATCAAATTAACAAGTTTTGAGCTACATGGCATCTAGTTGCTTCTACAATAGAATATTTCGAGCTTGGATGTCTTGAGCATTTAACAATACGAACTATGAAATTTTTAGCTTAGCATATGCTATCTAATGTTGCAACATATTATTTGAAGATATTTTGTCGCTAGGATTCAACTAAAAACATGTCAGATATTGCAAGCTTAGTGACCGCTGGTTATGCCTCGAAAACATTTTTTGAGCTTAGAGATCAGTACTCAAGAACATATATCATGAATTTATATGCTACCAAGACACTTCCGCAACATATTATTTGGATCTTAGTGATCGCTAGTATTTTTCAAAATAAAGAAAGGTGTTACGAGTTTAGCATCCACTAGGTATTGCTTTGTAACATATTATTTGTACCTTAGTGGTCATTAATATTTCTAAATTAAATTAAGGTAGCATGACATTAGTGGCCTCTATGTACTGGTACAACATAATATTTAAAAAAATATTTCTACAAGATTTACCATTTTAAATGAAATTGATTTGAGCTTAGCGGTCGCTAGCCTTTACAATGATGTAACAATTTAAGCTTTGTGTTTGTTAGGATTTAACACATAAGATTTGGGTCATAGAGGTTGCAAGAATTTAACACATTAATATAAGATTCCAGGACGCTATCTTACACTATGATATGTGTACTCATAATGTTTGTAAGATGTCGGCATGCTTTAACAAATCATATTAACAAGCTTTGAGCTACATGGCATCTAGTTTCTTCTAGAATAGAATATTTTGAGTATGGATGTCTCTAGCATTTAACAAGATGAAGCATGAAATTTTTATCTTGGCATCTACTATCTTATGTTGTAACATATTATTTGAAGATATTATGTCGCTATGTATCAACTAAAAACATGTTATATATTGCAAGCTTAGCGATAGCTGGGTTATGCCACGAAAACATTTTATGAGCTTAGAGATCGGTACTCAAGAACATATATCATGAAGTTATACACCGCCAAGACATTGCCGAAACATATTATTTGGATCTTAGTGGCTGATAGGATTTCAAAAAATAAAGAAAGATATTAGATGTCTAGCATCCACTAAGTATTTCTGCAACATATTATTTGTAACTTAGTGGTTGCTAGGATTTCACAAATTAAGTTAAGTTAGTATGAATTTAGCAGCCTCTGCATACTACAACGACATAATAATTAAAAAAATATTTCTACAGGATTTGACCATTTTAAATGAAATTTATTTGAGCTTAGTGGCCACTAGCCTTTACAATGATGTAACAATTTAATCTATGTTCGTTAGTATTTAACACATAAGATTTGGGTCATAGAGGTTGCAATAATTTAACACATTAACATAATATTCTAGGATACTATCATCCCCTAGAATATGCTTAATCATAATGTTTGCAAAATGTCACCATGTGCTTTAACAAATCAAATTAACAAGTTTTGAGCTACATGACATTTAGTTGCTTCCAGAATAGAATATTTCGAGCTTGGATGTCTCGAGCATTTAACAAGATGAAGCATGAAATTTTTAGCTTGGAGTCTGCTATCTTATGTTGCAACATATTATTTTAAGATATTATGTCACTAGGATTGAACTAAAAACATGTCAGATATTACAAGCTTAGCAACCATTGGGTTATGCCTCGAAAAAATTTTCTGAGCTTAGAGATCGATACTCAAGAATGGATATCATGAAGTTATACGCCACTAAGACACTTCCACAACATATTATTTGAAGATTATCGACAGATAGGATTTCTAAAAATAAATAAATATATTGGATGTCTAGTGTCTGCTAATTATTTCCACAACATATTATTTGTACCTTGATAGTCGCTAGATTTCACATATTAAATTAAGGTAATATGAAATTAGCGGCCTCTTCAGTACTACAACAATATAATATTTAAAAAATCCTTTCTACATGATTTACCATTTTAGATGAAATTGATTTGAGTTGAGCGGTCACTATCCTTTACAACAATGTAACAATTTAAGCTTTACGTTTGTTAGGATTTAACACATAAAATTTGGGTCATAGAGGTCACAAGAATTTAACATATTAACATAAGATTGCAATAGGCTAGCTTCCACTAGAATATGCATACTCATAATGTTTTCAATATGTTGGTGGTATGCTTTAACAAATCAGATTAACAAGTTTTGAGCTACATGACATCTAGTTGCTTCCAAAATAAAATATTTCGAGCTTGGATGTCTCGAGCATTTAACAAGATAAAGTATGAATTTTTAGCTTGGCATTCGCTATCTTATGTTACAACAGAATATTATGTCACTAGGATTCAACTAAAAACATGTCGATATTGTAAGCTTAACTATCACTAAGTTATGCCTCGAAAACATTTTTTGAGCTTAGACATCGGTACTCAAGAATGGATATCATGAAGTTATACATCGCCAAGACACTGCCACAACATATTATTTGGAGCTTAGCAGCCGATATGATTTCACAAAATAAAAAAAAAGATATTGGATTTCTAGCGTCCACTAAGTATTTCAAAAACATATTATTTGTACCTTAGCAGTCGCTAGGATTTCAGAAATTAAATTAAAGTAGTATGAAATTAGAGGATTTTGCATACTGACAACAACATAATATTTTAAAAAAAAAAATCTACAGATTTATCATTTTAAATGAAATTGATTTGAGCCGAAAGCAGACACTAGCCTTTAAAATGATGTAACAATTTAAGCTTTGCATTCGTTAGGATTTAACACATAAGATTTGGGTCATAGAGGTCGCAAGAATTTAACACATTAACATAAGATTCCAGGAGGCTAGTGTCCACTAGAATATACGTACTCATAATGTTTGCAAGATGTCGGTGGTATGCTTTAACAAATAAAATTAACAAGTTTTGAGCTATATGGCATCTAGTTGCTTACAGAATATAATATTTTGAGCTTGGATGTCTCAAGCATTTAACAAGATGAAGTATGAATTTTTTATCTTGGCGTCTGCTATCTTATGTTGTAACATATTATTTGAAGATATTATGTCACTAGGATTCAACTAAAAACATGTCAGATATTACAAGCTTAGCGTCTAATGAGTTATGCCTCGAAAACATTTTCTGAGCTTAGAGATCAATACTCAAGAACGAATATCATGAATTTATATGCCGCCAAGACACTACCACAACATATTATTTGGAGATTAGTGTCCATTAGGATTTTAAAAAATAAAGAAAGATATTGGATGTCTAGCATCCACTAAGTATTTTTGCAACATATTATTTGTACCTTAGCAATCTTTATGCTAATTATTTCCACAATGTTAGTATTTAATGCATAATTTGGAGCATAGCGGTCAAAAGGATTAAACACATTACATTAAGGTTCTAGGTGGTTGGAATTTTGAGCTACATGACATTAAGGTATTTCCACAATATAATATTTAATTCTTAGATGTCTCAAAGATTTAATAAGACAAAAAGTGAAATTTTAAACTTGGCGTTTGAAGCTTATTTTACAAAATATAATTTAAAGATATGTTTTCACTAGGATATTATGAACTCTTAAGTTGTTAAGATACTGCCACATCATAATAGTTGGAACATAAAACCATCAGGATTTAACAAAATAGAGAAATATATTTCAAGTCTATTGTGCACTAGGTATTGCAACACCATATTATTTGTAGTTTATGCCACAACAACAAATTTGGAGCATTTATCTCAAACATTTATCAAAATAACAAATGCATGTTTAGATAAGTATATTATTTGGAATATATACATGTTCATTGTATAAATTAAAAATATTCATCTATTAACATGTCATACATATCACAATGCTTTCTTGCCTATCTCACATACTATAATTTATGATTCATTTTGGTTCTTCCTTAACTACGGGGTGTTGTTGATACAAGACCATAGGCACGATTACTTCCTTAACTATGGGATGTTGTTGAACCAAGCCCACGTGTACGCTTGCTTCTTCAGGATTTGTTTCTCTCGTTTGGGACCTAATTTATCATCTTGTTGTCATGCCTCCTTAAAATCTTTTTGTAAATATGAGAATCTCTTTTTAAATTTTCCATACCTAGAATCATGCTTCTATATAGCACATCAAACTTTTCAAGCAAATCCTTTTGACTACCACATTATTTTTTGGCAATTTCCTTCAGAGTCTCTATTTTTTGAATTTTTCCCCTTGTTTTAGAAAAAATCTCAATGACATGTGAAGTTTCTCTTCATCCGCCTCAATTATTCTCCTTTGAAAATTAATCATGAATTTCTGAAGGGATGTCACGAACTCTTGATCATAAACCAATGCATGGTTTCCTTTAAATATTTCCATGACCAAAGATTCTATGAAAACATAATTTCCTCTAGAAATAATGTCATCAAATTGTAAAGAAAATTTTCTTACCTATTCATTTAATTCCCTTAGTCTTTGTTTTGTATAATTATCATAGTCTGGCATATACCAATATCATCCATGGTCATAATTATAGGGTCTTTACAAATACATTTTTCAATGACCTGCCCCATATGTGTTAATGTTTTCTACAATGATGTCACTCCTGTAATGATTTTTTCATTTTTTCCCAAGAAATATTCTTCTTGCTTCTTTGCACGGAGGCAATTCTTTATATTTTTGTACAAGCCATGTAATGCCTCTTCTACATCAGAAAATATGTCGGGAGGAACTATGGCCTTTAATTAATTTTCAAGCTTTATATTTCTAGCACATACTCCCCTCACTACTTCTACGGTTGCTTTTGATATGGCCCTTATAAAGGATGTCAAATCTTCCTCATATTTCACCACTTGGGATCCTTTGGCTTTCCTTTTATTTGTAAGAGTGAAGAGGTATTTTGAAGTTTCATGCCAAAAAATGGCTTGTTCTATTGACACCTTCTTTTTGGTTACCCTTTTCAAGGTTCTCATCCTTGGATTGAATTCAATGTTCACTAAGGGATCTTTTTGTGCCTCCCAATATGGATGTTCTTTATAGGAAATTACAAATTTATCTACACAATCGTTTCTCACTTGTTGTGAAGTGGAGGGAGAAGATTGAGAGGGTTGCACTAGGGCTTTGCTGGCTAAAGATTTATTTGGTTAAGACAAGATTTCTCGAAACTTGGATCTAGATTCATTTGGTGGAGATAAGGGAGCACAAGGATGTTGTGAATGTTCTGAATACAAAGCTTGATTTCTCTTTGTAGCCTCATCTTTAATAATTTCTCTCAGAGTTGGAACTGCCCCTAACTCTTTCATATTTGCTGAACAAGGCTATCTTTTGTTTGGGTGATCCATACCCATTCATTATCATCATGCACATGATCATGTGATATATTTAACTATCCTTTAAGGGAATTAAGGTGTTGAAAAACCCTATTCCTTCTGTCATATTTCCTTAAAGATTTTTCAAGGAGATGAAATGAATTTCTATGGGCTGAGGAAGCCTTCAAATCGAGCCACCTATTAAACATTTTGCATCCCTAAAAGACTAGGAAGGAGGGATGTGTTTTAAACTTCTTCTCCTTACACTTTAAAGCAATACCATTGTAAATCTGATATGTAACCTCTTGTACTGCCAATTTTCGACACATAATATGGCAACTAAAAGGAGGTGTAAGGAGCCCCTCGATCATGATAACTATATATTCTAGATAGAAGAATACAACTCTCATATTCCTTATGGATGTGAGGATGGCATCAAATATTCTTCGTGACATTGTTTCATGTAATTTTTTTTTTTTTATTATTGGCAAATAGTTTTTTGAAAGGGACTATACCCTTGAGAACAAAAGAAGGCCTAAGATCCGGAATAAGAGTGAGAATTAGAGAGAATGGATCAAGATCCGAGTGTTACAATGAAGCTCGAAGTAGCTCAGAAACAACTACTCAAACGAGACAAAACAACAAAATTACTGCAAAAAAGCAGTAAAGAGACCGCAAAAAAAAAACAAAAAAACAAACGAAGGCAGCAGAAGCAACCAATACTACTTCTTGGTAGCTTTGTCGATGCTGGTCTTGACTCTCTTCCAGGCATGAAACATACCCAAAGTTGTCATATGGGCAGCATCAGTTTTATCAAGCTCCTCAATGGTTCTTTTGCTCTCTTTTTCGTTGCCCCAAAGTGTAGCCGGGACACCGCTGAGGTTGGAAACACTTTTGGCATGACCCTCAATGAACTCCTCAATTTCCCTAAAGGTGGCAATGTTGTAATCATGTCTAGTTTTGGCCTTCCCTAAGTGGGAGTCTAAGGAGGTCAGCTTCTTATAGATGTCCTCAATCTGACTGCTATCAATGTTCCCCTCCCCCTCCATGCTTTTCTTGCCTTTCTGTTTAGCCAGGTTCTTGACCTCATCCTTCAACAGTTTCATCTCAGCCTCTAAGGCCTCCAACCTCTTTGAAGAGCTATCCAACTGCACTTCTCGGGACTGGCACTGCTGATATTCAGAAGGTCATGTGCAATCTCTAGTTCGAAAGGCTCCTTCTCCATAACAAGAGCCTCAAGGTTGAGCTTCCTGGAGGCCCTGGTGACCGGTATTTTAGAGGTAGAGGTGAGGTGGGTGGCGGGAGCAGCAGCAGGGGGAATGGATGGAGAAGCTTGAACAGGTTGGCTGGTCAGGGTGACAGGCGGTGACAGGGGGCAGGCAGGAGAAACAGGCTAATAAAGCAGCAGAGCCCATCAAAGGGGTAGCCGGGCTAGGAGAGGAAGGAAGACCAGGGTATTTTAGAAGGCAACATTTATGAATCAAAAAATAAGTCCTTGATGCAAGGAACCGCCCGGTGTGCTTCTGAAACTCCAAAATGGAGCATTCAAGGGAGTTCAGTAGATAATGGGGAAAGCAAACCAATCGATTCCTACGGAAGTGGTTTAGAAAGATAAGATGTTTAGCAGGGACAGTGACAAACCTACCTTCCAAGGAGATGAATCAAATCATCATGTGAGTAACCTCATCATAGGGTGGAGGAATTGAGCGACAAGCAAGCCCACTGTACCAAATGTGAGCTTCTCAGATCCCTCCACAAATCTTCTTTCTTCAGCATCTCTATCAACCCTTTTGTTGAAGAAGCGGTATCCCTCCAAACAAAGACCGGTCACTTCAGCAATAAGATCTTCATTGACCAATATCTTCTATCCCCCATAGTCAACAGTCTGCTCCTTCCATTCCTTAGCAAAATGCACAGAAATGCTTTGGTCATGTCCCTACACCTTTTCCATGAAGTTGGTGAAGCCACCTTTGCTGAGAATGTTCCAAAGCTCGATATTTTCCTTCCAGTCGGGGTCCACGCATGGCTCAATTTGGCAGGGAGGTCCTCCCATCTTCTCTGTGATAGACTGATTACAACAATTTCCCAGATGCCTGTGTGCGTAGAGACCTGTCCGCTTCTTGCTATTGTAAGCCGCACAAAACTGGAAACTATAGCCGTTGCTCTTCCCACGAACGGCTGTGTGACTGCTGAACTGAGCCTGCGGGAAGTCACGTGTGTGAGTAGCTCTCTCTATCAACAATCACATTACAACTTCCATCGGTTTCCGAGGAGCTATGAATCCAGATTTTAACAGCTTGTAGTACATCCCGCATGCGCGATTTTCAAATCAAAATAACTCCAATTGGAGTTCCCCAAATAATTCTTACTATCATGAATATTTGATATTATTTGCATCATCATATTCATTAAAGCAACACGTGTGAGAGTGTTATTGATGCTGATCTTCATCCAAAGATTATGTCTCATCTCTAGGGATTGCTTGCATATAAAAGTCCGCATGAATGCTGTTGTGGAGCTGATTAGGGATGTTGTTATTATCCCAGACGGTGAAATTAACATTAATGCCATAATTGGCCAGTGCATCCACCAATTTATTGCCCTCTCTGTAAGTATGCCTAATTCTGATGTTATTGAAAGTGTGTCTGATGCTTATGGACTCAGAGATAAAATCCTTAATACTCCAACTAGGAGATGAGGATTGATTAAGAAGTTTAATGATATTTAGGGAGTCCCCTTCAACAACTAGGTTCTGAATATTTTTAGCTCGGGCAAACTCTCAAGCCCCAGAGAGCAGATAATGCTTCAATAAAATGATTAGTTTGAACTCCCATTTTTCCAGCATATGCAGCAATCAGATTACCTTTATGATCCCGTATTGCTCCTCCTCCTACCGCTGTCCCAGGGTTTCCCTTAGAGGCCCCATCAAAGTTCAACTTGTACCAATTAGAATCAGGAGGATGCCATTTGATCGAAGATCTATCAATACTATTCCTGGATTGCTCCAATTTCCAATCTGCCAATTGGATAAGATGTACTCTTCATTCTCAGGATAACTCTTGTTCTTGGGAGGTTTAAATCTGGCAATATCCTCTTTGATACCATTAGAAATTTTGCCAATACTGAGTTTATAGTTTTGCTTCTTATTTCTGAAAATGATATCATTTCTATCCTTCCAAATCCTCCAGATTAAATGTGGGATAGCCAATTTCCAGATCCTTTTGATAACACAATGTCTGAAGGGTAGGTTCCATTGATTCCATAGCTTATTAAGATTCTTCGGCATCACCCAGAGAGCTTAAAATTTAGAAAGGACAAAGTTCCAAATTCTTTTGGCATAATCACAATGTATGAGCAATGGTGATATCCTCGAGTCATTCTTACAAATAAGTGCATATATCTTGAATACACTTAATTTTTGGTAGAGAGAAGGATACAAATAAGTGCATATATCTTGAATATGTGATATGAAATGATGGACATACAAGTCTGACTATTGCTCATTTAACCTCTAAGGGCTCGAAGTAGGCTAGATTTGACAGAAATCTAGACATTTGAGAACACCAATGAAAACATCAAGAAGATAAAAAAATCCATGTAAAATGGTTTCCCATGGTCGACAAAATTATTTATTTGTGTCACTAAATTGGAACAGAGCATCTACCCTAAGGAGGGAATCTTGTCTTGATCAATAATAAAAGAAAGTAATGGGATCCAAAAAAACATCCACCTTAGAGATTGATGAGTTTCCATATAGCATATTCATGAGTGGCATGCCAATGCAGAATCTTGGTCTAAAACTTATAATAAGGATTTCAGACAGCTTAAAATCATCCATATTATCCATCGGGTCAAATTCCCAACTCTGTAAAACATCTCTTACTCTCCTTTTGGCCATCCAGGACTCGACTGTGTCTAAGTTGTACAAGCAATCTATCTCTGGAAGTTGATGATAAACTTTGTATGCATTCCCAATAAACAAACCTATTCTCTTTTTCCCTAATTTAAAAAATAATGACAAATCCTTGGACTTGGCATGAAATAGATATGAAGTGAACAAATCCAAAATGGAAGTACCTCTGGTTTAACAACAATTAAATAGAGGCCAACTCTTTTTATCACCCTTATGTCTCAGAACCATAGCGCTTTCTCTTCCGATATACTCGTTATGTCTATGACATCAACATCAAAACTTTCATTCTGAACTACAAAATATAGAGTTGAGTAATGTTGAAATTTGTCATCTAAGGTTGTTGGATCAAACATAGTATCTCTTATTATTTTTTCATTTTCGTTGGAATATAAATAAGTATCTACCATCGCCATTGCCCGCTCTCTCACCATATTGAAAAATTTAAGGTCCGCGAATGTTGCATACATCATTAATAGAAATAAATTATAAGACAAATGATGTAATTGATTTTATGGCAACATCTATATGTCTCTTATAACAAATATTAGGTAAGATTAGAAAATAATTTCCAAATAAATGAAAGAAGTGTTGATCTAGCAATGTCACCGTGAGTCGAAATTACTAAATATTTAGATCTTAGCGGTCTCTAAGAATTATTCATAGACTTACTATTAATGTAATGAGAAAAACGTGACTGTACATACACCACTTGGGGGTTCAAGATATTCATAGTTTTAGCAGTGGTGTTCATTAGGCATCACAATTGTAAAAATATTAATGTAAAGATATAAGTATGTTAATACAAGTACTCTTGAGGGTTTAAGACTTAGTTAATATTCTAGTGATCGCTAAGTTTAGAAACTATGCAAAAGTGTTCCTGATAATTAACACATAATATTTTTGGAAGGATTATCCGTTGTCTGACAACCATCCACATTGCATAGATAACATGAAAGGAAAGTTTAAAAACATAGATGTTAGCAAGAGAGAGGATTTAAGTCGACATATGAATGGATAATTTTAACATTATTTGTTGGTAATTAACACCAATTGAATGGACCAGCATAAAGGCCATTAAGATTTAATTTTTGAATTTTGAAAAGAGTGTGTGAGAAACAAAACACAATAATGGGTCCAATGGTCACCAAGCAGAATTTTTAAAAAAAAAATGTTTAGTTGTCCCATAACACATTTTGCAAAGAATAATGTAGGACCCCAAATGCCTAACTAGTTTTATTTGAAATCAAGCATTAGAGCATGTTGTACATCCATTCGTATCAAAGAAAACACTTCGTAGCCATGAAACTCCATTAATAATTGAAAAGAATGACTTAAAGACCACTAGGATTTTCCAGTTCTTAATTTAAAAAGAGAGATAATTTCATTACCTCTTGTTGTAGGAATCACTAGTTGTACAACTTTAGAATGATTGTAATTATCAATGACTATAATTGTATTCACTTAGTCGCACATTACCTAGTGGAGCCAATTGTTGCACTACTTTCCATCGAGAGGGATCAATACTTTCTCTTCGTATAAAATAAAATGCTTATAGACCACTAAGATCCATTACGAGTCTATCTTAGCAGCTTCTGGCTCCTATCATTAAAATTTTCCATTGTAATCACTATCTATTCAATTGTGGATCACTAAGTTTAGAAACTATGCAAAATTGTTCTTGACAATTCACACACAACATATTTTGGAAGGATTATCCGTTGTATAACAACAATCCACATTGCGTAGATCTAAGTTTGATCTAAGTCTATCAATAGAAGAAATCTTGAGGCTTCAGGACTTACGTAGTTCAGATCCTAGCGATGACTATGTTCAACCACAATGAAATATTTAGAGATTGGCCATATCTATGTATTATCCATCGACAACTATTATTAGAATGAGAAAAATTCTCCAATCTTTGAACTAGTGGGGTGTCAAGATATACGTAGTGTTGATCTTAGTGGTCGTTATGTTTAGCCACAACAAATTATTTAGAGATTCGTTGTATCTAGGCTTATTTCAAAGCCCAACTATTATTGCAATGAGAAATAGAACACCAATACTTGCACTACTGAGGGGTACAGACATAAGTATTTCTTATCCTAGCAATCGCTAGGGTTAGCCACAACATATTTTTTTAGAGATTAACGGTTTATAAGAATCATTAACAAATAAATATGTACTTCTTATCATAGTTGTTACTACAATCAACCATAATGATATACCTATAGCTTAGCGGTCACTAGGCATCATTAACAGGAAAAATACTAATGCATTAACAAGAAAATATATAAAGCTTAATGTTCAATAATATCCACCTCGATAAAATATTTTTAACTTAGTGTTAGCTAAACACCATTTAATGGACATCTATCATTGACTTAAGAAAATTGTTGTAATACATGTATTCGTAAGGGATCAACATTTACTTATGTCTGATTAGTTCATTGCAGGATCATGAATATGTCTCGTTGCTAGACATCATTCACATATATACTATTAATGGAATGACCGAAGCACTAGTGTATAAGCACTACTGAGGGTTCAAGATATACATTTTTTTAACCATGGCATTCGCTAGGTGTCACTCCAGTAAAAAAATATTAATGCAATGAAAAAAATTGTCAATACAAGAACTCTTGAGGCTTCAAGTATTATGTAATTTAGATCCTAAAGCACGTCGGTCGCTAAGTTGATCAACAACAAAATATTTAGAGATTGGCCATATCTAGTATTTTATTCACAGAAAACTATTATTAGAATGAGAAAAATTCTACATTCTTTGAACTGGTGGGGGGTCAAGATATAATTAGTGTTGATCTTAGCAGTCACTATGTTCAGCCACAATGGCCTATTAAAACCTTCTACGTATCTAGGCTTATTTAAAAGCACAAAAGGTATTGCAATGAAAAAATGTCAACTTGATCACTACTGAGGGGTAAAGACATAAGTATTTATTATCCTAGAGGTCATTAGGGTCAGCCAAAACATATTTTTTGGAGCTTAACGGTGTATAGGAATCATTAACAAATAAATATGTGTTTCTTATCCTTCCTGTTACTACGATCAGCCCCATGGATATACCTATAGCTTAGCAGTCGTTAGGCATCATTAACAGGAAAACTACTAATGCGTTAACAAGAAACTATATAAATCTTAAGGGTAATGAAATCCATCTGGATAAAATAATTTGAACTTAGTGTTAGCAAAACACCATTCAATGGATGTCTCTTTAATTAATTATAATTATATAATCTCCTAGGTCATTAAATATCACAATGAGTAGTCAAAACATATGAAATTCTATTCCTAGCAGTCTCTAAGGTCAGCTAGAACAAAAAATTTACAAGCTTAATAGTCATTATGATCAGCATCAACAAAATATTTTGAACTTAGTGTTTGCAAGGCATCATTCACTAGACATATATTATTGAAATGATAAAAAGTTGCATTACATGTTTTCTTCAAGGGTCAAACATTGTTTAGCTCTCATTAGTTTGTTCCATGAATTTTTTTGAGCCAAGTGCTGCACAAAATACCCTTGTGAGGGATCAAACCTTAACTAGTTCTCATAATATTTACTATAAGTTATTGAAAGGAAGATAAAAATTACATATTTTAATTATAAATGAAATCTCAAAAGAGATGGTGATATATAATTAGTTAGTAAATCAAGTCTTAGAGGCCATGGTATAATTCTAATAAATATAATGAACACACTCTTTGTAGTGTTAGTATGAAAATACAAACTCTGAACCCTATGTATAATCTCCTTGTTATTAATCCTCATAATTTTTCATGATATCACATCTCCCTATTTACATATGCTTATTGTCACATTAAGAAAGAAAAGACATGAAATCTTATAATTTTTACTGTTGATGTATCATTAGCTAATTTAACTAAAACAACCAGAGCCTGTAATTTTAATCTCTACATGTTTTATGTCTTTCTAGAACTATCAATTAAGTGAAACATTATTCATAATATTGTTTAGCCTAAATTCTCAAATAGTAGGTTTTATAATTCCTGATTCACTCATTTTCAAAGAGGAACCTACATAGATGGAACTCTTTGAATTTTTGCTTTGGAAGTCACATATATGTTTTAATTTTTTTATTTCCAACAATTTTCTTATGTAATCAAATAATTATTGTAAACAAGAAAAAAATTATTTGTGTTACTATTACTATTTCATCTACTAGAAGTTACTATTATTATTTCATTACTACAATTTAATTTAAAATAAAATGTCTATAGAAACTCGGTCGCTAACGGTCCAAAAGACCTAAACGATTAACAACCCTAACTGAGCAAAATCTATTTTCCTCGACCTTTTCAATAACACCTATTTTTTTAATTCCAATAATCATTGATGTCCATCTCAAGTATTTTACGAATCATTTCTCAGTCCTCTTGCAAAAAAATTCCCATAACATGTTTTACATTACTCGCAAGTGGGGTACACACATATTTATAAAATCATTTTGTGATCAGAAAAAATAATGACAAAATGATGTCAAACCCTATCAATTGAGAAGTGTTTTTCAAAGAACGTTAAATAATAAAAATATTTGAATACTAAAAGTAGAGAAAATAGGGTTTCGTTGAAAAGGATACATAATATTCTACATACATATAATTTAAAAAATTTGGAAGAAGAAAAGGTGAGAATGCATAACAATATTTGATGCCTTCATGAAAACAAACCGTGCTCAGAACTTTGGCAATTGAACCATGATTTGATTTTCCAATGAATTATTATGCTTACAGAGTTTTGCCCTTATGCCAATGTTCTCGCACGAAGCTTCACAAATTTAAGTGTCCTTGAATTATACTAACGAATGATTATCTATAATTATATGGAACGGACACTTCCAACCACCACTTTCTTTGGCCCATGAATTACAAAAGACACGTGGATGCCATTAATTTTCTTTATATTTAGAGGCTAATTGATGGCTATCAAATGGTGTGTTGGTATCCAGTTTTACTCTCCTTCACAACTTGAACAAAGATCATGAATCACACAAGACACTCAAGGATAGATAGATGTTTTGTATGTCATTTATTTCCAGGATCACACCTATCTCGCTTTTTGCATTCAAGAATTGAGGGAGTGGATAGAAACTTCATGAGGGTTTTGATCTAACCCTCACTATTTTAGGTTGTGCCTATCAACCAAGGTAAGAGAACCTATGTTGCAGCCCCTATGTGGTAAGGAGATGAAGATATCCTTGTGTTTTGCATATGGTGTGGAGGAAGCTTTGTGAAAACATGATCAAATATCCATTATCCAAACTCAAAGGAGCTGTCACTACTAAATGATGGAAATGTTCTCAAAACAAAGCTAGAGCTACTAAAGACATGATAAAACCCTGATCAACCTTGTGCATTTTTGTGAAAGGATTGAATTCTTTTGTGGACACACAATGTAGATGTAGGGGTATTGTAGGTAGGATGAGTTAGTTTAAAATGAAATTCTGATGAGATACCTTGGAACAAGAGTAGCTAGAAATCATCACCTTCTTTGGGAAACCTTGCAAAAGAATTACAACACCTAAACAGTAGAAATGTTTCAATGAATTTGAAGTGCTCTTTCAACCAGGATGTGTGCACAATGGATGCCCAAATCTACACTATTCCATACAAACTTTGATAGCCTGCCACAAAGGCTTGAAGAAAAATATCAATAAAGCATTCAGAACCCCTTGTTAGATCATGTCCTAAGGTACACCCAAAGGTTTGTAAATACCCTCAATTTACAAGGAAGGTAAGATGGATTTAAATCTGTTTATCTCCACTCAAATGAATGCTCTTCTGAATGGAAGATTGTAGATGCCTTCAAACCCTCTACAAGAAATGAGACCATGTATGACCAATAAAGATCCCAAACACAAGATTGCAACATGAGCATGAAACACAAATTGAAAACATACTGAAATACAAGTGCATGCAAGCTTTTCCAAGAGATAAAACTAGTTAATCCAAGAATTTGATCAAATATATCAGCAAGGGAATGTTATTTAAACAATATCAAAGCTTGTTGATGGATTTACATCTAAAACCAACTCAACATGATGAACATTTGATGCAAACAGGAATTAAAATGGCTCTCAGGTAGTTTCTCCAAAAAGGAAATGGACTTCTTCCAGTTTTCCCTGTGAAAATTCTTCTCTCTTTTCTCCAAAATTCTCCACCATACCCCAAAATGTTTCCAAAACTACATCATATACCCTCTGCCAACTTGGATCCTTGCATCCCAAGTAAAGAATATGCCAAAGGGATCAAATTTGTTACAAAACCCTATCCTTTTGATGAAAAATGATATAAAATGTGAAACATCCCGCCAAATGATAGAGATGAAAAAATATTTTAAAATATTGCATGAACTCGGATCCTTATCCATCCTGGGTCACATTTTTGGCATTCCACCATGCCAAAGCATGCATTTGCAATCACTTTTCACCTTTTTCCCTTACCATTTTTAACTTTGCAACTTTTCATTTTTACATTTCATGTGTTTTTCACGGGCTAAGAAAAATATCTCATGAAAAACACTATAGAGCACCAAATTAGCTCAAACAAATGATGCCACTATGTTCGGAAGGTGAAGGGATGCATATTCATATAAAATTTCATGTGTTTTGGTGTAAAATGATGATTCCACACTTCTTGGAGCTCCAATGGCACCCAAAAAATGAAAATGCACAACTACCGTTGATTAAATCAAATTTAAATGCTAGCCCTCCACATGGCAGATCCAAATCCTCTTCAAAATCACCCAAATTACCTTTTTGCCTTTACTCAAGGTGGGACACGTGTCTAAACATGATTGGGGCGGGCCCCCAATCCTAAAAATGCATTTTGAACTTTTTCTGCCCTTTTGAATTTTGGAAAAATTTTGAAAATTTTCCCGCGGGCCCCTAGATGTGCCATGTGTCCTCCTATGGGCCTTTACCAAAACCATGGGCCGATTTGATGCATTTCGCCACTTTTTCACAAAAAGGAACATTTTCTCAAAATTCCCCATGGGCCCGAACACCCGTTGTTTCTCTGCCACGTGTCGATATCCCATTGGAGGCGGAGTGACTCATCACATTTTCCTTCATTCCTCCGCAAGCATCAAAACTCTATGTGGGCCCGACATCTCTCTTTTGACATTTGAAAAATGCCACGTGTCGCTGTCCTATTGGATGCGGAGCCAAAACTCCAAATTTTTCCGTGGGTTTATTTTTCTCTTTGAGATTTTTTGCTAAAATTTGGAAAATTTTCCATCTTTCCTCCGCACTCTGAATTTCCATCAAAATTTAGACACGTGTCCATTGTTCATTGGTGGTGGGACCTTGAACTGAAATTTTTCCTTTTACCCTTTGAAGTTTAAAAAACTTCAAATTCCTCCAAGCCTCGCCTCTCCATTTCATCCCTGTGCATACGTGTCACATTCTCATTGGTGCGGGCCATCGGGTCCAACTTTTTCTTTGAGGTTTTGAGCAAAAAATCCAAAAAATTCAACTCTTCGCTCCCCTGATTGACATCTCTATGCCACGTGTCGCCCTTCCATTGGGTGCGGGTCGTCGGGCCAAATTGTAACCTTAAAATTTTTAAGTTAAAAGACTTCAAAATTTCCATAAATTCCGCCCATCCATGCCACCTTTCTTGGACACATGTCCACCTTGCATTGGGTGTGGACCCCTAGGCCAATTTTTTCCTTTTGCATTTTGAAACCAAAAAAATTCAAATTTTTCCAAGTTCCCTCTATTTTGGTCGATCTCCCTGGACACGTGTCACCTTTCCAATGGTTGCGGGCTCACGGGCCAAATGTTTCCCCTAACACTCCGAGCCAAAAAAAACCAAAATTTTTCCAAGTCCTTGATCATCCGCCTGGCCCTCTTGGACACGTGTCATCATGCCATTCACTACGGGCCTTCGGGAAAAATCTTGATTTTGAGAAATTTTTCAAAATGGAAGAAAAATTTCCTAAGTTACTTCCGCCACCCGCCAATCCTCGACCAATCACAGCAGGCCATGTAAGCACATCCCTGTGACACTGCGGGCCAGGGGGAAAAATTTGATTTCGACATCCTTTAGTCTAAAACAATAAAAATTTCCTAACTCCCACACTGTCTATTTGATATCCATATGCCATGTGTTGCCCTCCCATTGGGCGCGGGCCTTCGGGCAGAAATTTGATTTTGAGAAATTTTCGAAAAATGAAGGAAAAATTTTTAAGTGACCTCTGCCACTCACTGCTCCATCTAACCAATCAAATCATGCCACATAGCCACACCAGGCAAATGCGGGGCCATGGAGCAAATTCTCCCTTCACCAAAAATTGAAAATTTGACAAGTTATAACATTTTTTCCAACCACACCCAGCCAATGAGAGCCTGCCATGTCAGCATAAACTTTGCCTTGATAAATTTGATGGGTAGAACATGCCCGTATGCCCGTCAAAATGAAAAAACAGGGATGCTTCTGAAATCGAATTTTCTCACAAAGAAGATGGATTTTTTTTGGTTTTGAATCCAATGAAACATGATGTGGGGATGATTTAAGCTTGGGGAGCGAGATTTCACCCTCATAAAAATGGAATTCGATCAAACATGGGTTTCTTTCACTCTTTGGCCAAGGAAAAATAACGCAGCCCGTGCAACATGAAAAACTAGGGCACAAATAAAGGGGAAACTTGGATTTTGTTTCAAAAAGGGGCAGAATAACAACATTGAGGGTAGTTTGAAAACATTCAACTGGATAAAATGAGTTACAGATCTTCAGCTCGAGCCACAAGGACATTTTGGAGTAAAAATGGAAAATGGAGAATAAGAGTAAAGTGTGCAAACCCATAAATTGCACCAACATTGGCTCTTTCTTGGGGATGGGCACTCCCAGTGAGTGCCACAAGATCACAACGTAGACCAAGTGCCGAAATCCATTGGGCAAGGAGTCAAAACATGCATAGCAGCCCTAAAAACTAGAATTTTCACCAAAAACAGAGTGAGAAAACCACACCAACAATGGTTGCCAAGGACAAAAGGGAAAACCACGAGCCAACAACAACAAGAACAAGGAAAAGACAAAACAAAAACAAGGGCTATACAAAATGTACAACTTGTGCATACCTCCTTTGGGGATTTAATCCAAAAAGTGTTTTAAATGTCTGCCATTAACAGTGCAAATGTCTCCATCAGAAATCCCCATCCAAACCCTTGAGAAAAATGTATTTTCTCCAATCCTGATATCAATGGCATAAGGGCCCATCCAGAGAGCATCAAATTTTCCATGCTTTCCCTTGTCTTCATGCCTACTATCCCATAGCAAAACCAGATCTCCAACACTGAAAGCTCTAGGGGTGACCTTCTTATCAAACAACTTCTTCAATTTCTCCCTAAACCTGACATGCCTTTGATGAGAAGCTCTCCTTTCTTCATCCAACTCAATGATCTGATTGATTCTTGATTCATATGGGCCATGTTCTTGATCTTCCAACTTTGGGAAAACTGAAAAGTGGATAATTACAGGTGTAATGGCAGCAAAGCCTGAGTTCCATACACCAGTTCAAATGGGCTTTTACCAGTTGCTCTTTTTGGAGTTATCCTATCAGCCCAAACTACAAATTTCAACTGTTCTCCCCACTTCTTCTTGTTGATTTCCAAGGTTCTTCTAATGATCTTGAGCAAGTTTTTGTTACTTGATTCAGCTTGCCCATTCCCTTGTGGGTTGTAGTTTGAAGAATAGGTCAGATTTATCCCATATTCATTGCACATTGCCATCAAAGGCTTGGCTCTAAAACACATAGAATTATTAGACACAATCTTAACTGGAACCCCAAATCTGCATATGATATGATTCAGCAAGAAATCCATTACCACTTGGTGTGTTGCCTTTCTAGATGGAATTACCTCAACCCATTTTGTAAAATAATCAGTTGCTACAAGGATCCATTTATAACCAACACTAGAAGGATCTGAAATCTCACCAATAAAATCCATTCCCCATTGTTTGAAAGGAGCTTCAACTGATACATGCTGTAAAGGAAGGGAGCCCAAGAAGCCTTCAATATTTCTGAAAAATGTTGGCAACTATCACACCTTCTAACCAACCAGTTTGCATCTTTGAAAAGATTTGGCCACCAATAACCACCTCTTAAAATCTTATGTGCTATCACTCTCCCAAAAAATTTCCTCCACAAACTCCCCCATGGAAATCAGAAATCAACTTGGGAGCTTCATCTTCGAGTTATGCATTTCAAGAGGACACCTTCGAGGGTTCTTCCAAGCCAACCCAAGGTCTCATTATGACATATTTTTGAGAAGCCAACTTGAGGGCTATTTTCTAATTTTTATTTAAGTGACTAGGACAGCATAAGTGTTTGAGGTAATAGACCACATCCTTGTACCACTCAAAAATCATCATTTTTTCAAGGAGATCTGCCCTTTCTTCCCCTAGCTAATTCACTTCTACATTCTACAAATTACTCTCAGCCATGAGTTTGGCAAGACCTAAACCTCTTACCAGCTTTGTTGTTTGGATATCCATATCATACTCTTGTAATTTTTAACCCATATACATCTCTTGCTTGATATTTCTATGTCGATAAGATGTCTTTAACCATGGTGTGGGGAACATAAGCAACAACCTTTGAACTCAAAATATAGGGCCTGAAAATCTTTGTTGCTTTTACTAATGCAAATGCTTGTTTCTCCATAATTGTGTACCTCAATTCAGCTGCTTGTAAAGCCTTGCTAAAGAAAGCAATAGGCCTCTCAGCTCCATTTTCATCCTTTTGTAGCAAAAACTGAAGCAATAGTAAATTCAAATGCAAAAGAGAAGATTTGGAAAGGCATCTTATAGTTTGGAGCTGCCAAAACAGGTGCATGCTTGAGTGCATCCTTTATCCCTTCAAAAGCTTGGATGGCAGCCTTTTCCCACTTAATAACCTGATCCTTTCTTAGCATGCTTGTGATTGGAAGAGTCAACTCAGCAAAATTGGAGACAAACCTTCTAATGAAATTGATTTGGCCAAAGAAAGATTGAATACCCTTCTTGGTTCTTGGAATAGGCACCTTGCTGATTGCTTCCACTCTCTCAGGATCTATCATAACACCTTCTTTAGATACAATATGCCCCAACAACTTGGCTTTTGGCACACCAAAATGACACTTCTTTGGATTAAGTGAAATGCCATACTCCCTACATCTGATCAGCATCTTCTCTAGGTGTTGCAAATGGTCTGCTCGTTGTCTTGAAAAAATAGTCACATCATCTTGGTAAACTACAATAAACTCATTGATATAACCAGCAAAGGCAACATCCATTGCCCTTTGAAAATTAGCCCCAACATTCATCAATCCAAAAGGCATCCTTACAAAAACATAAGTTCCCCAAGGAGTAGTGAAGGTTGTCTTAAGTCTTTCTGATTCTTTGACAACTACTTGATTGTATCTCGAAGAAACCATCCAAAGTAGAAAGCATTTCTGACCCTGTCACAAGCTACAACATATTCTCCATATTTGGCAAAGGATAGTTTTCCTTCATAGATGCTTTGTTTAGATTCCTAAAATCCACACAAAGTCTGATATCTCCATTCTTCTTTCTAACTGGCACAAGGTTGGCAACCCAAGAAGAGTATCTAGTAGGCTGAATGATGCCACCATCTCTCAATTTCTTCAATTCTTCTTGCATTTTCATGGAAATTAGTGGGTTAATAGGCCTTTGTTTTTGTCCAAATGGTTTGGCTTTAGCCTCAAGAGTGATCTCATGCTGAAACAAATGTTCTCTATATGCCTTCAACTCTGAATAAGACCAAGCGAGGCAGTCTTGATATTTCTTTAAAAGTTGGGCATAGGACTGTTTTTCTTCTTTGCTGAGATGACTGCCCAACCAGATCTTCCTTGGTTTGTCTTTAGTTCCCAAATTGTGCTCTTCCACATCCCTTGAAGTAGACATCTTTCTATTAATGATGCAATCAACATTGCTAAAATTGGATTCAAGTGCAACAAGACCCTTAGGAATGGTATTTGTTTTCAATTGTATAATATCCTTGTCAAACAAAGTTTCTCTACCTTCATTCATGCACACCATTGGTTCCCAATCAATATTCTGACCAGAAAACTCTCCTTGGCATTGTAAGAATCTCAACACTTGTGCATCATCATCAAAAATCTGCCAATGTTTCACATTATCCGGGACATGGCCTTGTTAGCACTTCAACATCATATTCACAAAAAGGTGAAATGGTGCAATTATCAAACTTAGAACCAAGAAAACCAACTGATCAGCAGCAACATTAAGACTTCTATCATGGTAAACAATGTTAAAGGAATCAAACATTTCAATCAAGTCCCAAACAACATGCTTATATTGCTTCATACGCTGATTTTTTGTAGCATACAACTTTCTTACTTGCTTGACAACCAACTCTGAATCTCCTTTAGCAAAAATATATTTTACTCCATACTTCCATGCAATCCTTAATCCCAATAATAATGCCTCATACTCAGCAATGTTGTTAGTACATTCAAAATTGAGGTTGAAGGAAAAAGGAAACTCTTCTAAACTAGGGGAAACCAACACTATACCAACACCATTTCCAACTTTGGAGCAAGCTCCATCGAACAGTAATGTCCATGGAGAACCTACCATACCAAGGCACTCTGATTTGTCCATCTTATTCTCTTTTCCATCAGCAAAACCAATGAAATTTTCAACATCTACATCAGCAAACAACACTTCATAAGAAGCATTGTTGGGATCCTCAATCAAGTGTAACATCTTATTTTCACCATAGAGTTTGACAAGGCTGCCCTCAATGGGAATGGTGGCATAGGACATGTCCATTTGAACACTACCACCAACACTTGCAGCCCACTTTCTTGACAAAAGCATACCCCATTTGGCAGGGCAATCAACAATTACAACATCAAGTTTTAAATTCTTATCCGAATAGGCTGCAAGTTACACCACTAAACCCTTCACACATCCAACAACCAGAACTTCCCTTGAATCCATGGTTGTACACTTTCCATATGCTACTATCACCTTGATATCCAACTCATTCATAACTTCTAGAGGCATAACATTACATGAAGCACCGGAATCAAACATGTAATTGTGAAGCAACCTACCTTTTATGAGCAAAGTTGTGAAGAATGGATCAACATTCAATTGGGAATCAACCAAGGATGTCCCCAAGTACACTTCAGGTGCCTCTCCAAGATCTTCCATTGGTGGTGGTGTTTCAGGGCTAGCAACGCTTTGAAGAGGACTTTCAACAACATTGACATTTCTACTTGGTATAATATTTTCTTCTTTTAATCCCAAGTATTCAAAATCTCTTTTCTTATGTTCAGGAATTCTGAGCAATTCAATAATGGGAACACTCACTTTAATTTGGCTCAATACCTGGGCTATATCATATGGAACATTCTTTGGCAAAACAACATTGGAAGGGAAACAAGAAGGTTCATCAGATGGAGAAGTATTCTTGGCAGCTTGGGCATGAAGAGGACTGATATTTTTGCATGGGACAACAGGGTTCTTAGCAATCTGTTTCTCTTCTAGGATTATCTTTGGGAATGCTTGTGAGCAAGGGTGTCTTTGGCTTGGCTTGAGGACCAGCTCCTCTAATAACTTTACTTCTAGTATTGTACTCCTTTTCTTGACCAACCACAACATTCATTAACAATTGTCTATCTTCCTCTAAAGGAATACCACCATCATACTTCTTGATCATTAAATCCCTTAGGTATTCAAAGTCATTATTAGGAATTTCAAAGGCCTGAACTACATCTACATCATGAGTTTGAGGAAGAGAAAGAAATGGTACCCTCTTTATGCAATCCCAAAAGGTTGCAGCAGTCCTTGCACTTATCACATCTGTTGATGTTGCTACTTGTTGTGAGCTTGAAGAGCTTCCCATCATACAAATGTCATCATCCATTTCATTCTCATTATCATCATCTATATCTTGCTGGTCCATTTCACATGGCGGATGAGGAAGAAAACATCTGTCACACCAATCCATATCAGCCACTTCTTGAACAACAACAACTCTTGCAGTCAGAGGGTCAGGCACCACTCTATTTTCACGTGCTTGGGGTTGTCTATTTGTAGATCCAATAAGCCCCTTACCTCTATCATCTTGTCTTTGATCACCCCTAGGATGATTGCCAAATCTATCATGGTTTTGAGTTCTTTTCTGTCCTTGTGAACTTTGCCCAATTCCTTTCTCATCCTGGGCTAATTTGTAGGAAATTTCTTTGACAGCCCCTACCAAAGTCTTGACAACATCCTCCAAATCAGCACCCTTGCTAGTTTGTGGCTTCTCAGGGTTTATCAACTTCACACCATCCCTCTTAAGTGGTTTACCAACAACTTTAATATTATTTTCAATTTGAAGTGCCATGGTGAAAGCTTGCCTCAAGTTTGTAGGATTTTTGTCTCTCAAGTAATAGGCTGCCTTTTTATCAAATGCATCTACATATTTGATCAAGCAAGATTCATCACAAGGCCTCAAAATTATAGGTAGCCTTCTCAATGTCTTATTAAACCTTGTATTGAAATCATGAATCTCAATTAGGGTTCTTGATGTTCTCAAACTCGGTTAAGGAACCTTGATGTTCTCATATTGTAACTCTAATGCAACTCATCTCACAAATCAATAGAGTTATCAGGTAGAGATTTATACCAATCTCTTGCATCTTCCTCAAGTGTATGGATAAACAACTTGATATACACATCCTCAAATTCTATTTCAAAGTCTTCCATCATGTTAACAAAGAGTTTGAGGTGTTGATCTCTAGTTATGGCATTGTTACCTTGGAATTTTGGTAATCTATTTCTCACATCCTATGGGACAGCATTTGGATAACCATCCATTCCTCCAAAATTTATAGGACCAAATGTGTTTACAACAAATGGAGGTCTAGGTTGAGCCATATTGTTTGGTGGGGGTGATCTTGGAGGTGAAACAAGCTAATGAGGAGTAGTAATGGGTCTGATTGGAATAGATGAATGATCTCTAAAATGACAACCCCCCAAAGGCTCTCTCTCTTGATAGACTTTAGCAAACTTAGAAACTATAGGAGTAGATTTAGGAGCAAGTTTTTTAAATACACAAGAAGGTCCCTCACCTGATGGAGAATGTAAATCAGCAAGAAGATTGCCTGAATCAGATCTACTTGAAGAGGAATTATAATCTCCAATGACAGGTTGTTCTCCTTCAAATTCAACTATGGGGACTCCTTTCCTTGCAACCAAATCATCAACCACTTTCCACACTTTTCTTCCTTCTAGTTCTGAGCTTCTTGATTCGGTGAGCAACTTCTTAGAAGAGTCCTTGATGAAGAGGGATCTCCTTCCCTCCAGTTTGACAGATTTAAACAACAAGTTTCAACTGATAAAAATGTATTAGACAACTGGTATTTCAAGATCCCAATAGCATGGAGTCACCACCAAGGATTTTCACCTTAGTTGTGTAAGAAAGCACTAAAAATATTCTGTCAAATGCATGCTATACTGAAAACTTGTAGGGATTTACAAATCAGATTTTCTTCTTCTTAATTCAACCAAAAATAGTGCATCCAAATCACATAAACTGCTTTGGTAGATGAGGAGAGCAGGCTGAGTTTGAAGTCTTTCTTACCCAAAACATCCAGATCTGAAGTATGAAATGATATCTCAATAATATAACAGCTCAAATACTTGATCACACAAATGCTCAAACCTTTCAAGTACTTCAAAACCACCAAGAAATTGCAAGAAATCCCCGGCAACGGTGCCACTCGGGTGTTGGTATCCATATTTAATCTCCTTCACAACTTGAACAACATCATGAATCTACACAAGACACTCAAGGATAGATAGATGTTTTGTATGTCATTTGTAGCCAGGATCACACCTATCTTCTTGTTTACATTCAAGAATTGAGGGAGTGGATAGCACCTTCATGAGGGTTTTGATCTAACCCTCACTATTTTAGGTTGTGCCTATCAACCAAGGTAAGAGAACCTATGTTACAACCCCTATGTGGTAAGGAGATGAAGATATCCTTGTGTTTTGCATATGGTGTGGAGGAAGCTTTGTGAAAACATGATCAAATATCCATTATCCAAACTCAAAGGAGTTGTCACTACTAAATGATGGAAATGTTCTCAAAACAAAGCTAGAGCTGCTAAAGACATGATAAAACCCTGATCAACCTTGTGCATTTTTGTGAAAGGATTGAATTCTTTTGTGGACACACAATGTAGATGCAGGGGTATTGTAGGTAGGATGAGTTAGTTTAAAATGAAATTCTGATGAGAGACCTTGGAACAAGAGTAGCTAGAAATCATCACCTTCTTTGGGAAACCTTGCAAAAGAATTACAACACCTAAACAACAGAAATGTTTCAATGAATTTGAAGTGCTCTTTCAACCAGGATGTGTGCACAATGGATGCCCAAATATGCACTATTCCATACAAACTTTGATAGCCTGCCATAAAGTCTTGAAGCAAAATATCAATAAAGCATTCAAAACCCCTTGTTAGATCATGTCCTAAGGTACACCCAAAGGTTTGTAAATACCCTCAATTTACAAGGAAGGTAAGATGGATTTAAATCTGTTTATCTCCACTCAAATGAATGCTCTTCTGAATGGAAGATTACAGATGCCTTCAAACCCTCTATAAGAAATGAGACCATGTATGACCAATAAAGATCCCAAACACAAGATTGCAACATGAGCATGAAACACAAATTGAAAACATACTGAAATACAAGTGCATGCAAGCTTTTCCAAGAGATAAAACCAGTTAATCCAAGAATTTGATCAAATATATCAGCAAGGGAATGTTATTTAAACAATCTCAAATCTTGTTGATGGATTTACAGCTGAAACCAACTCAACATGATGAACATTTGATGCAAACAAAAATTAAAATGGCTCTCAGGTAGTTTCTCCAAAAAGGAAATGGACTTCTTCCAGTTTTCCTGTGAAAATTCTTCTCTCTTTTTCCAAAATTCTCCACCATACCCCAAAATGTTTCCAAAACTACATCATATACCCTCTGCCAACTTGGATCCTTGCATCCCAAGCAAAGAATATGCCAAAGGGATCAAATTTGTTACAAAACCCTATCCATTTGATGAAAAATGATATAAAACTGTGAAATAGCTCGCCAAATGCCAGAGATGCACAAATATTTTAAAATATTACATGAACTCGGATCCTTATCCATCCTAGGGTCATGTTTTTGGCATTCCACCATGCCAACATGCATTTGCAATCATTTTTCACCTTTTTCCCTTACCATTTTTAACTCTGCAACTTTTCATTTTTACATTTCACGTGTTTTTCACGGGATGAGAAAAATATCTCATGAAAAACACTATAGGGCACCAAATTAGCTCAAATAAATGATTCCATTGTGTTTAGAAGGCTGAAGGGATGCAGATTCATATAAAATTTCATGTGTTTTGGTGTAAAAATGATGATTCCACACTTCTTGGAGCTCTAATGGCGCCCAAAAAATGAAAATGCACAGCTGCATTGATTAAAATCAACTTTAAATGCCATCCCTCCACATGGTAGATCCAAATCCTCTTCAAAAGCACCCAAATTACCTTTTTTCCTTTACTCAAGGTGGGACACGTGTCTAAACATGATTGGGGCGGGCCCCCAATCCTAAAAATGCATTTTGAACTTTTCCCTTTTGAATTTTGGAAAATTTTGAAAATTTTCCGCGGGCCCCTGGATGCGCCACGTGTCCTCCTATGGGCCTTTACCAAAACCGCAGGGCTGATTTGATGCATTTCAACACTTTTTTGCAAAAAGGAACATTTTCTCAAAATTCCCACGGACCAACACTGTTGTTTCTCCACATGTTGATATCCCATTGGAGGTGGAGCTGACTCATCACATTTTCCTTCATTCCTCCGCAAGCATCAAAACTCTATGCGGCCCGACATCTCTCTTTTGACATTTGAAAAATGCCACGTGTCGCTGTCCTATTGGATGCGAGCCGAAACTCCAAATTTTTCCACGGGTTTATTTTTCTCTTTGAGATTTTTCGCTAAAATTTGGAAAATTTTCCATCTTTCCTCCGCACTCTAAATTTCCATCAAAATTTGAACACATGTCCATTGTTCATTGGTGGCGGGACCTTGAACCAAAATTTTTCCTTTTACCCTTTGAATTTTAAAAAACTTCAAATTCCTCCAAGCCTCCGCCTCTCCATTTCATCCCTATGTGCATACGTGTCACATTCTCATTGGTGCGGGCCATCGGGTCCAACTTTTTCTTTGAGGTTTTGAGCAAAAATCTAAAAAATTTCAACTCTTTGCTCCCCTGATTGACATCTCCGTGCCACATGTCGCCCTTCCATTGGGCGCGGGTCGTCGGGCCAAATTGTAACCTTAAAATTTTGAAGTTAAAAGACTTCAAAATTTCCATAAATTCTACCCATCCATGCCACCTTTCTTGGACATGTGTCCACCTTGCATTGGATGCGGACCCCGGGCCAATTTTTTTCCTTTTGCATTTTGAAACCAAAAATTTTCAAATTCTTCCAAGTTCCCTCTATTTCGGTCGATCTCCCTAGACACGTGTCACCTTTCCAATGGTTGTGGGCTCACGGGCCAAATGTTTCCCCTGACACTCCGAGCCAAAAAACACCAAAAATTTTCCAAGTCCTTGATCATCTGCCTGGCCCTCCTAGACACGTGTTATCATGCCATTCACTGCGGGCCTTCGGGAAAAATCTTGATTTTGAGAATTTTTTCAAAATGGAAGAAAAATTTCCTAAGTTACTTCTGCCACCCGCCAATCCTCGACCAATCACAAGCAGGCCACGTAAGCACATCCCTGTGACATTGCGGGGCCACGGGAAAAATTTGATTTCGACATCCTTGAGTCTAAAACAATAAAATTTTCCTAACTCCCACGCTATCTATTTGATCTCCCTATGCCACGTGTCGCCCTCCCATTGGGTGTGGGCCTTCGGGCAGAAATTTGATTTTGAGAAATTTTGAAAAATGAAGGCAAAATTTTTTAAGTGACCTCCACCACTCGCTGCTCCATCTGACCAATCAAATCATGCCACGTAGGCACACTAGGCAAATGCGGGGCCGTGGAGCAAATTCTCCCTTCGCCAAAAATTGAAAATTTGACAAGTTATAACATTTTTTCCGACCGCACCTGGCCAATGAGAGCCTGCCATGTCAGCATAAACTTTTCCTTGATAAATTTGACGGGTAGAACATGCCCGTATGCCCGTCAAAATGAAAAAACGCAGGGGATGCTTCCGAAATCAAATTTTCTCACAAAGAAGATGGATTTTTTGTTTGGTTTTGAATCCAACGAAACATGATGTGGGGATGATTTAAGCTTGGGAGCGAGATTTCACCCTCATAAAAATGGAATTCAATCAAACACGGGTTTCTTTCACTCTTTGGCCAAGGAAAATAATGCGGCCCTGTGAACATGAAAAACTAGGGCACAATAAAGGGGAAACTTGGATTTTGTTTCAAAAGGGGTAGAATAACAACATTGAGGGTAGTTTGAAAACATTTAACTAGATAAAATGAGTTACAGATCTTTAGCTCGAGCCACAAGGACATTTTGGAGTAAAAATGGAAAATGGAGAATAAGAGTAAAGTGTGCAAACCCATAAATTGCACCAACATGGTGCACATATTTCAAATATCGCACATATTGTACTTTGTTTGGTTAATGGCCAATTAATTTTAGGGGAACCACTATATTAACCATATATGCCACACGCAAAAATCATCAATGTTAACAACAATTTCATCAAAAGAACAACATACTCAATGTCAATTTTATCATCTTTAAATTACATAGTGAGTATATAAGTATTCCATAATTTGACTATGCTATAAATGATGTGGTTCAATTGATGTCTCACATATTGAATTATCATATTTAGAATATTGCATAAACTTTACATTGTTTGGTTTAATGACACTCACAATTATTAACCATATATGCCACTTACAAATAATATCAAAATTATCAACATCATCAACAAAAGAGCACCACGATCATTGGCAATATTATCATCTATAAATTGCATAGAGAGTA
This sequence comes from Taxus wallichiana var. yunnanensis, assembly GCA_018340775.1. NCBI lineage: Eukaryota > Viridiplantae > Streptophyta > Pinopsida > Cupressales > Taxaceae > Taxus > Taxus wallichiana. The sequence continues at coordinate 410,234,890 of CM031235.1, forward strand.
TATAAGTATTCCACACTTTGACTATACTACCAGTGATATATGGTTCAACCAATGTCTCACATATTGAATTATAATATTGTCCTCAACAAAAATATACATTTTTACCAACATCATTTTTAAATTTTTTTGTTACATAAATAGTATCTTTGGATTTGTGTGTCAATGATCTTTTTGGCACCCATGATGCTGATCGTTGGCATTATTTTGAAATAAAAAGGAATAATGCATAATAGAGAAGTATTAGCTAACTCCAATGAATGATCTTTTTTATTTTAAGATGGAATGAATGATGCAATACTATATTACTTAGGTTAAAAAATTGTAATTTACCTGGGTAAAAAGACTTGCGACTTGAAGTTGTACATCCAATATTTTCTCCATTATATTTCTCTCTTGTTCCATTCATTCATGCTCTAGTTGAAGCCTTCCCTACTCAATTTATTTCAATGTCTAACTAAATATATGCATGTTATTTTTTATTACGTATTTCAAATCTCCATAAGAGTTTCCTTTTTCTTTACATATTTTCTCTGAATTCCATTTTTATTGGAAGGGGTTTCTATCTTTTCTCATTCTAAAATTTCAATGTTGATAGAAGGGATTTTTGATTGCCCTCTCATGCACTTTTCAGAAGTATAAGTGGTTGTATTAACCCTCTCTTTTCCATTAAAACCAATAACCTTGTGTGTTTTTTGTGTAATGCGATCATTATCTTCATAGAAATTCCATGTTGACTATGTTTCCAATGTTTTGTTTTCCAAATGTTTCTCCTTCGAGGGTTTTCTTCAACCTATTCATTTTGTATTTGCATTGCTTCCTAGTGAATGTTTTTTCACAAACTTCATTCAAAGAACCTACTATATTATCCCAATGTTTATTGCCGATATATCCATGGTTTAAATGTTTATACACCTCTTCATATTTTGAAATAAATGTTTTCACATCAGATGTTGACCAAAAATATTCTTTGCATTATTTCATTAGTTCCTCTTTATTTCTATCTCTTTCATATGCACGGGTTATTGAAAATGTTTCTTCTAATTTTGAATCATCAACACCAACAACAATATATGGATAATTTAGATAAATTTGTGAATGTGGAATGTAAGGACCCAATTTTTGTGCACCACTTGTATTCTCTTGCAAATTTGAGACAATATTTCGATCTAATTTTTGCATGCATAATTAAAAATTACATGAAAATTGATTACTGTGTTGAAAACTATATTGTCTGCATAGTTTCTTGGAGTTGATTTGAAAACTTGTGATTAAAAATGTGAAAATAAGGAAAATGGTGATGTTTCCATGTCCTAAAAATTTATTAGTTACTATAAACAATAAAAAAATAAAACAATTTACGTACTCCATCTTTTATCTAAACTTAATTTCATTTTCCATTTTCTAAAATCAAATATACAAGGGGTCCTATGCTCTTAAAATCACATAATCAAAACAAATGGAGAACCATTGAAAATTGGTTAATTACTTACTAACAAATGTAATATTTATAATCATTGTGAAATGGGTGTATAAACTAAAATTATTCAAAATAAAATAACAATGATTTACCTCTTTTAATTTTTCAGTAACTTTGTTCTTCCCCCATTTGTGTATGCACTCCTTGTTTTGGTGTGGTCACCTTCAAAATGAGTATACAATTTTCCATTTTATTGCATTAAATAAAAACATTAGCAGAGTTTGTGTGGATTAAAATTTAATATTGTACCACTTAATATTAAATGCAATACAAAAAAATAAAAACACACTCTCAAGTGGTGGATTTTGCATTACATGGTTTAATGGCCATTTAATGTTTTAGGGAAGTGAAATATTAATTATGTAACATTTGACCTTACAAAAAGTGTAATTGTTATTGTATTATAAAAATATTAATATTTCCCCTACACTATGAGGTTTATGGATAAAATTATACACACGGCAACACAATCTAAAATTAAGGTAACATTTTTATAACATAATTTTTAATGTATCAAAACTACAATTCGACATTGTTTGAGACTTAATTTCAAAATTTAATTGAAATTAAGTCTTTAATATTGAGAATTATTAATAAAAATTACATAGCATGTGTTACTTCTACTCAATATTATCTACAATTATTAAAAAGAAAGATATAAAAATCTTAGAAATAATTAATACACATAATTGAATCAAAGCATATACCACCATCGTTAATCAATAAAGTATAAATTATAAAAAATAAACTTATATTTTTATAAGATTATATAGGATATAAAAATCTTAGAAACAATTAATACACATAATTAAATCAAAGCATATACCACCATCGTTAATCAAATAAAGACTAAAACTTGAACTCTATACCATAAAATAAGCATAACTATACAATTAGAGAATTAAATACATAGAAAATTTAGTGAATAACCCTGAATTTAAGTCCAAGATACCGCTAGGCTATAGAAATTTTTTTACTAGAATGGCGGGTGAAAATATTTCCTTCAATATGCAAGTGATCGCTACTCCAAGTGTGAATCCACACTTTATCTTGAAAATGTATGTACGTTGTCGTGTGAGGGATCACACTTCAATGTGTGAGGGAGGTCACAATTCGTCATGTGGGGATCACACTTACTCATGTGAGGAATCAAACTTGGTAGATGTATGAGGCCAAGTGTGAGTTTTCAAACCTTGAATTGTGCCCACTGCATATCAAGTGTGATCGCCAACTTTTGGCCTCCCATTCTAGTCAATATTTAAATTTTAGCATGTAAAAAAATAATTACGTCATATCGGCCTCTAGGATATATAACTATTGAAATCTATAGCGAAAGAAGCTAATGACTATGCATAAGCCAATGATTGTGAGTGGTAAATGTCTAGTATAGTACCACTAGTTGTAAAAATCAAAGTCAACATTTATAACTTGTATACTAAGAATTTAGAAAAAAGGTAGCCAATAAGACGAGTAAAATCAAGTCATATGTACAAAGAATCCAATAAAAAGGTGACACATCAGTTGTCCCAAAAAGGTGATTTCATTCACAAGCAAGGGCCAATATTAATTTTCTTTATACTAAAAAGTACTTATTTTTAATCCCTTAGAAATACTTTTCAACAAAATTTAAATGCACAAAATAAAATGTGTGCATTATAAAAATATTAATCTTTCCCCTACACTATGTGGTTTATGGATAAAATTATACACACAACAACGGGATCTAAAGGGTGTAAAATAATTTGTTATATGTTTAAAGATTTGGATCAAATGAGGTTTTAAAGATGTTCATATAAGATGTATATTTTTATTCTCTCATTGTGATTTCAATTCTCCATACTAATTTTAAAGATTTAAGTGTTCTTTGTACTAATTTTCTCTTTTTATTTGTGGACATTATTGAAAATGAACTTTATTTTTGAAGGAGTACATGTGGATTTATTATCCAAATGTGTGAAAGTTATGAAGGGACTAGTTATTCCATCCAAATATATACTCCATTGTATAGACATGAGGTATAGCTTATTCATTTTCACAATAAGTATTATATTCAATGGCAGAGAGAGACTTCCATACACAATTGATGATTATGAAACCCTGGTAGAAATTGAAAACAATGGATACTTTATCCCATGGGAAAGGAAGAAAATGATTAAGCATGTGATTTCAAATGTTCCACATGTGAGGGGTGATGACATTCAAAACATCATGAGTAGTGAATTAGAGGATACATTTAATGAGGATGAGGGTTTGAATTCTACTAGTGATAGCCATTGTTTCACAACTCCTAAAGATAGGGATGAATTTGCTACAACCTACGTGGTGCTAAAACATAAGTGTCCTTAGAAAGAAGGTGACATAGTTGGAGGGTTTATATCCCTGGTACAAGAACAACATGTGATTTTGGGAGTGGTGTTGGGACCCACACACTTTGGTGTTTTTGGATAATATTATAACTACATGCAATGATTGCTATCTAAGTCTACAATGCAACAACGAAGTTTCTAGTCCAATAAATACTTATTTTATCTAGAAACAAGAACTGCAATTCATGTGAATGGAAATTATAAACTCCAAGAAGAAACTGCCACATCAAGCATTGACTTCAATTTGAAGTTCAAGGGGGTTAATGCCAAGTTGATACATTTTTTTCAAAACAACACAAATTTGTTGCAAAAGCAACAATTACAAATGTCTGTGAAGGAGACATGGTGGACTTTAAAAAATTATATGGAAATAAATTTGGGGTGCATGTTGATGAATTAATTATGAATTTTTGCAAGGGTTGCTCCATATTAGAAGGATATCTCATCTAATGGCTTGCCACTAGTTGGCCCATCAAGATGGTTCCATTATGAAAGTAAGGCTAAAAAAATTTCAGAAGATTTCTGGTAGAAATGTGGAGTGCATTTGAAGATCCATTTCCTAAACTAGTATACCCAAATTCATATGAATCCTCCATATGTAGTAGTAATGAAAAATTTATAAAAATACCTTACAACGCCTGGAAATGACAAAAGGTAAATTCTACTCCATCTAGTACATCAAAGGCAATGGAAAATGATGAAAAATCAAGAGAAGAATTTTTGTCTAAAGTTCAAAAAAAACCTTTCTACAAGGAAGGATGTCTCTCCAATCTATCTCTAAGCACTTTTAATCACAATTGGAATTTAACTCTAGATATAAATGAACCTTCCATCAAAAACTTTGTACTTAATACATTCACTCGCAAATGTTATCAGTTGTGATCAAGGTCAAACTTCATAACATAGGATAGATAAATTTAAGTTATGTCGATGGGATGTATGCAAGAATACATGGTACAAATGCCATGGAATCGTGAAAATCACCTATTACAGATACATGCAATCTTGTATTAATGGTGAGAGGAGGGTATTAGATGGAAATACAGGAAAACAAAAACAAATGCCAAACATTGTTGCAACTATTGCATTAATAGCCAAAATGGTGGAGAATAATTCTGATATATCCCCACACATGTCTCATTTAGTGGGACAAGATGGTACTAAAGTAACAATGAGACTTTTGCATATATTTTATAGTTTTTCTTACATCCTACAAAAGTATAACGATGGCCTTTGACTATTGGGCCTTCCTAAAACATCAAAGTCAAATCTCAACAAAATATGGAAAGAATATATCTCCCATGTTTCAATCACCAATAACAACTTCTTCACCAAATGTGATGAGTGCATAGAGCTTAAGAACAAACATGCAAAGTGACCTCATGTCTAGAAACACTGGCACAAATAGATCAATACCATAAATGGCACAATGATTACATTCAAAGTTGTCATGTAACTTACTATGCACGTAGAGTGCAATCACAACAAATTCCTAATAGCTATTTAAGAATTGTGCATGACAAAATGGACAAGATGAAAATTGGAATACCAAGGATGGGAAAAATATCAAAATCAATAAGCAATGATATTAATCTCTCCATCACCTTGACTAGTATGCAAACACATGGGCACAAAACGGGGGGTTTCAGCAATTTTGTCTCCCTTTTGTTGAGTGAGGAGAAAACTTCACAATAACATCATTGGCATTATGTATCTGGAATATAGAAGAACCACTTACAGATTAGTATGGTGATTTTTATATAGTAGTGGGACATAAAAACACCCATTACATGATGCATTGTTGCAAAATTATGCATATGAAAAGTGCAAGGAATATAAGCAAAAAAATGAGGGTGCTCATATAATTAATACTGTAAGCATTTTTTCAAGTTCATTTAGAAAAGAACCACCAAATATCTACTTGTAACTAGATAATGTTGTAAGTGACAACAAAAATCATACATTATTTGTGTTTGCATCCATACTGACAGCTAGAAGGGTTTTCAATGCAATGTATGTGAGTTTCCTTCCGGTGGGTCAGTCATGGATGAAGATATAGATGAGACATTCAGCTGATTATCAACAACATTGTGAAAATTGGATACATTCTCTTTTCCACAAATAATGGACACTTACAGAACATGCCAAGAGGAGTCCAACACATTCACTCCGTACCTTATCGAGGAATTCTACAACTTTAAGGCCTTTTTGGAACCACACTTGCTAGATGGTAACCACAAGATTATGGGTTTCAGGAAACCAAATATGTTTAAATTCTATGTCAAAGAAAACAAGCCTGTTATAGAGTTCAAAACATCAATCTTGGAGTCCATCTAGTCACACTCAATTAAGATATGGAAAACATTGGATGGGAAACCCCTCTTGCCTGAAGGGCATCCTCCATTCACACCCTTCAAAGAACCTAAAGAGATGGCAGACATACAAAGAGGCATTCAAGAATGCATCACACACTAGGAAAATAGTTCAATAGATGGTGGAGAAGCATACTATGTTCCAAAGATTGCATATTGGAAAAAATTTCTACATGCCCTAGAGAATCCCTTTGTCAATTATAACATGATGAGAAGATATTGTTTTTGGCCAAAAACAATTCAAGATAACACAGTGTATGATTAGATAGTGGGTACACCATATCTTGACATAAATAGCTTTTATTGTCAAAATATCCTTTCAAATAAGGATATATATGTTGGACCTATTTGTGATAGACCTCGAGAGGAATTAAACCCAATAGTGGATGTGAATGTTGGGCAGATGATACTAGTAATACCGGTTGATGATAATGTACCTATATGGATAGGCTAGGCAGAACTAAAACTAATACAAGATGTTCACATAAACACTCAAAAGATAAGGGTACACTAGTGGGAACCCATAGGAAAAGAAAATATAGAAAAAGAAAGGTACGAGGAATGCTTTTGAAAAATCAATGGTGGCAAAAATCAAGGGACACATCAGATATTGATATAGACAACGTCATCTGGCATGGATTCCAAGAAAAACATAGAAAGGAGTTAAAATTAAAATACTGAATCGGGTCATGAAGCTATCCATCAATACCTTTCACAAATTCAAGAACAATAATTAATACCCTTGTGAGGGATCAATGCTTGTGTAATTTTCTCAAAGGATTGATTTCTTATGGAAATACATTTTCGATACCTTTCCTCAAAACAACTTATTTAATGTAATTCTTAACTCTTTGTTGTTCTTTATGATTTACAGAATGGAAAAGCATAAATGTAGTTGAATTTATCACACACAAATTGCATATTTACAATATCATGGTATTTTTTATATAGATTTATATAAAAAATATATCAATATATAATATACATAAAATATTAAATAAATATAAATTTGAATTATTTCAATAACTATTGTTTTGTATTTTTTAAAGGGAAATATTGTAAAATTACCATCATCTAAAAATTTCTTGACAGGCATAAGTGGTTGTCAAATTTAACCCCTGGGCTGATGTAACTTTGTGGTGCCTAGGCTTATGTAACTTAGCACCACTAGTTTTATGTAGCTTAGTGGTGGGTAGACTTATGAAACTTGTTACTGGTAGGTTGTGTAACTTTCCAGCTACTAGGATTATTTCACCTAGATGAATATACTCTTGTGTAAATTAGCGTCCACTAGCCTTATGTAAGTTAACAACCTATACACTTATGTAAGATAATGGTTGCTAGGATTATGTAAGTTAACAACCTATACGCTTATGTAAGATAATGACCACTAGGCTTATCATGGTATTATGTAACTTAGAGGCTATAAGGCTTATGTAACTTAGTGGCCACAAGGAAAATGTAACTTAGTGGTTGTAAGGCAGATGCAAATTTGACCCCACTAGGTTGATTTCACCTAGCATGCACTTTCATCATGCAAGTTAGTAACCACTAGGATTATTGAAGATAGTGGCCACGAGGCTTATTTAAGATAGTGACCACTTGGCTTATGTGGGGGATTCAAATAATAACAAACTAGAAATCCTAAAATAGTGAAACTAAAATCCAAAAATTGGGATTTATAAATTAGGTTACAATAGTGGTTATAATAAATTGGATAGGATTTAGTCATTGTAAACCTATTCCTGAAATCTATTCCCTATTCCCTTTATTTCAATTGTGAATGCTCACACTTCATCTTGAAAATTCTCATACTTTTTCATGCAAGTTATCACACGTCGTTGTGCAAGGAATCACACTTTGATGTGCAATCCATTGCACTTCAACATGCAATGGATAACACTTTGACGTGCAAGGGATCAAAATTTGATGTGAGAGGGATCACACTTCATCATGCGATGGATTACTATTGTTGCAGACTCACAGCACCCCTGGATGCAGATCAGGCTTCTAGGTTGATCACTTTAGCATCCAGTGTGATTGCACAACATGGAAACCTCTCTCCAAGTGTGGGACTTGTGAAACTGAGAGAGGAATCTCCAGATTAGAGGCTGGTTCCTCAAACTCCTCTAATTTAGATCTATATTTTGCACAACTACAGAGGTTCAGATACTAATCCTACTCTAAACTGCAAGGAGACAGGGATAGAAATGCAAAAATTGAAACTAACTAAAGGTGGTGATGCACCAAAAGGAGTGGTGAAACATTTCTATCATGCAAATAGACACAAACCAGAGATTGCAGCATAAAACATACACAGGCTGATAAGATATAATTTAGGATCTGAAATGAAGCAAACAATACAAACAAAGGACTGAAACTCATTCACAAAGCTTGCATTATCATTTCCAGTGTCAAAATCACTGCATTACAACCTCAGAGAGGTAAAAACTATTACAGTCTTTGGAGAGGTCTGATTCTTCAAACAATCACTTGCTGGAGGTGAAAGAAGAAGTTGCTATGCCCAAAAATGTTCCCCTTAGAAATGAGCCAAATTTGGCTTTTACATTGCATGGGTCGAGCCCAGGAGATAGAAACGTACAAAAATGTGAGAGCCCATTCCTCCTTGACTACAGATGTATTAAAATGGCATGGGATACCTTACAAACCCATACCCTGTCAATTTTGACCGAATTACAGGAGAATGTAACCCATTCTGCATTAATTTGGTCGCTGAAATGTCACTTCTGGTCATGAACACGCGTCAGAGCCATTTCTCAACTTTATCTCTCTAGACTACACCAAAATTCAAGATTAACCCTAGAATCATGTAGGAAATTTCATAAGATTTCCGCTGATATAAAGAACGTGCAAATTTGAGCTCTGGATCGAAAGATATGTCGATCTGAAGATTTAAGGCACAAAACAGGTGAAAATGTGTTTTGAAAATTTTTCCCGCGCTCTTCCACCTAGATGACACGTGGCAAGCGCTGATTGGAGGCGTAATTCTCTCTCCTCTGCTCACCAACGGGTTTTCCTTGAAAATTTTGAATTTTTGTGATTTTGGAACATTTTTCACTTTTCCCCCATGCCCCCGCCACTTGGGACACATGGTATGCATTGATTGGAGGACAGGGCACGGGGTCTTCCTTTACTTTTAGCTTTTTTGCCGAAACTTTTTCCAAATTCTCTAACTCCTCCCCGAGCTCTACACTTCCCTATTCCATTGGACGTGTGTCTAATTCCTATTGGCTCGGGCCAACACTTGAAACCTCACCCTTTGAACTTTTGGACGTTTCCCTCTTGTGACACATGTCATGATTTGATTGGTCTTGGTCTTGCTGCCCGCCCTTTCGCGTCCTCGCGCCCTCACGGCCCAGTGTCCCCAAATGCTAGGGACAAATTCCTATGACCCGCCTAAAATGGGCTTCCTTGTCCCTTTGTCCCGGATGTCCCGAATGTCCCGAAGTTCTTTCTACCCGATCCAGCGATTCGCGTCCTTTGCATCCTCGTGGCCCAGATGTCCCAGACTATTACGCTTAGCAGTTAGTCGATTTTCCTCTGACCTTCGGCCGGTTCATCTTTCTGAGTCCCGCGCATCCTCATGGCCCGATGTCCCCTTTACTTTGAAGACGCCTAGTGGCCTTCGGCCGATTCACGCCTAGATGTCCCTCATGTCCCGACTATTGCGAGGACTAGGACTTAGCCATTTTTCATGATTTTTCCTGGCCCAAGCTTGTTTTCTGCAACTTTTTCACATTTTCTCAGAACTTGCTCTTTTCTTCTTGGACAGGGGAGTTAGAAAAAATCTGAGGGGACCCTAGAAACATGACTTTTGCCCTGAATCAATCCATTTGCCTGGGACTTGAGAATTTAATGCATGTTATCAAATTTACCCTGGGTGAATTTTGGATAACAATTTGGCAACTCAGTGGGGTTACCTACCTGCTAGGTAGAAGATACCAGTTTCCTGAAGCAGTCCATTGGGCATGGAGTCATCAAATATTTAGTTTAGAACCCCAACTAACTTAGAATGTGTAAGGAGGAAGATGGAATATCACCTGATGAAAGCAAGGACTGCAAAACATCTCCATGGACAACAAGTTGTGCCAAAGCACTTAGGGAAAACAAAACTAACCTACAACAAAACAATGTGCACAACACTTGGAGGAATGAAAATCTAATCTAATATTTACAAAGTAGTGAACTTCCCTCTAGAAGCAATGCTTGAGATAGATTCCATTGACTGGAATCTGCAGTTCTTCACCATCCAATGAGGCCAATTGAAAAGCATTGCTATTCTTGCACTTCGTGACCATGTATGGGCCACTCCAAATGGCATCAAATTTTGAATGCCTTCCCGGTTTTTCTCTGTCCACATCCCATTTCAACACTAGATCTCCAACTTGAAAAGATCTATCCTTGGCCTTTCTATCAAAGGTCTTCTTGATCAAAGCTTGATCCTTTTCCATTGCTTGGGATGCCTGATTTCTGATCTCTTGCAGCTCCATCAACTCTGCATACCTCACCTCCATGGGCTCAAATTCAAGCAACTCCAGCTGCTTCATGAGTTCCAATGTTGGCAACTCAAGTGACATGGGCAAGATTTCCTCTCTTCCATAGACAAGCCTGAATGGAGAGTTACCTGTGGATCTTTTGGGAGTTATCCTATCAGCCCATAAGGCTGATTTTAGTTTGGTATGCCAAGACCTCTGATTCTCGTCAAGAGTCCTCCTAATGATTCTCAACAAGTTCTTGTTTGTAGACTTAGCCTGGCCATTACCTTGAGGGTAATAGTTTGATGAAGTGCTTAGGTAAATACCGTTCTTGACAGCCCACTCAGTCACCTTAGATCCAATGAATGCCAATGCATTATCAGAGATTATTGTAGCAGGTACACCAAATCTGGTTGTTATCCCCTCATAAAAGTCTAAGATGCTAGACTCATTTGCCTCTTTGAGTGCTACTCTTCATGTCCATTTGTTGAATTAGTCTGTGGCTATCAAAATCCATTTGTGCCCTAGGCTTGAATTGGGATTAATGACTCGATGAAGTCCAAACCCCATTGCATGAATGGCTGGTCAACCGAGATTGGATGCAATGGAAGTGCAACAAGTCTCTCTTTTTTATAAAGAATGCACAATTCTTACACTTCTTGATCCATGCATAGCAATCACTGAAAATTTTAGGCCAATAATAACCAGCCTTCATGATTTTTAGAGCTGTCACTCTTGGTGCAAAATGACCACCAGCTGGTCCACCATGAAACTCTTCTAACACCGTTTGAATCTGATTTGTGCTAATGCATCTCAAAGCAGCACTCCATTCACATCTTTCTTGTGCAGAACTCCATCAACAATGGCATACGGGACAGCCTTTGCAATATGAAGTGTCTTCTTTGAGTCTTGTTCATCTCTCGGAGGGCATAGGCTCATGCCTATGAAGTGTATAATATCTTGGGTCCAGCAAGGAGTGGGGAAAGAATTGTCTTCTTCTTGATTACCACTTGGCTCATGGCTGTCCCGGACTATCAAAATAGCCACTTCTTCATTGCATACTTCTTCTTTGCTTCCCAAAACCAGCTGCTCACATAATCCTTTCCTCTTACCAGCTTGGTGATCTTGATCTCAATGTCATACTCCATGACACGGGTGATCCAACCTACTCTTTTCTCATTCAGATCCTTATTGAGGAGGAAGTCCTTAACCCCAAATGTGAGACCAGCAACTGGACCTTGTTGTTTGAGACTAAATGCTTGAATTTCTTCAAGCTTCTGATTACTGCAAGCACATGCTTCTCAATAAAAGAGTATCTCACCTCATAGTCATCTAGGCTCTGGCTGAAGAAGGCAATTGGCTGCTCATCATTATCCTTGTTCTCCCGTACCAAAATGGCGTATATAATGTCATTACCTCCAAATGCATAGAGGATGAAATCCTTGGAGAATTCTAGGTTGATGAGAGTTGGTGCTTGAGAGATAGCTTCTTTGATTGCTTCAAAACTCTCCTTGCCTTCTGCTATCCACTTGAAAGCCATGCTCTTCTTTAACATTTTGGTGATGGGCTTGATAAGGGCTGCAAAATCTGGGACAAACCTCCGAACAAAGTTTATCCTTCCCAAGAAACTGAAGGGTTTTCTTGTGGCTTGGCAATGGTAGTGCTCTTATGGATTCAACGCTCTCGGATCAATTGCTAATCCTTCCTTGGAGACAATATGGCCAAGGAGCTTTCTTTCATGTGCAAGAAAGATGCACCTCTTAGGATTCAAAGATACTCCAAATCTCCTACACCTCTGAAACACTTGCCTGAGGTGAAAGAGATGATCTGCTACATTCTTTGAGAAGATAGTGATATCATCTAGGTATACTAGCACTATCTTGTTGATCAAGCCTTTGAATGCCATATCCATAGCTCGCTGGAATGTTGCTCTGGTATTCGACAGTCCAAATGGCATCTTCTTGTAAGCATATGTGCCCCATTTTGTAGTGAAGGCCGTCTTGAATTGATCTTCTTCTTTCACTATTATCTGATTATAGCCTGAATATCCATCTAGCAATGAAAACCTTTCTGAACTAGCTACAACCTGCAATATTTGTTCCATTGATGTAGGCGGATAATGATCTTTGAGTGATGCTCTATTTAGATCACGAAAGTCCACACACAATCTTATTTCTCCATTTCTCTTTCTGACTGGCACCAAGTTTGCAACCCAGCTTGAGTGTTTGATGGGGAAGATGATACTAGCCTCAATAAGCTTGCTTGACTCTTTTCTCATGAGAGGTTCAATATGGGGATTGACTGGCCTTTACTTTTGCCTGACAGTTTAGTATTTGGATCTAATTCGATGGTATGTTGAGCTAAGTTGGGATTGAAACCTTTCAAGTCTTCGTAGCTCCAAGCAAACACGTCGGGGAACTCTTGAAACAGCTTGTATGAACTCATACTTTTCTTGTTCAGGTACTTACATCCTCCCAATTTGCAACGGTTTGTTCTCTTCTACCAATATGGATACTCGAATCCTCTCTCTAAACCTTTACTTGAATGCTTGCTTTCTCCTTTCTAAACTGGTCATTGGGGTTAAAAATGGACTCCAAAGTGATAAGTCCTTTGGGTAGCTTCTTAGTTCTCGTTGCACTACCTGGTCACCATACTGCTGCTGCAGCTTGTCTTGATTCCTGGTGGAGAACTCAGCTTCTTCTTGGAGGAAATTAACAATTTGCTGATCATTCTCGAAGACTTGCCAACTTGTATTGTTATCCGGAACAGCTGGTCTCACAACCAATTTGATATGAGGCTGAGATTTCTCACTTTTGATACTTTCTACAACATCAAACGCAGCCCCAATTGCTGCTAGCCTGTCAGCGGCTTCATTCTTTTTTCTTGGGATGGAATTGATGCTAAAAGCTTCAAAATCTTCAATAAGATCCCATACCCGATTTTTGTAGTTCTTCAGCAGATCATTTTTGGCAGCATTTTTTCCTCTGACCTAGTTTACAATCAACTCACTATCACCAAAGACTTGTAAATTCCTGATGCCTTTCTTCTTTTCCCAGTGCAGTCCATGAATTAAGGCTTCATACTCAGCTGTATTGTTTGAGCAAGAAAACTGAAAATGGAAGGCTAAGTAATACTTTATACCTTGTGGTGAAATGAGCATAGCCCCTCCTCCTGAACCTTGTCTACTCCTTGACCCATGAAAGAACAATTGCCATACTTCATTCTTGGCCTTATGATCTGGCTTGGTGATGCTTGGGAAAGGTTGATTCTCTTCATGTAAACAATAAAATCCTAGCTTAGATTCTTCCACTTCTTGATAAGGATCAAATGCATGTATCTTGCTTGCCCATTCATCAAGAGTCAAATCTGGAATGCTTCCAACCTTGGTGTCAACTTCATCATTGCTTAGGTGATCTTCTTGATCAAATGCCGAGCAATTGGCATTAATCTGACTTGGAGTGTAAGGCTCAATATGAAGTTTGCAATAGGTTCTAACCTAATTGTAGCCTTAGTTCCATACCTCGTTCAACAAAGATGTGAGACCAATCGCGTAAAGATAGCCTCCAATCTTGGCTATAAAGTCCCTTGACAAGCAAAGGGAAAAGAGCGGTGGAAGGTGTATGACTGATGCATCTTGTAAAACAACAACATTTGGACATGCATGCAAGTTAAGACTTAAATTTCTAATCACTCCAATCATGCTACTATTGCTGTCCCATCTAGCTGCACTACCCCTTTGGATATTGTTTCATACTAGAGCCCTATTGATCAGCTATTTGTTTGGGCATGATAGAATTACTTGCTCCAGAATCAATCATGCAATTGTGCACTAGCTGATTTGCAATGATCAATGAAACGTTGAAGGGAGGGGGCTTCAACCTTTTCCTTGCTTTGTCCTTCATGATTTCCCTTAGGTCAGGGTAATTTGTAAGCACTTTTCTTGTATCTAAACTTGCTGATTCAAAGTTGGCTAGTCCTTCATGGAAGCTTGCAGTAGATCTCTTTGGCCTGGGATAGATAGGGATTCCCACATTGATATATTGACGTTAGTCTTCTTCATCTGATCAATGATACTGAATATGAATGAAGTATCCTTTTGTTGTCCCTTGGTTTGCACATTCACTCCTTGCATGTGGGCAACAACAACTGGTATCTGAGTTGGCCTAGGGGCTGTTCTTGGCTGCCCTTGTGCATTTGAAATTGGATTTTACTTGCCAACCATTTGTGGAGCTATGGGAGGTTGTGGATTGGTTGGGCTAATGGTTGTTCTTCACCCAAATTCCTTCTCTTTGACCTTGTGTTGGCTGTAACACCTTGAGAAACTACTTGATTCATGCCACATAAATATTCTACTTGCCAGTTCACCAATGTGGTGTCATTTGGGGCTGATTGTTGTTGGAATGTTTCTTGTTGTTGACTATTTCCTCGACTCGCCCTCACCTCGGCAAGCTGCATTGTCACCATTAATGCTTGGTTCAAAGCACCATTGAAGCACATGGATTGGTTATGAGGCTCATTGCAAGGAAAACACCAATCATACTACTGAGCAATGTTGTTTTGTGTTGGCACCAATGCCTTAGAGGCAGATATGGCATTTGGATTATATGGCTGAAATGGTCTATTGGCAGGAGGCCTTGTTTGATTCATATTTGCAGCTGGATTAGGTGGCCTTTGTGGTTGGTATGGCTGCATGTTAGGCTGAGCTTGGGGCTGATAAGAAGGTTTGAAACCTTGGGCTCTTTGTCTCTTGAGAGTAACCAGCTCATTGCCTAGGTTTTGCAATTGCTTCATGACTTCTTGAAGCTCATTTGGGGCACTTGGAGATGAAGTGGAAGCTTCATTTGAACTCTGATTTCTAGGAGTGGGAGAAGGAGCCAAACTAGGTTCTTGATTGGTGTTTGGGCTCTCTAAACTTGGAAACAATGGCATGGGAGGTCTAGGGTCAAGTTTTCCAGCTTGGATCAAACAGTTTTCAGCCCTAATGGCAATGCTATAAGCCATAGGGATAGTTACACCTCCCATGGACTGAATTAACATAGAAATATCAGAATTTAAAGCTTTGAGATAGTAAAGAAAAGCACCTTCTGTTGTTGGCTTGACTGCCACTAGAATACTCTCCCAAGTCTTTTGAAATCTAAAGTTGAAATCAGTCAGCTGCTCATTGGGAGCTCTCTTGATGGTTGTCAGCTGCTCCAAAAGAGACAAGTTGTCTCCCTTCTCTCCAAATTGCTCATGAAGTGCAATACACACAATGATTCCATTTTGTGATAGAATCAACTCCAAGGCTCCTAAACCATTGTAATGCTTTACCCTTGAATGAGGATGCTAGTAACTTGACAGCCACTTGCATCTCATTGATTTCATGGATTGCACAAAGGTTAGCAATATCTTTAACATGATCACCTAGAGTAGTCTAATTTTCTCCAAAGAAGTAGGGAATGTTCTTCAAGGCTGTAATAGGAACCGGATGTTGTGCATTGAGAGCCGGTGGGCTGCTTCTGTGAAGTTGACATAGGGGTTGTTTTGAGACATTCTAATTGGTCTTAAAACCCTTGTTGACTGAATGAAAGGCCTACCAGGTGGAGGAGTTGAGAGAGTTCTGTTTGGTGGAGATGGAGACCTTTGAATCCTTCTTCCTCTTTGCATTCTTCTTGGAGATAATTGCAGGTATTCAAACAACACTTCTTCTTCTCCAACTCTTGACCTTGTGGTGATTCTTCTCATGAGTTTTCAGGCCTGCACTTGAAACTAGTCGATTCTTCCCCTTGGAGTCACCAGATATGCAAATAATAGCTCTTTTTAAGCAAGAAAATTGTAGTAGATGCACATTAACCTTGCTGCAATAAAAATGAGACCTCTAAGGTCCCACCGGCGTGCCAAAACTATTGTTGTAGAATCACAGCACCCCTGGATGCAGATCAGGCTTCTAGGTTGATCACTTTAGCATCCAGTGTGATTGCACAACATGGAAACCTCTCTCCAAGTGTGGGACTTGTGAAACTGAGAGAGGAATCTCTAGATTAGAGGCTGGTTCCTCAAACTCCTCTGATTTAGATCTATATTTTACACAACTACAGAGGTTTAGATACTAATCCTACTCTAAACTGCAAGGAGACATGGATAGAAATGCAAAAATTGAAACTAACTAAAGGTGGTGATGCACCAAAAGGAGTGGTGAAACATTTCTATCATGTAAATAGACACAAACCAGAGATTGCAGCATAAAACATACACAGGCTGATAAGATATAATTTAGGATCTGAAATGAAGCAAACAATACAAACAAAGGACTGAAACTCATTCACAAAGCTTGCATTATCATTTCCAGTGTCAAAATCACTGCATTACAACCTCAGAGAGGTAAAAACCTATTACAGTCTTTGAGAGGTCTGATTCTTCAAACAATCACTTGCTGGAGGTGAAAGAAGAAGTTGCTATGCCCAAAAAATGTTCCCCTTAGAAATGAGCCAAATCTGGCTTTTACATTGCATGGGTCGAGCCCAGGAGACAGAAACGTACAAAAATGTGAGAGCCCATTCCTCCTTGACTACAGATGCATTAAAACAACATGGGATACCTTACAAACCCATACCCTGTCAATTTTGACTGAATTGCAGGAGAATACGACCCATTCTGCGTTAAATTTGGTCGTTGAAGTGTCACTTCAGTCATGAACACGTTTCAGAGCTGTTTCTCAAATTTCTCTCTCTAGATTACACCAAAATTCAAGATTAACCCTAGAATCATGTAGATAATTTCATAATCTTTCCGTTGATATAAAGAACGTGCAAATCTGAGCTCTGGATCGAAAGATATGTCAATCTGAAGATTTAGGGCACAAAACAGGTGAAAATGTGTTTTGAAAATTTTTCCCGCGCTCTGCCACTTGGATGACATGTGGCAAGCGCCGATTCGAGGCATAATCTCTCTCCTCTCGCTCACCGGGTTTTCCTTGAAAATTTTGACTTTTTTTTATTTTGGAACATTTTTCACTTTTCCCTCTGCCCCCGCCACTGGGACATGTGGCATGCATTGATTGGAGGACAGGGCGCGGGTCTTCCTTTACTTTTAGCTTTTTTGGCCAAACTTTTTCCAAATTCTCTAACTCCTCCACAAGCTCCATGCTTCCTGTTCCATTGACGCGTGTCTAATTCCTATTGGCTCGGGCCAACGCTTGAAACCTCACCCTTTGAACTTTTGGACGTTTCCCTCTTGTGACACGTGTCGTGATTTGATTGATCTTCGGTCTGCCGACTTTTCACGCCCTTCGACCTCACAAATGGGCTCCGGCTTATCCCAAACCGCTTGAACAAATTCCTCCGATCCGCCCTTTAATGGGCTTCCTTGTCCCTTTGTCCCGGATGTCCCGAATCAAGTTCTCTACACCACCGATCCGGGTGATTCGCGTCCTTCGCGTCCTCACGGCCCAGATGTCCCAGAATCAAGCTTACGCTTAGCAATTAGTCGATTTTCTCTCGACCTTCACTGGTTCACCTTTCCGCGTCCTATGCATCCTCACATGCCCCAGATCTCCCTTTGCTCTACAGACTGCCTGGCGGCCTTTTGGCCGATTCGCGCCTAGATGTCCCTCATGTCCCGACTGTTGCGAGGACTAGGACTTAGCCATTTTTCATGATTTTTTCTAGCCCAAGCTTGTTTTCTGCAACTTTTTCACATTTTCTCAGAACTTGCTCTTTTCTTCTTGGATAGGGGAGTTAGAAAAAATCTGAGGGGACCCTAGAAACATGATTTTTGCCCTGAATCAATCTATTTTCCTGGGACTTGAGAATTTAATGCATGTTATCAAATTTACCTAGGGGTGAATTTTGGATAACAATTTGGCGACTCAATGGGTTACCTACTGCTAGGTAGAAGATACCGATTTGCTCAAGTAGTCCATTGGGAATGGAGTCATCAAATATTCAGCTTTAGAACCCCAACCGACTCGTAATGTGTAAGGAGGAAGATGGAATATCACCTGATGAAAGCAAGGACTGCAAAACATCTCCATGGACAACAAGTTGTGCCAAAGCACTTAGGGAAAACAAAACTAACCTACAACAAAACAATGTGCATAGCACTTGGATGAATGAAAATCTAATCTAATATTTACAAAGTAGTGAACTTCCCTCTAGAAAGCAACACTTGAGATAGATTCCATTGATGGAATCTGCGCAGTTCTTCACCATCCAATGAGGCCAATTGAAAAGCATTGCCGTTCTTTCACTTCGTGACCATGTATGGGCCACTCCAAATGGCATCAAATTTTGAATGCCTTCTTGGTTTTGCTCTGTCCACATCCCATTTCAACACTAGATCTCCAACTTGAAAAGATCTATCCTTGGCCTTTCTATCAAAGGTCTTCTTGATCAAAGCTTGATCCTTTTCCATTGCTTGGGATGCCTGATTTCTGATCTCTTGCAGCTCCATCAAATCTGCATACCTCACCTCCATGGGCTCAAATTCAAGCAACTCCAGCTGCTTCATGAGTTCCAATGTTGGCAACTCAAGTGACATGGGCAAGATTTCCTCTCTTCCATAGACAAGCCTGAATGGAGAGTTACCTGTGGATCTTTTGGGAGTTATCCTATCAGCCCATAAGGCTGATTTTAGTTTGGTATGCCAAGACCTCTGATTCTCGTCAAGAGTCCTCCTAATGATCCTCAACAAGTTCTTGTTTGTAGACTCAGCCTGGCCATTACCTTGAGGGTAATAGTTTGATGAAGTGTTTAGGTAAATACCGTTCTTGACAGCCCACTCAGTCACCTTAGATCCAATGAATGCCAATGCATTATCAGAGATTATTGTAGCAGGTACACCAAATCTGGTTGTTATCCCCTCATAAAAGTCTAAGATGCTAGACTCATTTGCCTCTTTGAGTGCTACTGCTTCTGTCCATTTGGTGAAGTAGTCTGTGGCTGTCAAAATCCATTTGTGCCCTAGGCTTGAATTGGGATTAATGACTCCGATGAAGTCCAAACCCCATTGCATGAATGGCTAGTCAACTGAGATTGGGTGCAATGGAAAGGTAGCAAGTATCTCTTTTCCTATAAAGAATGCACAATTCTTACACTTCTTGATCCATGCATAGCAATCACTGAAGATTTTAGGCCAATAATAGCCAGCCTTCATGATTTTTAGAGCTGTCACTCTTGGTGCAAAATGACCACCAGCTGGTCCACCATGAAACTCTTCTAACACCGTTTGAATCTGATTTGTGCTAATGCATCTCAGCAGCACTCCATTCACATCTTTCTTGTGCAGAACTCCATCAACAATGGCATACGGGACAGCCTGCAATATGAAGTGTCTTCTTTGAGTCTTGTTCATCTCTGGAGGGCATAGGCCCAGTGCCTAGGAAGTGTATAATATCTTGGGTCCAGCAAGGAGTGGGGAAAACATTGTCTTCTTCTTGATTTCCACTTGGCTCATGGCTTTCCTGGACTGTCAAAATAGCCACTTCTTCATTGCATACTTCTCTTTTCTTCCCCAAAACTAGCTGCTCACACAATCCTTTCCCTCTTACTAGCTTGGTGATCTTGATCTCAATGTCATACTCCATGACACGGGTGATCCAACCTACTCTTTTCTCATTCAGATCCTTATTGAGGAGGAAGTCCTTAACCCCAGCATGTGAGACCAGCAACTGGACCTTATTGTTTGAGACTAAATGCTTGAATTTCTTCAAGCTTCTGATTACTGCAAGAACATGCTTCTCAATAAAAGAGTATCTCACCTTATAGTCATCTAGGCTCTGGCTGAATAAGGAAATTGGCTGCTCATCATTATCCTTGTTCTTGTACCAAAATGGCAGAGATAGTGTCATTACCTCCAAATGCATAGAGGATGAAATCCTTTGAGAAGTCCGGTTGATGAGAGTTGGTGCTTGAGAGATAGCTTCTTTGATTGCTTCAAAATCTCCTTGCCTTCTCGCTGTCCACTTGAAAGCCATGCTCTTCTTTAACATTTTTGTGATGGGCTTGACAAGGGCTGCAAAATCTGGGACAAACCTCTGAACAAATTTTATCCTTCCCAAGAAACTCTGAAGGGCTTTCTTATGGCTTAGCAATGGTAGTGCTCTTATGGCTTCAACCCTGTTTGGATCAATTGCTAATCCTTCCTTGGAGACAATATGGCCAAGGACCTTTCCTTCATGTGCAAGAAAGATGCACTTCTTAGGATTCAAAGACACTCCAAATCTCCTACACCTCTGAAACACTTGCCTGAGGTGAAAGAGATGGTCTGCTACATTCTTTGAGAAGATAGTGATATCATCTAGGTATACCAGCACTATCTTGTTGATCAAGCCTTTGAATGCCATATCCATAGCTCACTGGAATGTTGCTCCGGCATTCGACAATCCAAATGGCATCTTCTTGTAAGCATATGTGCCCCATTTTGTAGTGAAGGCCGTCTTGAATTGATCTTCTTCCTTCACCATTATCTGATTATAGCCTGAATATCCATCTAGCAATGAAAACCTTTCTGAACTAGCTACAACCTGTAATATTTGTTCCATTGATGGAAGCGGATAATGATCTTTGAGTGATGCTCTATTTAGATCACGAAAGTCCACACATAATCTTATTTCTCCATTTCTTTCTTACTGGCACCAAGTTTGCAACCCAACTTGAGTGTTTGATGGGGAAGATGATACTGGCCTCAATAAGCTTGCTTAACTCTTTTCTCATGAGAGGTTCAATATGGGGATTGACTGGCCTTTGCTTTTGCCTGACAGGCTTAGTATTTGGATCCAATTCGATGGTATGTTGAGCTAAGTTGGGATTGAAACCTTTCAAGTCTTTGTAGCTCCAAGCAAACACGCCAGGAACTCTTGACAAAGCCGTATGAACTCGTACTTTCTTGTTCACTTGTCATCCTCCCAATTTGCAATGGTTTGTTCTCTTCTACCAAGATGGACATCGAATCCTCTCTCTAAACCTGAATGCTTGCTTTCTCCTTTCTAAACTGGTCATTGGGGTTAAAATGGACTCCAAAGTGATAAGTCCTTTGGAAGCTTGTTAGTTCTCAATTGCACTACCTGGTCACCATCTTTGCTGCTGCACTTGTCTTGATTCTTGGTGGAGAACTCAGCTTCTTCTTGGAGGAAATTAACAATTTGTTGATCATTCTCGAAGACTTTCCAACTTGTATTGCTATCTAGAACAGCTGGTCTCACAACCAATTTGATATGAGGCTGAGATTTCTCACTTTTGATACTTTCTACAACATCAAACGCAACCCCAATTGCTACTAGCCTGTCAGTGGCTTCATTATTTTTTCTTGGGATGGAATTGATGCTAAAAGCTTCAAAATCTTCAATAAGATCCCACACCTGATTTTTGTAGTTCTTCAGCAGATCATTTTTGGCAGCATTTTTTCCTCTGACCTGGTTTACAATCAACTCACTGTCACCAAAGACTTGTAAATTCCTGATGCCTTTCTTCTTTGCCCAGTGCAGTCCATGAAGTAAGGCTTCATACTCAACTGTATTGTTTGAGCAAGAAAACTGAAAACGGAAGGCTGAGTAATACTTTATACCTTGTGGTGAAATGAGCATAGCCCCTCCTCCTGAACCTTGTCTACTCCTTGACCCATGAAAGAACAATTGCCATACTTCATTCTTGTCCTTATGATCTGGCTTGGTGATGTTGGGGAAAGGTTGATTCTCTTCATGTAAACAATAAACTCCTAGCTTAGATTCTTCCACTTCTTGATAAGGATCAAATGCATGTATCTTGCTTGCCCATTCATCAAGAGTCAAATCTGGAATGCTTCCAACCTTGGTGTTAGCTTCATCATTGCTTGGGTGATCTTCTTGATCAAATGCTAAGCAATTGGAATTAATTTGACTTGGAGTGTAAGGCTCAATATGGAAGTTTGCAATAGGTTCTAACCTAATTGTATCCTTAGTTCCATACCTCGTTCGAGGCTAACAAAGATGTGAGACCAATCAGCAGAAAGATAGCCTCCAATCTTGGCTGTGAAGTCCCTTGACAAGCAAAGGGAAAAGAGCAGTGGAAGGTCTATGACTAATACATCTTGTAAAACAATAACATTTGGACATGCATGCAAGGTAAGACTTAAATTTCTAATCACTCCAATCATTATTATTGCTGTCCCATCTAGCTACACTACCCCTTTGGATATTGTTTCATAATAGAGCCCTAGCCGATCAGCTATTTGTTTGGGCATGATAGAATTAATTGCTCCGTAATCCTTCTAGGTGGAAGAGTTGAAAGAGTTCTGTTTGGTGGAGATGGAGACCTTTGAATCCTTCTTCCTCTTTTCCTTCTTCTTGGAGATAATTGCAGGTATTCAAACATAACTTATTCTTCTCCAACTCTTGACCTTGTGGTGATTCTTCTCATGAGTTTTCAGGCCTAGACTTGAAACCAGTCGATTCTTCCCCTTAGAGTCGCCACAGTAATAGCTCTTTTTAAGCAAGAAAATTATAGTAGATGCACATCAACCTTGCTGCAATAAAAATGAGACCTCTAAGGTCCCACCGGGCGTGCCAAAACTGTTGTTGCAAACTCACAGCACCCTTAGATGCAGATCAAGCTTCTAGGTTGATCACTTTAGCATCCAGTGTGATTGCACAACATGGAAACCTCTCTCCAAGTATGGGACTTGTGGCGAGAGAGGAATCTCTAGATTAGAGGCTGGTTCCTCAAACGCCTCAAATTTAGATCTATATTTTACACAACTACAGAGGTTCAGATACTAATTCTACTCTAAACTGCAAGGAGACAGGGATAGAAATGCAAAAATTGAAACTAACTAAAGGTGGTGATGCACCAAAAGGAGTGGTGAAACATTTATATCATGCAAATAGACACAAACCAAAGATTGCAGCATAAAACATACACAGGCTGATAAGATATAATTTAGGATCTAAAATGAAGCAAACAATACAAACAAAGGACTGAAACTCATTCACAAAGCTTGCATTATCATTTCCAGTGTCAAAATCACTGCATTACAACCTCAGAGAGGTAAAAACTATTACAGTCTTTGGAGAGGTCTGATTCTTCAAACAATCACTTGCTGGAGGTGATAGAAGGAGTTGCTATGTCCAAAAATGTTCCCCCCTTAGAAATGAGCCAAATCTGGCTTTTACATTGCATGGGTCGAGCCCAGGAGATAGAAACGTACAAAAACATGAGAGCCCATTCCTCCTCAACTGCAGATGCATTATAATGGTATGGGATACCTTAAAAACCCATACCCCGTCAATTTTGACTGAATTGCAGAAGAATGCGACCCATTCTACGTTAATTTGGTTCTGAAATGTCACTTCTGGTCATGAACACACGTCAGAGCCGCTTCTCAACTTTCTCTCTCTAGAATGCACCAAAATTCAAGATTAACCCTAGAATCATGTAGATAATTTCATAAGCTTTCATTGATATAAAGAACATGTAAATCTGAGCTCTGGATTGAAAGATATGTCGATCTGAAGATTTAGGGCACAAAATAGGTGAAAATGTGTTTTGAAATTTTTCCCCGTGTGCTCACCACTGGATGACACACAGCAAGCGCTGATTGGAGGCGTAATTCTCTCTCCTCTACTCACCAAAGGGTTTTTCCTTGAAAATTTTAACTTTTTGTGATTTTGGAACATTTTTCACTTTTCCCCCGTGCCCCGCCACTTGGGACACGTGGCATGCATTGATTGGAGGACAGGGGCGCGGGGTCTTCCTTTACTTTTAGATTTTTGGCCGAAACTTTTGCCAAATTCTCTAACTCCTCCCGAGCTCTGCGCTTCGCTCCATTAGGCGCATGTCCAATTCCTATTGCTCCGCCAACGCTTGAAACCTCGCCTTTGATCTTTTGGACGTTTCCCTCTTGTGACATGTGTCATGATTTGATTGGTCTTGGTCTGCCGGATTTTCGCATCCTCGCGCCTCACGGCCCGGCTGTCCCAAATCGCTTGCAATAAATTCCTCCCGATCTGCCCAAAATGGGTTTCCTTGTCCTTTGTCCCGGATGTCCCGAATCAAGTTCTCGTGCTTGGCCGATCCGGGTGATTCGCGCCCTTCGCGTCCTCGCGCCCCGTATGTCCCGATCGTTACGCTTAGCGAGCTAGTCGATTTTCCTCTCGACCTTCGGCTGGTTCGCCTTTCCGCGTCCCATGCATCCTCACGGCCCAGATGTCCCCTTTGCTCTACAAACTTCCCTGGCAGCCTTTTGGCCGATTCGCGCCCGATGTCCCTCATGTCCCGATCTGCTGCGGACTAGGACTTAGCCATTTTTCATGATTTATCCTATCCCAAGCTTGTTTTCTCAGTAACTTTTTCACATTTTCTCGTAACTTACTCTTTTCTTCTTGGACAGGGGAGTTAGAAAAAATTTGAGGGGACCCTAGAAACATGACTTTTTGCCCTGAATCAATCTATTTGCCTGGGACTTGAGAATTTAATGCATGTTATCGAATTTACCCTGGGGGTGAATTTTGGATAACAATTACACTTCATTGTGTGATGAATCACATTTTGTAGATGTATGAGGCCACAAATATCTTGCACTATGATGAGTTATCACTGTCATGTCTAAGTGTGAGTTTTTGAACTTGAAATTGTGATTGCTCACACATTGAAGTGCGATCACCAAATTATGGCCTCCCATTATAGTCAATATTTGAATTTTAGTATGTAAGAAAAAAACTATGTCATAGCGACCTAGGCTATACAACTTTTGAAAGCCATAGGGGAAAGAAGCCAATGATTGTGCATAAGCCAATGACTGTGAGTGGTAATGTGTAGTATATTACCACTAGTTGTAAAAATCAAAGTCAACATTTATAAATTTTATACTAAAAATTAGAAAAAATGTAGCCAATAAGATAGATAAAATCAAATCACATGTACAAATAAGCCAATAAAAAGATGTAACTTTGACCCCGCTAGGCTGATTTCACCTAGATGTGCTTTCATCATGTAAGTTAGCAACCACTAGGCTTATTGAATATACCAGCCACAAGGATTATGTAAGATAACAACCTCTTTGCTTATGTAAGATAGCGACCGCTTGGCTTATGTAAGATAGTGGTTGCTTGGCTTATGTGGGGATTCAAATAATAACAAAATAGAAATCCTAAAATAGTGAAACTAAAATCCAAAAATCAGGATTTATAAATTGGATTACAATAGTGGTGAACTTGGAATCCAATAATAATGCTATTGGAATCCAATATTAGCCAAATTAGAATCCAATAATAGTGATATTGGAATCCAATAATAGCGATATTGGAATCCAATAATAGTGAAATTGAACTAGAATAATTCCAATAATGACAATATTGGAATCCAATATTGCTACTATTGGATTCCAATAATAGTAATAATGGAATCCAATATAGACAAAAATGGAATCCAATATACATAAAAACGGAGATGGATTTCTTCCAATATTTGAAATACTGGAGTCTCAATTCACTGGAATATGTCCCAATTTAGTGAAATAAGTGTTTTGCACATATAAAGGCCTCATCCAATCAGGATTTACTCCTAATGATATCATCCCTTTGCTTATGCCTCACCCTCAATATAAAGGTTATAACTTCCTCATAGCATATCTTGGCCCATGTGTCTTCCACATGAAAGTTTAGGTTGTACTTGACCTCATACCTCTCCCCTTACTCTTGGGAAATCTTGGCTTAGTTACATTGGTGGTACTATTGATCAACATAATAATCTTCTCTTTTCCAATTACTTCCAAGTATATTTCTATTCGCAATGATTCATTCTCTAATTATTATCCTAATGTAACATGATGAAATGCACTCAAGTTCCTTGGTATACCATTCATTCTGAGGAATATGCTTTGGGCATGTATGATCTTTGTATCTTAGGATTTTTCATTGGTAAACCCAAATACTTTACATATCATGCATCTCATCTAGCCCCTATGGTTTTGTTCTAGGTTTAAATGATATTCTTGATAATATCACATAGATCCTTTTGGAATTCACACTTAGGGGCATCCTAATTCCCACACCACTCAACGACGCACTCTTGTTCTTTGTTCCTACTTTATTGTTAAGGGAATTCCTACATGAACACACTTTACACACACACTGGGAGCATCCTTATTCCTCCCTTCTAGTTGTTCTATTTCACATATATACAATTAAAAATCCAAAAACATGTTTTCTTATTTCTTGATTGATGTACTCTTGATTCCTTATACTACTATATGTTGCACCTTTTCTTATCATGTTACTATGGTTCCTAGTATGATTTATAATTTTTCATACACACATGCACATTCACATGGTATCTTGAGGTGAATATAGGTCACTTACATGTTGTTACATGATGTATGATGCTTGGCCATCTCCATTACTAGTCCCATGGAGGCTCTGGAGGAATCTACCTTTTCCACTTACTATTAGGCTATATCATTGCAATATTTCACATTTTCATTCCTATATTTAGATCTTACATTGTGGCATACTATTTATCTTTCCTAACATGCTAATGGGTGCTTCATTTTTAACATTTTCCTTACAATACTCCTTCCGATCCTGGTTGTCTCGATTTTTTTGTATCTTGTTTGCACGATATGCCCTATGTTTGATTGTTTCCTTATTTACACAAGCCTTGATGACCTTGATTGTCTTGTGACATCTTGAGTGGTGTCTTATGTATGCAACTAGATCCTCATTGTGTCCTTGTTTTATGTTTTTATATTCTTTTACTAGTTCTTATTTTTGTGTGCATTGCTGTTTCTCACTAAAACTTGTATGCTAACATGTTTCAATTATTTTACTTATGCCATTTTCACTACCATGCATACTCCCTATTTCCCCTACATGAATCCCTATATCAGATATGCATATCAGTTTTAGAGTTCCTTATTTGGGATCCATTTTATTTTATTCATCTCACACACCCCAATGAGTGAGGAAAACATTGGGTGAACCTTTTCACCCTCCTAACAATTACAAAAAGTAGTTACATAATCACAACCAACATGAACAAAACATAGATTCACTGAGAATAGGGCCAAAAATAGAATTGGACACAAAACTTAGCATGAAAATAACCACCCAATACAGACATGAGTTGTGGTGCTAATGTCCCACATGGGAACTCTTTTCCCGGGGAAAAATAGTTACACGCTACGCTTCTCCAGCTTCAACAAATACACAATTAGTTTCAAATCACTATAAGTTACTAACATGAACTATATAAGGAACCAATTACTTACTTAGGAACCAAAACAAGAAATAAATAAGGAAGTAACACTTAGGGAATATGCATGACAACAACATACCTGGAACTATGTGTCACCTGAGGAAGTTACAAATCAAGTTTGTGATCATCTGCATGACACTTATCTATGGGTAGGTGTTAATAGTTGGAGTTAAAATCCTATGAGCTCTCCGAACATACTTTCCTTATCAAAAATGGACACCTAAATCCAAATTTTAGTTCCGAGATGCTCAAATCCCTAGTTTGGTGATAAAACGCCCATATCCTTCGTACTATTCCAACCAACTCCTAAGAAACAAGTATACAATCAGGAATAAATTTCTATCTCTTTCTATTTCAACATTTCATATGTACTCTAACCATTTGGTTTATATTTTTCCAATACACATTTCCATTTTACATACTTTTCAATTTAAATTTCAATTTCATTTACCATGAGCATTAACTACACTTGTTTTCTTTTGCAGGTCCTATCATATCCCAAAAAGGAAAGTCACACACGAAACCATAAAGCAAATGTCAAGAACGATCCAACAAAGATGATACTAAAAGGAACTACATACACACATCATTATCATTCTATACACACAAATGTCACCCCTAGGATCCATATCCTTCTCTTCCTTTATAATTTCATGGTACACATTTTGCACTATTCCATTCGACACACTATTGGGCATAATATTATTTCAACTCCCGAAGGTATGCTTTTATTTTTACTTTATGCTACCAAATCCTTATTCACCGTCATGAAGTGGGGGAAAATGTAGTCACTAAATCACACACTTACTATGTATATATAGCATCTATATAGTTCATTTATATGCATGATTCCTAAGCAAGAGAATTAGTCATTGATAACACTTGTTTTACTTCAATATTACTTTTATCCTTCTTATCTTTATTACTTGTCTTTTCTATATTTAAACCTTACAGCTTTGTACACTAGCCAACATCAAATTCAAATCTTATTCCATTGTTTTATCTTTTTGGCACCTTGTATGGGACCGCTCATTAGAGACAAGTGCTCCCGCGTGCTACTAAACCCTTTGGGTGCTTTTGTCAACTTTTTCTCTTTTGCTGATTTTTTGGATGTTACTTCTTTTCATGTCTTTGTTTACTACATTGGGAAAACCTTTCATTTCTTAATGAAAAAACTTAAGTGAATAAATCATATGTATACATGTCTTATTTAACCTCATTAAGGGGGAAATCATTCAAGAGGCACATACTATTACAAGGAGCTAATATTTTCTACCTACTACATTAAGGACTACATTTTGGGACTACATATGAGGGTTTATTCTGAATTCCATACCACACATTTTACATTAGGATAAAGTAGTTGTATCTCAATATTCCTTGTGTAACTAGAACTAGGAAATCCTAGCTCGAGAGAAACTATTCCAATCACACACACATTAGAACTACATTGAGTCTGAAATATAGTGTAGTGCTTATTGACGATCATATTGGGGTGACCACTGAGGTCAATCCGAATCAAACATATGCATATTTTTATTCATCTAATGTACACTTGAGTATTATGTATGTATCTAGGGTTTCTTTTACATGTATAGGTTTGATAGAGTAGAAGTGTGTAGACACAAAATTATGCACATTAGAAATTATTTACCTCAGTCTTATACTACTATTTAGAAGTTTCTCAAGTGGATAAAGTACCAATTAATCTCACCTTTTGGCCATCTTTATTTTATATTTTGTTTCTTCATTCCCACATATTTTATTGCACTTATCCACCCATTTTGCAATTTCCCTGTCATTCTAGTCCAAAATCAGGGCACCCTAGCCTATACTGGGGTGCCCCGGGGCACCCTAGTCCCACTTTTGGGCACCCTGATCTATGTACATCCTTTCCCATAGATTTTTAGGGACTTTCTAGCTGTTTTTTATCTTTATCTTTTCCTCAGTCAACCTTGTCAGGATTAATTATGAAATTAAGCTTGAGAGCCCTATAAATATAAAGTTATAAGACCATAATAAGGGTGCTAGGTCATAAAATTACACTCTACTATTACTCCATCTAGAGTTGCATCCATTACATCACTTACATCCACATAGTTGCATGCATCAAGGCTAGAAGATCTGCATCACACACACTACACAGGGGGAGGGATTATATTTTATTCCATGCACATATGCTATTTATATTTTCTATAGTTATTATTGTTCGCTACTTCAAAAAAGTGTGACTAAAATGAGAGCACTTAGGGAACAACATATACACACAAACCAAAACTACATCCGTGTCTAAAATGTAGTACAACGCTAAGTGCTAAGTCCACTAGTTTGGTGGATGAGGTCAATCTAACCCATTCATTTACATCTTTTATTTTTATATGGTTTGATACTTCATTTTGCATTGCAAGTCATTTTCTAGCTCATCCTAAGATCTAACGTGACAAACAAGAAGCACTCGAAGATAACTTCTGACCACACCACAACCATTTTATGAGAATTTACAGTGATCGAGAGCATCCAGATTCTAGAATAGGGTACCCTAATACACTTCCAGTTCCCCAGTCATCTCGGATCCTCTAGATATGTCCTTTGTAGGGTCTCGTGAGTGTTCATCTACACTTCCTGATTTCATTTCCAGATCTGCGACAACTTGTGACAATCACTTCCAATCAGCTAAGCTATTTCTCTTCCTTCTCTTGCACATTTAGGGTTTCATTTCACTTAGAATAGTTTACTTGCATTTATTTCATACTATTTTAGTCCATTTACTACTTGACGTTTTAGTCCTCCTAATTAGATTAACATTAATACCTTAGTGTCCCCTTTTAGGCCAACTAGATTATTATTATTTTTAATCATTTTGGTGAACCCGACATCTCCTTCTAGCACCTTCTAAGGTTTTGAATTTTCACCTCCCATCATGGGTAAGCATCATAGAAAGTATTCTTCCTCTAAGTCTTCAGCTACTCTCCAATTATGGGTGTCGCTCATTCCCTTCATTTAATCAACTTCTTGTTGATGTCATATCAAACCAGGGGTGTGTCCAAAGCTATATGCAACAAGAGTACTTTAACTAATCTAGTAGTTGATTATAACTATTTTTATATTTTCTAGGGGATCTCTTTAATGTCTTAAGGAATTCTTGGTAAAACCTTATTCAAATCAAACTATGAAAAATTGCTGAAAGTAAAACACATTGAAAGCTTGTTGAAAGGAAACACACAAAGGCAAAAAGGAAACACACTTGCTATTGGAAAATAAACACACTTCCTTTTGAAAGTAAACACTCGATTAAAATGCTTGAAAGCAATTGAAATAAATATAAATATTTATCTAAACACCCGTAGGAACAAGTATACAACAAAATTTAACCGAAAGAACTAAAGCAATACAAAATTAACCGATCTAAGTACTTTACTTTGTCAAGAAATATAAATACCAAATAAATGAATATCCTGGTCCTTGGGGGAGTGGGCCCTTGCTCCTCCTTGAATTAGGATTTTAACAACTCATAATTCTCTCAACTCGTAATGGCTATTTTATTGATGAAAATATTCAGTATTACAAAACATATTGGATTTAGATATTTTAATCTATTTCTCTTCTTTGTTCTATATCTAATTAATTCCTTTCTATCTAATGCAGTCTACTTTATATACATTTTTCAATAATAGTTCTCTCAATGATTCTCATGAAATCAATCATGCCTGTAATAGATGCCGAGTCAAATGGAGGTTGATCAGATAGTTGTAGGATAACTCTTCCTGGATCTACATTTAAAAATATTCTCATCCTTCATGATTATAGATGCAAAATTTTCAGATGTGGTTTAAAATAGATAACTCCCATCGGTTCCGAACTTTGGATAAGTTCCAAAACCATAGGAGATTGTTAAGAACCAAAACCTATGAGATTTCCAGAGCTGTCCCCAAGAGTTCTGGAACTAAGTCCGAAAATTCCGGAACTAAATTCTAGAGTTCTGAACTAAGTTTGAAAGTTTTGGAACTAAATGATGACTGTGTGATGGAGTTCTAGAACTAGCTTGGAAGTTTTGGAACTAAGTTGTGTAGGATCAGATGCTATCAAAAACATACTGAACGCCACCTGCTTCATTTCCTTGATTGATTAGACTTGCTTTATTACAAAACTGAATTTAAACACACACTATGTTAGGAATTTTAGAGCTTTTAACATTAGGATCACAATCAATCAAAAGACATACAGTTACATCCTAACTCATATCGATCAACTAAAAGTCACACAATGTAATCAAACTTAATCAAAAGGAGAGTATGATGAAATCATATATTATACATTAATCGAACATATACTGGCCTCATCATTTCCCCAAACTTACTTATTTGTAAGTCCCTTTACAAACTCATTCTTCAAAAGTGGGATCATATGTTCTAGCATTCCATTTGATTTCTTAGATCAAATGGCTGAAACTGAATTTTCCAATGCTTAAGCTTAGATGTATTGTACCCAACTCCTTTTTTTGTTTTCCTCTCCCACTTTTCAAATTCAGTAGGGTCCTGAGGTTCTCTGTTCTACTAAGGAGACATAGGGGTGAGAAGTGGAGGTGGCCTTGTTCACATTCCCATCCATATTTGGCTGTAGGTTTCATTGACTTGGGGAATTATTGTGCATAATGCTTTGGCCCTCTCTAAACTCCATATCAGATTTGTAGGGGAAATTACTTCCCTTCTTTTCAAAGAAATAGTAAGGAGTTCCCACCTTTTGAGCATCCTTCATAAATATCTTCATATTTTTCCTCCTCATAGAGGTGAAGGCATCAATATTCTTCGCAAAATAGTAGGGTAATTTGTCTTGAATTTCTTATTAAAGGCATGATTTCTAAAATGTGTGAGGAAGGCAGAAGGTTTACCATAATGAGCTCTCATGCAGAGGCCTGTTGAGCTGGATTTTAATAAAAATTCAGATTCTCTTTCCTTCCATGCAATTTGGTTTTGCAAAAGAGAGACAAATGCATTGAGTTGGCTCTCCCCTACATATAAGTTAATCATAAATCTTGTGTTTTTCTGTAGCATATAATTGCAAAGATAAAATTCACACAAGAGATTTTTCTTCATTGAAATGGATAGAGAGTAAGCTGCCATGAATTTAGATTCATCTTGTAGTTCATGTGGAAGCCCACATGCAATTCTTGACAACTGCCAGTGAATGAACCGATCTTCTAAAAACACAATCTATTCAAGATAAGGTCTCCCGTACGCAAGCAATTTCTCACTCATAAGATAGACCGTATGAATTTTGGCAATACATTTATATTTATTTCCTTCCTCCTTATAAAATTTTTCTTCCCATTCCTTTCTTGCCTTCATCTCTTCCTCCATCTTGGTCTTTAATTCCTCATTTGATGTTTTGGCTTCTCTAAGCTCTCTACAAATATCATCCCATTACTATTTTAGTGGAAAATAGGTCAACTCGGGCCTATGCAGAGGTCAGTGGACACAACACTTTGTTTTCTCGGAAGTCCTGAACTCTTCCTCTTTTTATCGATGTTTCTCGGTTGCTTTGATAATTCCTCGCTTTGGCCGTAAGCTAAGTTGTTTGCTCATCAATGAGTGTTTCCCTTTGTTCCAATTTAAGTTTTAGGAAGTCCAATTCCTCATCTTTTTCTCTAGTAATAAGCTCTACTCTATATAAGAATAGATCTTGTTTAACTTGTTGTTTTTCCTCTACCTTTGAAATTATTTGAGGAGTTAGGCATTTTTCCTCTATTAAAGGAAATTTTCCTTTTCTTATCCTAGATGCCAACTCTTCTTCTTCATGTGGCATTGCTGAAGGTTCAGCTAACTCCTAAAATCTTGATCATCAAATCTCTCTTCTCCTCTATCCATTTCAGCATGACTTGGCCTAGGTGGAGTCATGGCCATACTATCCAAAATGTCAGCAGCTTCCTCTTCCATACTTTCCTGCTCACTCCTTACTTTTGGAGTTCCCCTTTACCTCTTATGACTTTTTCTTATCTAGGGAAGTTTAACATGCCCAGTAGTGAATTTCCCTCAAGAACTTCTTCTTACTATTCTTTTTGGTTCTTGTGTGGGTGAGCTATCTCCGTCAAAGATAGATATTGGTTCTTCCAAAGTCATGTGGAGGAAGGAATTTCCTTCACAGTACAGAAGGCTTTGTTATTTTTATATTTCTCACCGATCTTCTTTTTCTTGGTATGTTTTCTCTTTCCATTTCCCTCTGTCCTTATACAGGGGCATCAATTTCCAGATTAGCTGAAGGAGAGAATGGGGCTGGAATTTTCCTTATAATAATATTAAGGTTTTTCATAAACTTGCCAAGAAAATTGTCTCAAATTTCTTCTCCATTCTTTTTTGACAAGAAATGGTGCTGGCATATCAAGTGAATTAGACCATGATGCCTAATTGTTCCAACACCCCAGGAATATCTCTGAGCCATGGTCTGAATGGAATCAAAGAGAAACCTTGGGATGTTTATTATGTATTCAGCTTGGTGGCTCCATACTTCAGATATATGATCATTTTTAAGACTTCTTTTCCCACAGACCCAAACTGACCATCATAGGTTAAATATTTTACTATCCAAAATGTAACCCTATCAAAGGGATTGGGAAAATTGGCCCTTCTGACCCCTTTTATGATTTTCTTTGTATTATAGATATACTAGGGTTCAACTTCTTCTTCTTGCAACAAGACTTCTACCAGTTCTTTCAAATTCCTCTTTATAGGTTGTGGGACATGAACAATGGGTACTCCAGACACATTACTTACAGTATTTACAGAAAAAGGAATAAAGACATTTCTTACTTTTGTTCTAGACTATTCTAGATTTATGAAAATTCTCTTACCAATTCATCATTATGCCTTGAAAATTTCTTCAGGAATTCAAGCCATCCTGCATGCTCAAAGATAGATTCTACTTCTTCATCTGCGAATAGCTGGGAATTGTCCTCTGGTTCTGATTTCTTCTTAATCCCCATATCAGCTTGAGTTCTATCTCCCTTGATTTTGTGTGAATTGGTTGTAGGCCTTCTCCTTAGCTGCAGAACTAATGGCTTGGTTGTGAAACCTCTATTTTTAGCTACGGAACCTTAGTTCTTAGCTACGGAACATCTGAATTCTTTGTTCTTTGCTGCAGAATACAAACTCAATTTGTTGTTCCTTAAGATACTTCAACAATATCTATCTCGCTTGATCTTTGCAATAATGATTACTAATGATAACCATGCCACCACTTATTCCATCCAAATCAATATCATGATTACACACTTGTAATCATAATGTATAAATAGATGACTCATCATACCTACTTTTAAATTAAGTCACATCACACATGCAAACATTTAATCAACCCTAAATAAGTTAAAAGACATAATTACCATCCTTGATGATGTAAGTCTTTTGCTATGATGACTCGTCATTCCGACAAGTGGAACAAAATATGATTAGATAAGACAACTGGAATTCAAAATAATTCCTTTATTTGAACTAGCCAAAAAGAGGTCAACCGCCATTTGTTGGTTTTCAATTGACCTTGAGAGAATTTTACACTTTATATTTTTTTCTTTTTTTTTCTATTTATTTTTTTTATATTTTTTTGGGGGGAAGAAGACGCCATTTCCCCGGTTTTCATCTTCTTCCCTTTATTCTAGATCTATCATCTGATTATTTGATCATTTTGAAAGAACTACCTTCTTCCATATGATCAAATTCTTTGTCTGCTTCAATCTTCCTCAAAAATTCATTCTTAGTGGGAGGCTTCCTATAGAGTTTCAGCCTATGTCCATTGACCAAGAGTGTTTTGTTGTTGCCATCAATGGGAAGTAACTGAATAGAACCATTGTCAAAAATCTGATCAATCTGATAAGGTCCCAACCATCTGGTTCTCAATTTTCCCTTGAACTATTGGTACTTAGAGTCAAATAGTAATGCCTAGTCTCCTACTTTGAATTTCCTTTTCTTGATATGTATGTCATGCCATTGCTTCCTTTGCTCTTGAATCATCTATGTCTCATTGAAGTGCTTCCAACCTTAATTCATCCAACTCATTGAGTTGAAGGATTCTTTCTTTTTGAGCTGCATTTAATTCAATTCCCACCTTCATTATTGTCCTCAATGTCTGAAGTTCAAATTCTATAGGCAACAAGGGATTTTTCCCATAGACTAATTCATATGGTGAAAACCCTGTTGTA
Source organism: Taxus wallichiana var. yunnanensis (assembly GCA_018340775.1). Classification (NCBI taxonomy): domain Eukaryota; kingdom Viridiplantae; phylum Streptophyta; class Pinopsida; order Cupressales; family Taxaceae; genus Taxus; species Taxus wallichiana. The sequence continues at coordinate 410,270,993 of CM031235.1, forward strand.
GTTTTCCAAGTTGTATTATACATCCAGATAGCTTTAGGTAGTCTCTTTACCCAATATTTTCTCCCAGCTTCAACTATTTTGGTAAGGATGTTCTCCAATTCTCTCTTTGTTACTTCAGCTTTTCCATTTGACTGTGGATGGCAAGGAGATGACTTCCTATGATTGATTTGGTAATACCTTGTGAAATCTTGGATCATATTAGACATGAATTGTGGTCCCTAATCTGAAACTATGCTCCTTGGTGCTCCAAACTTGATCATAATTATGTTCCAAAGGAAATCAGCAATTGCTTCCTCAGTGGCATTTGTCAATGCCTACACTTCTGCCATTTTGTCACATAATCATTATACAAGAATATATTCCTTCCCTTGCGAATGAGGATTAAAGGTACCAACAAAATCCAATCCCCATCTCTCAAATGGTTCAACCACAACTTGAGGCTGAAGAGACATTTCATTGGTGAAAGTTGGTTGTCCCATCCTTTGACAAGGATCACACCTCTTGATATATCGTTTCACATCCTTGTACAGAGATGGCCAATAATAATCAGTTCCAAGTATCTTATGAGTTGTTCTTTTTAATAAATAGTGTCCTCCACTTGGTTCATCATGACATACTTTGAGGATGTCAAAGATTTCATCCTCTCTTACACACCTGCACAAGACAAAATTAGGACCAGACCTAAATAGAATTCCATTTAACCATTTGAATTGTGCAATCGGTTTTAATTAACTTATTTATTTGTTTTTAGTGAAAGAAGGAGGGAACTTCCTTGTTGCAAGATACTTTTCCATATCAGCAAACCATGGTGTACTTTCTGAGATTACACACAGTTGTTCATCTAGAAAGTTATCCTTGACTGGATCTTGTTCCTATATGGTGGTTAGTCTTGACAGAAAATCAGCTACCACATTAGATTTACCTAGATTGTCCATAATGATAATATCAAATTCTTGCAAAAGTAATAACCATCTAATGACTCTTCCTCCAACCATTGGTTTGTTCATTAAATACTTAATTGCTAAATGATCTATGTATACAAATATCTTGTACCCTGTAATATAATGTCTAAATTTATTGATTGCATAAATTACAACAAGAAATTCCTTTCAATGGTGGTGTAATTATTGTTAGGAGTAATATTCTTGCTAAGATAGTAAATGGCATACATATTTCCTTCTTCATCTTTTTGTCCCAATACTACACCAATGGAATAATTTGAGGCATCTGTTTGGATATGAAATGGATTTTCCCAATTAGGACCTCTCAATATTGGGGCACTGATTAATTTGTTTTTAATTTCTTCAAAATCATGTTGGCACTTTTCATCCCAAAGAAATTCACAGTCATTGGTTAGCAAATTAAACATGGGATCAGCAATTTTACTGAAATATTTTATAAATCATCTATAGTACCTAGTATGCCCTAGAAATGATTTGATATCTGTGGGATTTTGAGGGATAGGTAAATCTGAAATGATCCTAATTTTATTTTGATCCACCTGATTTCCTTTTTGTGAAATATGGTGTCCTAATACAATTCCCTCATCCACCATCATCAAATAGTGTTCATCACTAAGAGATAGGTTATGTTGTTCACATCTTGTTAACACTCTGTCCATATTTCTCAAAGCATATTCAAATGTATCTCCATGTACAATGAAGTCATCCATATATACTTCAACACAATCATTTGTTAGATCAGCAAAGATTGCAAGTACAACTCTCTGGAAAGTTGTAGGAGCATTGCATAAACCAAATGGTAACACTCTATAGGAAAATGCTCCCCATGGACATGTAAATGTAGTTTTGTCCTGATCCTCAGCAGTAACTTTGATCTGATTGTACCCACTAAATCCATCCAAGAAAGAAAAGTATTATTTACCTAAAAGGTTATCTAGGACTTGATCTATGAATGGTAAGGGAAAATAATCTCTCATTGTGGCTTTGTTTAGTTCCCTATAGTCAACACATATTCTCCATTTTCCATTCTTTTTGGGAACAATTATAAGAGGAGATACCCTCTAGCTATATGAGATAGGGTAGATGAAACCTACTTGTAATATTTTTTCAATTTCTTGTTTGACTATATCCCTTAAAGATGGGTTAATCCTTCTTTGAGGCTACCTAACTGGTTTAGTGTTTTCAGTATAGATGTGATGAGTGCAGATACTTGGATGAATCCCCTTCATATCTTTGTAATCCCAAGAAAAAGCTTTAGTATGATTTTTTAGAACATCAAACAATTTATCTTCTTCATCCTCTTTCAACTAACTATTGATGTTTAAAGTTTTTCCTAGTTGAATTTCAACATGCTTGGTTCCAATATGTGATGAACTGATTTTTGGAAAGGGTTTCATTAAATTATTTAATGGACATGCATGTGGTAACAACATATGGTATGTAGTGACATCTCTAAAATTTCCTTGAGATAGAATACTTTGAAAAAGGACATAGAATGAGAATTATGATACTTATCTCTTTGCAGGCCAAATTCCTCATCACTGCTACTTTCCAGAAATTCTTCACCACTTCCTGATGTACTTGAAACTGAAGCTACTAATTCATCCTCTCCCCATGAGAAATCTCATTCCTCCGGAGTGAAATCATTTTCAATCAAAGATAATTGTTGTTGTCTTGGTTTCGAACTAATCACCGTAGTGGTTCCGAACTATCACCATAGGTTCTGAAACTAAGTTCGTGGGTTCTGAACTATTTTTGATTGCACTGAAGACAACAGGTTCTCATCCAATGGTGGATTAATCATCTCTTCTACTTCTCTTACATGATTCTGCAATGTGATCATAGCCAAAGAAGACAAATTTTTCTTATTAGTTTCAGGAGAATCAACCCACAATTGTTCATGACTATCAGTAAAAGGTTGTGCGGTAGGATATAAGGAAATTTGTTTATAATTCTTACCATTCGAGATTTTCATATCACTTGGCCTGCAATCTATCAAAGCAGCAACTATAGCTAACCATGGTCTACCCAAAATAATGGGATAACCCAATGTTTTACCTTTTGGCTGTAATATAAGAAAGTTAATTGGATATTCCCATGACTCTACCATAATTGCAACATCTTCAATAATTCCTTCTGGTTTTTCTACAGACTGATCTACCATTTGTAATATGGTACTAGTAGGTTGTATACCCATTAATGGTAATGTTTTTAGAGTATCCACTATCATTACATTGATAGCAGCTCCCAAATCTATCAAAACATTATGTACATCTTTATTTCCTATAGAGACAGAAATAATAGGACTTCTAGGATCTCCATATTTGGGAAGTAATAGTTTTCCTACTAATAAATCAGCAAGTTTCCCATCTACTTTGATAGTCTTGGGATAGTGTCTCTTTCTTCTAGGATTTTTCATGCATAATATTTTGATCAATTTGTTCAATTTTGGAATATCTTTAATTACTTGTAACAATGGTATTTCAATATTAAATTTCCTTAATTCCTGAACCAATTTAGACTCCTTGATTTCTATATCTTCTTTGACTCTCTCAAGAAATGGATTCTCAGTGGTGTTGCTATATGACTCCTTTTCTTTTCTTTATATATCCTCTTTTGGAACAACAATACTAGGGTTCTAATTTTCTTCTATCATTTCAGTGATTATAAGGGGTGGATTGTTAATGATTTTATCAGATCTAGTTTGAATATCCTTATAATCCATAGCATGTAAATCAACTAATTTTTCAGGTTCTGTTCCATAAATAGGAGTTGTTTGTTTGTTTCTGGGGTTTGCTACTAGTTGTGCTGGCATTTGTGTTTGGAATACATTCTCAATTTGTGAATTATGTGTAGGGGATCCTATGATGTCTTTTTGATTCTGATTTATATATGTTCTTCCTTGGGAATAATAGGGTTCCATCTAGGTTGTGACCAAGCATAAAGATTTCCTTGACCAGCCCATGGTTGTTGACATCCTTGAGCATACCAGCTTGATTTTCCCAAGCTTGAGGGTTCCAAGTTGGTTGAGGTACCCAAGGTGTTTTCCCTAATTTTTGGTATTACTTAAGCAACCCATGACATTGTCCATGGATTAGGATCTGATCTTAGCATAAACTTCCCTTGGTTAGGTTGTCTCTCGAATAAAATTCAATTCTTCAGTCGTAGATGAGGCACTGGTTTGTTTAAGCTGATTTTGAATGACAAGAAGTAAAGAACAAACATCAGTATCATGTTCTTTAGATTCACAAATAAGATACATTTCTGTTTTATCCAAAGGACAATCTCTTAATGTATGCTTCTTCCTACATCTAGGACAATACATAGCCAATGGTTCAGTTTTGGAATTTGCTTTAGCATGTAATCCATCCATAGTAGAGGTTAATTACACTAAAATGTCTATTTTAAAGTTTGTTAACTCATCCATTAGTTTGTTCATATTTGGATTCATACTTTTTACTGATTTTCCTTTTCTAGGTCCACCTCTTATTCTGGAATAGCTTCTACAAATCTCTTTAATTTCATTCATTCTTATTTGATCAATGTCTCCCCCTCCTATCAAGTTAAGGGATTCTCTAGATTCGTCATCCAAACCTTTGAGAAAAATGGTTTTACTTAATTCCTCTGTAAGCACAAATCCACATCTTGCTTTCTAATAAAGAGGAATCTGTGTAAATAGTCTTCTATGTTTTTGTCCTCTTCCTACTTGATTTTGAATGATTCTTCCTTCCTATTTCTTCCTCTGCAATAATCCTGGTATTTATCTAGTAAGGTAGTCTCCATTTTTGCCCAAGTGTTAATAGAGTTGGAAGTTAATCCCATGAACAACCTCATTGCTTCATCCTTCAAAGTGGATGGAAATAACTTGAGTTTTTGATTATCTATTTTATAATCATAGGTCTGACATAGTACCTTAAATTCAAATAGAAATTGGTCAAGATCTTCAGATGAAATCCCTCTAAAGGTGGGTAAATGTGCAGGTGAGATATTTTTCATTGATGTGTCATCATCTCCCAATTGGATTGGATAGGTAAAGGTCCTTTCAGTACTCCTCGGCTTCTCATGCCATTTCAAAAATATTTTCTGAAGTTTCCTCCCAATCAATGTGGTAAGTTGTATGCTTTGGGGAAGGTGAAAAATTTGGAGTAGGAGGTTGACTACTCAATTGAGAATCAAAAATTTCCCTCAATTGATATTGGGTAATAATCCTTCTCCTAAAAGTTATACTCCCTTTAGGTGACTGATCTAAGAATTCCAAAAATGGCAATTTTGTTTCTTTTCTGACAGGGGATGGTGGTGCCTCCAATTCTTAATCAATTTCCTTACTTTGACTAGAGGATGTTATGAATTCTTGTGAATATTTTTTTGGAAGGAATCTACCCTATGAGTCTCTTGGTCTACTCATATATTTTGTGATATAGTAGGGAAGATTCTTCAACTACTAGATGTATGTTTTGTTGCTCTTGCTAACACTTAATTAGAAAATTCCAACTGGTGTTCCCCAGCAATGACACAAAAATTGATGGGTGTCATCATTCCCTTCATTTAATCAACTTCTTATTGATGTCATATCAAACCAGGGGTGTGTTTAAAGCTATATTCAACAAGAGTACTTTAACTAATCTAGTAGTTGACTGTAACTATTTTTATATTTTCTGGGGACTTCTTAAGGACTTCTTGGTAAAACCTTATTCAAATTAAACTATGAAAACTTTTTGAAAGTAAAACACACTAAATATTGCTGAAAGGAAACACACCATGTAGAAAGGAAACACACTTGCTATTGGAAAATAAACACACTTTCATTTGAAAGTAAACACTCATATTAAAATGCTTGAAACTAATTGTAAGAAATATAAAGATTTATATAAACATCTCAGTAGAAACAAGTATACAATAGAATTGAATAGAAAGAACTAAAGCAATACAAAATTAATAGATCTAAGCTATTTTTTGAAGAAATATAAATACCAAATAAATGAATATCCCGGTCCTTGGGGAGTGGGCCCTTGCTCCTCCTTGAATCAATATTTTAACAACTCAGAATTCTCTCAAATCAGAATGGCTATTTTATTGATCAAAACATTCAAAAGATTACAAAACGTCTCGGATCTGATATTTTAATCTATTTCTTTTCTCTATTCTATATCTAATTAATTCCTTTCTATCTAATGCAGGTTTGTTTTATATAAATTTTTCAATCATAGTTGTCTCAATTATTCTGATGAAATTGAATCATGCCTAGAATAGATGATGAGTTAGATGGCGGTTGATCAGATAGTTGTAGGATAACTTTTCCTAGATCTGCGTTTAGAAATATTCTTTTCCATGATTGTAGATGAAAAATTTCCCAATGTGGTTTAAAATAGATAACTCCCATTATTTCTAGAACTTTGGAGAAGTTATAGAACCATAGGATATTGTTAAGAACCAAAACCTGTGAGAGTTCAAGAGCTGTCCCCAGGAGTTCTAGAACTAAGTCTAAAAATCTGGAACTAAATTCTAGAGTTCCGAACTAAGTTCGAAAGTTCTGAACTAAATGATGATTGTGTGATGGAGTTCTGAAACTAGCTTGGAAGTTCCAAAACTAAGTTGTGTAGGATTAGATGCTATCAAAAACATACTGAATGCCACGTGCTTCATTTCCTCAACTGATTAGACCTACTTTATTACAAAACTAAATTTAAACACACACTATGTTAGGAATTTCAGAGCTTTTAACATTAGGATCACAAGCAATCAAAAGACAGATAGTTACATCCTAACTCATATCAGATCAACTAAAATTCACATAATGCAATCAAACTTAATCAAAAGGAGAGTATGATGAGATCATATATTATACATTAATCGGGCATATACCAGCCTCATCATCCAATTTGATAGTCGTCGCCGTAATTTTGTCAACACTCTTGCTGCTACTTCTGGTTATAACCCTTGTCTTTATTTCATTCAACTACCATATTCTAGAATGGATCCTTGGGACATACAAGATGTTGTTACTGCTTATTTTTACACCGTTAATCCTACATCTATAGCTCAACTTGTAGCAGAAATCCAGGCTCTCCCTCCTAATGACATAAAATATTCTAGCACGATTGGTTCTCAACCTCAAGAAACTCCACCAGGCTTAGTTTCTACTATCTGCATGGTTGATATGGTCTCTTATACTTTTCCACTTACTCATGTTGGTAAAAATGTTGTAATATCATTCACTATGCCTACCCCACATTACTCGGATCACCCCTCCTACTCGTTATTCCATCCGTCCGGCTCACTTGACTCGTAACACTACCCAGGCCCATCGACAACACTCTCTCCTTCATCCTTCACCACCTCAATATTTTTCATCCACTCATCCTCCGCATATGTGTAGTTTCCATTCACAAGCACTTATCTTATGTACTATATCCCCCTTGTGGATCGTGGTTTGATGATTTCCTTATCCACGATAATAGCCAAGGGCCTCCGTCCCTTGACCTTATCGGTTGACTCACATTCCTTGACCACTTAGGGGGCATCACTACTACACGCTCCTCCTTCCTCATATTAGCATAGATGTACCCCTACTCTTTATATTATCCTTTACACATACACATACTTCTTACACCTTCTAGAACCCTCATTACTCGATGGTGTACTCTTGTGCTTTGGTTCACACCGACTATTGAGGGATTACCATTACACCGAAACCCACACACTGCACACTAGGTCCTACTGGACTTACATTCCATCATCATTTCTATACATAACCTACATTCTACAATATCCTACACATACCTCATCTCTTAGTCATCTCATACATGCTACTCTAGTCGTTATATCATCTACGTCTAGTTTTGCATGTCTTCCTTAAAATTCTATACTACACTAGATTCAATTATATATGGGTTTAGTTTCCTCTATCCTTTGTGAATATTCCATTCCTATCTAGATTTCTTATTTCATTTCACAAATTACATATCCTATCTATCGCACATATTGTATTACATTGTCCACACCATGCATTTATATTACATATTCATCATTTGGTCATTTATACTACGTTATCTTCTTGTAGACACTAAAATCGTGTCGTAATCACCTTGGACCCCTACCACAGCCCTATAATCACTTCCTCATCCTCAACACCTTATCACCTACCTCCTGCACCCCAAATCATTTCAATTTAATTAATTTAATTAAATTAATGTCATTTATATCCATTCATATTAATTTAATTATTTAAGTTAATGACCTTTTACTCACACACATATTAATTTAATTATTTACATTAAATTAATTCACCACCCTCACACACCTATTTAATATATAATTGCTTTTATTAAATACCCCTCACCTAACCACCCCCATCATTTGACCCATTAACCTAAACCCTAAACCAATATCCTAAATAAAACTTAACATTACACCCATCCCCTCACCTCACATTTAAAAGCCTCCTAAGGTCAGTTTTTGCCTCGAGGAAAGGAAGAGACCCTTATCAAATGGTGGAACAAATTCCCAGGAAACTTTTGAACAACTCGAGATATCTCACCTAAACCGACGTCAGTTTACCCTAAACCGACGCTAGTTCACCTAAACCAATGCCCGTTATAATGGGATGGACCAAATGGCCTATTTAGACCCATTTACAACTTTGTAATAGTGGTTGGTCTGTGGATGGTTGGTTTTTCATCGTTGATTTGAAACTTCTTATCATGAAATTCAATCTCTACAGATGCAACAGTAGAATGAAGATTAATTGAGATCAACAAAGGTAACCAAATACACTAGCACAATAGTGAAGCTTTCTACCCAACATTCTCCAACATAGCAACCTCTTCATCATTCTTCAGACCCGTACCTCATAGAAGAGTAAGTATCCTCCTTCCATCTATTTCATTTTCTTATCATCATCTTTAGTCTTTGTGGTAAAGGAACCTCATCTTTTACCCTCTGTCCATTCCCTTTTTCCAACTACAACCACCTTTTATACCCAATTGTCTTAATACCTTGCCCAATTATCTATCTGACCTCTTCAGTAATCTCAAACCTTCGCAACATATTTACACCCCCTCTGTGATCAATCCCTACCTTCCACCAACTCCACTTTTTCCCCAAAACTCAGACTATGTGATTTTACCATTTCTCAACTCGACTATCATATGTTCTCTCTAATCACATTTGCGATTACTATAAGACCATCATCAGTTTTATAGAACCATGGTCGGTCTCTATTTTCCCTGATCTCTACCAAAATAACAACCTGTTTGTGACTCACATTCAACCTGACCTCATTATTCCTAGCCTACACCTACCTGAACACCTATTTGACCTTCAAATCTATATCTAACCTAGCTTGTTAGCTCAAATTCACCTATAACCAACCTACTTGACCTCTAGATCTCCTTCTAGCCTAGCTTTTTAGATTAGATCTAGCCTATTGCATTTGTATGAGATGCCTAAATCATATTAAACTATAGTAGGACAAGATTTACTTTATTTCAGAATTGAATTGTTTTAAACAGTGGACTGACAGCCATCTACGAAGTATCATACTTCCAGGATCTAGCACATGTTAGGAAGTCCACTGCATATATCATTTAACTCTCTTTTGTGGTCTTGTTTTTGTTCTTTTACAAGTAGTTCCTCATAGCCAAAAGGAAGGTCTCATAATCACTTCAATTCAGAATTCAAATACGCGCGCATATAATCTTCAACCATCCCAAAAACAGTATTCCTCTTACCACCTTTACCTTATCTATTTCATCAATTACTTCTCGTAAAAACTAAGAAATCAGGTGAGACACTTCTATGCACTACACTCACTACCCTATGATGCACTTTAGTTCCTCAATCCATACTCGACTACCGAGGGATTACCAATAAAATGGAACTTACTTTTATCATGTGTCATCTTTCTCATTCAATAATTCCCCGTCTTAGTGACATACACCTTAGGTTAAATTTTCACCCGTTCTTATCATCTTGTAGAATGGTATACACTTTAGGATAAATCACCACCCTCATTTTATCATCTTCTAGTGGCATACACCTTAGATTACATCATCACTCCTTCTTATTCATCCTATAGTGACATACGCTTTAGGCTAAATCATCACCCATTTTCACTCCTTCATCTCATAACACATCGTGACATACGCTTAGGCTATAAGGTCCAAGCTCATCTTTCCATATGTCTCATCCTGATACACTCATACTATAGTGATATACGCTAGGGGCTAAATCATCACTCCTCCATTCCATAAGTCGTGGTATATGCATCTCGCTATATGGACCACACACCTCTTCCCACATGTCACATTTCATCACCACTTCACATACACACTCATCACAGCATGCTAGATACTTCTTCAGCTAGGTGGCATGAGATTGCCTAAAAAATCATGACAATACATGACATCCTTCTACACCCTTTCTCTCAACATGGATCAAGTGCACATGTTCCATTTACACTTTTTTTCTAGCATATTTTACACAACATTTTTACATACACACATATTTGACTACTTGATCGTTTTATACTTCCAAGTCTGTCATATGAAAAAAAAAGTCAAGTTGGGGGAAACAACAAAAACAAAGATGACAATGACAACACATTTCTACAGGCACTTGACTTTACTAACCATGTAGGTACACTACACACAGTAGTAGTTACACATGTGTTCCACCCTAGGTTCACTCTCATCACTTTTCATGCACATTTTTCATCTTTAGAATCCACACTAACCTACATTTTTCTTTTTTCATTTCACACTTGAGTCTAGTCCATCGGCATCTTCTTCTACACTCTACATGGATATCGTGTACACATCTCATCTACTTTATGTTACCAAGATTTCCGCTCACCAACATAAAGTGGGGGAAAATGTAGTCATAAAATTATGCATACTAGACATTATTTAGCCCGGGTCTTATACTACTATTTAGGGTCTTGTCATCTTTATTTTAAATTTTGTTTCGTCATTCCCACATATTTTATTGCACTTATCCACCCATTTTGCAATTACCCCATCATTCTAGCCCAAAATTAGGGTGCCTTAGCCTGTACTCGGCACCCCGGTCCCACTTTTGGACATCCCAATCTATGCAAATCCTTTTCCACTTATTTTTGGGGCCTTCTAGCCATTTTTTGTCTTTATCTTTTCCCCATTCGGCCTTGTTGGGATTAATTATAAAATTAAGCTTGAGAGCCCTATAAATTTAAAGCTATAATACCATAATAAGGGTCCTATGTCATAACATTACAATCTAATATCACTCCATCTAGAGTTTCATCCATTACATCACTTGCATCCACATAGTGCCATGCATCAAGGCTAGGAGATATGCATCAAACACACTGCATAGGGGGAGGGATTCTATTTTAGTTTATGCACACATGTTATTTACATTTTCTATAGTTATTATTTCTTACTACTTCACAAAGTGCGACTGACATGAGAACACCTAGGGCACGACATGCACACACACACTCCAAAAATACATCCAACTCTAAAATTTAGTGCAACGCTTGGTGATAAGTCTACTAGCTTGGTGGCCGAGGTCGGTCTGACCCATTCATTTGCATATTTTTTTTTATAGGGTTTGATACTTCCTTTTACATTACAAGTCATTTTCTAGATCATTCGGAAGATCTAGCGTGATAGACATGAAATACTCAAATATAACTTGTGACCATGCCATAACCAGTTTATGAGTATTTACACTTATCGAGCACCCAGATTATAGACTACGACACCCCAATACACACTCAGTGCCCCAATCATCTCAAATCCTCTAGATCTGTCCTTTGTAAGGTCCTTGAGTGTTCTTCTACACTTCCTGATTTCATTTCTAGATTTGTGACAACCTGCACAATCACTGCCAATTAGCTAAGCTATTTTTCTTCCTTCTATTGCACATTTAGGGTTTCATTTCACTTAGAATAGTTTACTTGCATTTATTTCATATTGTTTTAGTCCATTTACTACAATGTTTTAGTCCTCCTAATTAGATTAACATTAATACCCTAGTGTCCCCTTTTAGGCCAAATAGATCATCATTTTTATTAATCAAAGTGCAACAAACTTGACATGACCTACAAAAACAAGAAGTAATATGAAGTGACACAAGAAGAACCAAAATCACAATCATACCATAAAAACTAGTTCCCAGAGTAGATGCTAGTGCCTAAGAAGCCTTATCCCATCCCGTAGCTCCCTTCCTTGAGATTTTTACATTACAAAATCAAATAGAGAGCTTATACATTCCAAAATTTTCCTTTCCAATCTATTCATCGGTTTAGACCAATAGTTACAAGATGAGTCATCTTTATCTCATATATTTCACTCTTGTTTGTATTTCTTTAGCTAGATATTGCATATTTACTGTTATATTTATCTCGATCAACAATGTATTTACATATATTTAAATTGCACTAAATTAGTGTACAGAAGAAAAATGATATATATCAAACTAGAAAGATAAAAAAAAATGTATAATGTAAATTACAGACAAAGTATGCTAGAGAAATAGGTCATGACTTTTACGTTTTTTAAAATATTTGAATGTTTTTACTTTTTGTGATTATATCAATGCTATTGTATTTTCTAGTGATACCTATGTACAAGAAATGGGATAATGTGAATAACCTCATGAGGAGGTGAATCATCCTCCATAGATAATGGATGCCTAGGCCTTAGATGTGCCAATAGAGTAGTGGTAGTAATATGTACCAAAGATTTCATAGGAGAAGAGAAATGCATAGTAGTGTAATGACTAATATGTGATGTATGAGATCTGTATGTTAGACTAGAAAATGAGAACTCCTCAAAGACCAAGGAGGATATGTAGAGTGGTGTTGAGAACTAAAGGATCGATGAGGAATCCTATGAGATTTTATTCCATTAGAGATAATAAATGTGGAAAAAGGGCAAGGATGACTAGATTGTTCAAGTTAACATGTGTAACCAAAGGACTAACAAGAGGAATAGAGTTATGTGAATGAATGTGTGAATCCAAATACCTATCAGAAAAACATATGAGGATTAGGGCTATGTAAATTAGTGTCTGCAAAAAATCTCTATCTATAGGTGTACTAGGAATAGGGGTAGAAATTATGGAAGAAGGACTAGGCATTCTAGGAGAAGGAACCTCAAAAGGGATACCTTGAATAGTAACAACTTGTTAATTATGAATGAACTTGATACACTAGTGAATAAATGATGGGATATCCTTAAGAGAATGTAACCAAGGGAGACAAAGACGTAAGGTACCATAGCTAAGAGAGCTATCAACCAAGAAGGAAATGGGTGTGGTAATATGACCAATAGTGATATTTAGTGTGATACAATGATAGTGAGGATTAAATTTAAACGTACGCTTTGAAGTAGAGGTACTAAGATATTTAAGGAATGACAAAGAACAAACATTATATTTTTTGTGTGGATCAACCAATACACCATGTATAAGTACTTGATGAATATAGACATGAATAGATAATGTATCAGAAATAAATGTTTCATTTATATCAGATTCATCAAAAGTAATGCATGGTTTAGAAGGTGGCATGTGAGTAATAATTAAAATCATAACATCTAAGGGATGATCATACGAGGGAATTAGTGAAACTGCACGATAAGCATTATGAACTTCAAAAGTATTTGTATCACTTCAGGTTCACCAAATGTTTTCACCCTTTTAGATTCAATTAATATTTACACCTAACTAAAAAGGAATGAATTAAAATCTACATGGAGTTATTATAATTAATTAAATTCCAACATTAATCATTAAATATCATAACAATGCATTAATAATTGCAAAAAATGGACATGATACAATACAAGTTCACAAACACAAGGGATTGAGTGCACTTAGCTGATTATAGATTATTCTGGAATGATCTAGGTGATCGAATAATAGAACATGGAGATCTTGACACGAGAGTGCTTTGATATTAAAAATGTGACCTAAATATTTTCTTAGGTAGGAATATATAATATGGGTAATAAAAATCATATGGTATTAATCCTACTTAGAGCTATGAACTGTAGATTTTTGGGTTTGTCACTCATATGAATATATTTTTCACTCGTGTCACCATTTTCAATCACATCGTGGGGGCCTTTGAATGCTCTGCTCAATACTTCAAAATTTAACCATGGATGATAAGTATTACAAAACAAAAATGAGTTGGGTTATGGGCACCCTGTGCACTGCCAATGTTGGCATTACTCTAAAGAGGCCCCAAACAACGTGTTATTCTCCACCTACATGTGATAGCTAGCTATAGTGCAATTATATTTTACATCCTTCCTTTGAAAAATCTTGACTTAAGTTTCTCTTGCAAATCTACTTGAGTGATTGAATTTGGATGCTTGTAAATGTTGGAAGCAGTCCCCTAGATATAGTGGGAAGCTTCAAAATTATAGATGGTGCTTCCCTAATGAATGTACAAAGGTATTTAGAAAGTGTAGGGAGATTTGCGTGCCTTTTGTGTTGTCTTTCGCAATAGGAGTCCATAAGAGTTCTATGTCCTAAGTTAGGTGAGATTCACTTGCTTACATATGCTTCTAAATGTGATTTAAGTTACAAATGCCAAGTGAGGAGGAGTCAAAGAATAATGTGTAATTGAAATTTTGGGACCAAAGTTAACAAGGTAAAAACCATTTACTAGGGTCAAGCCTGTATGGATGTTCCTACCCCTACTGTATGTTTTGACCCTAGAGGAGAAATTTAAAGTCTGAGGTTTGGAATCTGAAAAGTGGAGTTTCTAAATGGATTTCATGCATACAATTCTTATAGGAGAATTACCAAATTTTAGTGTCTATAGATGTATTATATAGAATGTGTAGTGATTCATGAAGTGTTAAGTTAAAGAAGTATTCAGTGTGAGGATTTATCATGTAGAATGTGTAGTGATTCAGGAAGTGCTAATATGAATAAGTAGTTATGTCCTAGTGGGATCAAGGATGGAAATAAGCCTTGAGTTATTCAATAAATAGGTAAATAACAAAATTTTAGGATAAATTCCAAAATGATATTTGTAAGTGCACGAAACCAATATTTGGGTATTACAATTTCCCAATTTTAATCTAGTATTGAAAATGCTTAATTAAAATAAAATAACAAGTGAATGTGAACCTCACATCTCAATGATAGATGATGATGTGATAAATTTATGAGTTTTCCACCATGCCAATCCAATGTGAAATGTAAAACCACATGGAAAATATGTTTATTGATGCTTAATAAAGATATAAAATATGTATAAGAAAAACCAAACCATGTAAAGTGAAATAAATCAGAGAATGAACACTTTATTGGCCACTTTCTTAGAATTATATATACAAAATTATGAAAGAACCCATAATATTCCTCACTTTTAAGACGAGGGATGTTTTCTTGTATCACTTAGCTCAAAATAAAAAAAGTTTTTAGTTGTAAAAATTACAATCAAAACATATAGGATTTGAACCATGTAAAGAATATATACAAAAATTGGTTGTAAAATTAATGTATATTAGATATGATCATTATATAACACATATTATATGTTATATCATGGGAAATTCTATAGTAAACATTTCCAGAATCCATACAAATTAAAATCTAAGAGCATACTAGTGAATGATAGATTAGTATGTTAGTAGACACATGACTCAACACCAATGGACTTATTGGGACTCACAATATGACATGAAAAGACATGACATGACATACAAACCATAATGCATAAACTACTTACAAGACATCATGATGATGAATTGAACAATTTTAGTAGTATTTATTTGTGTGTACTAAACAAGTACATGTCAAACTATAATGTATGTTATACACTATGTGTGTCAAAATGGTATGATTCAAACAATATGTGTGAACAAAAATATATAAATTAGTATGTATCCACCACATGTCTCAATAAAATTCCTAAAAATGTGTCTTGAGTAAGATGTGTTGCAAATAATATGTTTATCAAGAAATATGTCTCAAATAATAGGTGTATAAAATAATGTGTATGCTATACACCATGTGTAGAAAACAAACATGTATTAGGTGTAATGTGTGTAAAAAAATAAGGAAAAAAATACTGATTTTGTAAATCTAGTAATGAATCAACAAAAGTGTATGATACAATGTGCATAGAAAAATAAATATAACAAACAATGTGTGGATAATAATGTGTATAAAGAAAGTAAAGAATCAGGAAATGCATATGAAAATCTAATTAATGTAGAAGACAATGTACATAGAGCAAATAACGAATAAGAGAATGTGTTATAGTAAAACAAGTGCCTAGGGCTAGTAGTTGCCAAATATATAATGAATAAGTAATAAAGTAGCATGTAAATGCATCAATATCAACATTAAAAAAATATAGAGTTATACTATCAAATTAATATATAGAACTAAACATTGATATCATCAAATGATGCACAATATGAGAAACATCATAAGGTAATGAAAGATAAGCATTAAAATCTTTATATCACTAATAGACTTGTGTGAATAAATATAACTCTGAATAATAATAAATGTAAGATGCCCCTAATATAGTCATGCCCCCAATGTGGTGGGTTACCCCAGTAGAGGGCTTAGAGACGCTATTAAATATGTGTATGAATGTTCATGGACTACGTGTTTCTATAATTATCTCATGTGTATTATAAGTAGTAAGTGCATAAGAAGTAAGATGTGTAAATTTCCAAACCTGAATACAAATAATGTATAAGTCTAATGTAATGAATAAACAAGTGACATGTAAATTGTGGCTTTGTATTTGTTCCATGTTGTATTGTTTATTTAATTTTTTCAAAAGAGAACATGAAAAACTCCCAAATTGAATTATACTAAGGGCCATGTTTACACCCTAGTTGTATTTTAGAATGTTATTACACAACAACTAAAAATGATGTAAGGGTGTACAACATGTGGACTGTTGGACCAAGGAAATGCCTAAGTATGATACATGCATAAAGGCCAAAGGATGCACACGGAAGTAGGAAGTAATTATTTTATAAGGTTACAATAGTGAAGGAAGGGACATGTGGAAATATGGAAGGAACAGGCATAAAGGATTGCATGTGGGAAAAACATAATCAACGGTTAGTCGATTTCCAAGGTAGGCTAAAAATAGGAAAAATCAAGGGTTGACATAATTGTCAAGGCAAGCTAAAAATAAACATGGAGCATGCATGGAAGAGGCGATCCTTTTTTAACACATGAATGGATAAGAATAGGAAAGACATGCGAGAGATAAATATAACATGACAAAGGGTTAAAGAAAGATTAAATATAGTGTGCATACATGAATATATCTTCTAGAAGGAAGCTTACCACTTATGGAGAATTATAAGTTAGAGACTATTTATAGGAAACTTGAGTTGTGAAAGCATGAAAGCTATATATAGGATTGGTCTAAGTCTAGATAAAATCATGTAAGTAGTGAAGGACAAGTTCCCACCCTATATATATGTGTGTGTGTAGATTTCCATGTAATCAAAAAGTTTGGATAAAGTGCTAATGTTGTTAGAGTCCATAGCAAGTGTTCCCTTGTGCATGAGTTTGTGTAGTGAAGGGATGTGCCTCTGAATATTATAAAGCATCATGATTATAATGGAAATACAACTCTCTTTTGGTTATTATTAATTATCGTGTGCATTTTACAGTAGATCATGTTCTTCATATGGTATATTTTCATGTTATGTTAGTCATGAATGCAGGTAATACCTCTTGGTAGTCGGGTCACAAGGAGGGACCTAGTAGAGTTACACATGCTTTGGGTGAGCACTTAGGATTTTCCTGGGTGATGTGTCAGTGCACCCAACTATATTACATTGAACCTAGACTACAACACAACACTTTGGTTCCGTTTCTAGGACCTTATTTCACTTATAATCTCAAGATGTGGTGCACACGCAGAGTTTTGGATATCCGTAAAGAATATTGAATGTTTTCTACATGAAGGTGAAGAATATTTTATGAAAAGATACAATACTAGTGTTAATTTCAATCCACACATATGGGTTAAAGACAAATTTTATGAGCCAATGTATGAGATGTTCTTCAGTTTCTTTCTAAGGGAGTTATATGATTGGTTGATAATGTGCTAGTGCACCCAACTATATTACATTGAACCTAAACTATAACATGACATTCTCGGTTCCATTTTCTAGGACCTTATTTCACTTATAATCTCAAGATGTGGTGCACACATGGCATTTTGGTTATCTTTGGATAATATTGAATATTGGCTACATGAAGGTGAAGAATAATTTATGCAAAGATACAATACTAGTGTTAATTTCACCATATAGATGGGTTAAAGACTAACTGTATGAGTCGTTGTATGATACGTTATTCAGTTTATTTCCAAGGAGTTACATGATTGATTGACAATGTATGTGAGGAACAAAAAGAGTAAATTGTGGTAGAGACTACACTTTATAATATGTAATCTCTACATATTCCTACCTAGAGGAAGGTGAGTTCAAGTTTCTCCGGGAGCCTAGAGGATCATACTTATGCACACTTCCACTTGCTATCAAAATGTTGATTATTGAACTGGGATTTGAAAACCTAACAATGGATATCTAAATACCTTCCATGTGTAAGGACAAGGGAAGGGGTTGGAAATGGTGTCGTTGAGCTAGATGGAAGAAGAGAGAAGAAATATTGTGTAGATACATTAATGCATGAGAAAGGGCATTTGAAGAGGCACCGAGACAGAGAGGAGTAGGGCCAAGTGGTAGTGTTGAGAACCCTAAGGAAAGTGAGGTAATTCAGGATTATGTGCCTATGATATTGGAAAATCATAGAAATACCCCCCTCGACATTTGGAGGAAGTGGGTATAGTGAATATTTGGGAGCTACTAGAGCATATCTGGACCACTTTGGAACCTTATCCCTTGCGCATGGTACTAAATATCAATAACTTTAGATAGATGTTTATCATAGTGAAGGAGAACAATGTGAGTGTAATCTAGGATCGTCAAGTTGGGATGGTGAAATAGGTAGAAGATTATTAGTGTCTTAATAGGAAGCACAAA
This sequence comes from Taxus wallichiana var. yunnanensis, assembly GCA_018340775.1. Lineage (NCBI taxonomy): Eukaryota > Viridiplantae > Streptophyta > Pinopsida > Cupressales > Taxaceae > Taxus > Taxus wallichiana. The sequence continues at coordinate 410,289,990 of CM031235.1, forward strand.
AAAAAGAAACACACATGGAAATGACTTCTTTTTCTTATTAGGCTTTGTTAAACGGTCAAAAAAATTGTTTGGGAGTAGTGCAATAGGTAAAATAAAATTACAGACTATTATCCTATAACTTTTTAAAAGAACTACTATTGACACAAGATGATGATAAAGTTTTGGCATGAAAATTAGTTCTTCCTCAAGTGTGCATATGATAGAACCAACAACAAGAGGTTCAGGAGGCTCTGGTCCTCCCCGAGTAGAGGAAATATTGGTGGGGGCTTAGGGTCTAGATCTAGTCCTCGTCAAGTGGGAGAAATATAGGATAGGGAAGTAATACACCACCACAACAAGTACCTTGGAGTTTTTATGAAATGTGACTCCACTTGCTTGATTACAGAGGAGTAAAGGATGTTGATGAACATGTACACAAATGTGAGCTCTTATGGAGAGCCAAGGGAATCATCGCATTAGAGAGAAAAGATAACCAATTTTTAACTACACTAAAAGGTTGCGTGCACAACTTGTATATAAAGTATGATCCACATGAGATGACAAATGACTATGATACTTTGTGCACCACTTTCTTGGCCAAGTTTCACATTCCCGAGTTTGAGTAACAGAGTATTAGTGCACTCAATTACTTTAAGAAAATCTTGTCTAAGAGTGTTAAGGAATATGATGCACAATTCAAGACTCTATTATCAAATTTTTCATATGATATCCATCAAAGTCAACATGCAGAATGGTTCGTGGGTGGATTTTAACACCATTAAAAATGACACTATCTCATAAGATTTTTACAATCCATGCAAGGCTCCAGGCACTACTACATGTAAAAGTAGTTAGAAGTGTGGATACTAGGAGAACCCATTCCTTAAAGCACATATTACAGATATGTCCACATATATGGAGAAGTTATCTGCTAGCTTGACATATAACACTCAAAGTGACATATGGTGTAGATATTTTGAAGTAGAGGGAGATACGAAGAATAGTTATCCATGCAGGAATATCCATGCTTTATTAGTGGTTTATGAGATATGTCATAATTACTATGATGTCGAGACTTCCCACTTCTCTACCATTCTATACAAAAGAATGTTTCACTCTACTACAAGATTTGTGACACACATACACATGATACAACTCATTATCAGTTGTTGATCACATCCATGAATTTTTTGAAACATGATTGTGTCATGCTAGCATAGTAGGTAGTTCACAAGCTTGCAAAGGGAAAAATAATGGAATTGAAAAAATAAAATGAAGGTTATAGGGGGTGATATCATGGAAGAGGAAGCAAGTGATCGTGGAGGAAGGTTTAGTCAAGTATTTGTTACACTTTCATTTCATATGATCATTACTAGTGTGAGTGCCCCAAGAATGCGTCTTGTGCTTATTATGGAAAATGGCACAAAGTAGAATATTTCCCATATTTATATGTGCACATGTGCAATACTAAGAAGGAAAAAAGTGTGGTAATGATACACATCGAGCAAACCAAATAAAGACAATGAAAGCCAAAGGAGTTAGAATTTGTGAAGAAGGAACCTTTGTTGGTTACCAAACATGTGTAGGAGGAGGAGGAAAAACTAAACCACTCATCAAATGTGAGGAATTTGGATTGACCAATAAGTATCCATACACAAGGAAACATAAGGAAGTGTTCCAGGAAACCATGAGCTTGATCAGAGACTAACAAAGGGACATACTTTTTCTAAAAGAACAAGCGTGTGATAGGGAGCATGCTAGACATACGGTAGTCCTTGATAAATACACTAATGAACTTAAGGAAGTGTGTTGGATGCTGAGACAAGATAAAATCATACCATTATTAGGAGAATGGTTACTAAAAAGGTTTTGCATATGGATAACGAAAGGGATCAATAGATACTTCATGTTAATCTACCACCACAACACCATGAATATGATAAATAAATCACCTTGGATGTAGTTATTGATGGTTGGATGGTGAGAAACATCCTTATTGACACTAACGACAGAGGTAAACATCCTTACCCTGGATGCATGGAATAGGATGGGGAGTCCACCACTGCAACCTTCTTCTAGTGTGCTATATATGGTAAATAATACAAGGGTAATTCTCATTAGAGTTTTGAAGGGTGCAATCATCACTATATGCGGGAAAATTCAAGGGTGTTTTTGAGGTTCTGGAGTTGGAAAAGGTAGATAATTTCTTTGTATTACTTGGTCATCCATGGTGTTATGCAAACAACACAGACCTATGATTTAATAAGCATTATATTAGTTTTGATAATGAGGATGAGCATGTAGTGATTCCTATGGATGGTACAAGGATTTTACCCTACACAGATCCCATTAGTGAGGAATATCTGAACTATATCTATACATAGATTATGCATGATCCAAAATGTGTTGAGCCAACAAAGGAGGGAATGCTCAAATGGGGAGATGTGTTTTCAATCATTGACACCACAATAATTTCTTGTGAAAATGGACCCATAGAACATATGAAATGGTTGGTTGTGAGTGATGAGGGCATGTAATAATAATTATTAGACTAAAGACAATTAGGCGGGTTGGGAAGAACTACGCTACCAAGGTATATGGGGAAGAATACCATGAATCATTCTTACACACCATAGAATAGAAACTCGCACAATAAAGGAGGAAGAAGTAATATGTTGATATACTCATTGAGAGGAATGATAGTACAATGGTGGGTTACGCATTGGGATAATTTTCTTAGATGGGGTGAGATAAGAATTACATTCTTGACATGGTTTTTAAGGAACAACCTTCCTTCAAAGATACCAACATACAATGGAAATATGTCTCCCATGACTCACATAGAGGTTTGTAAGAAAACCTAGTATGAAGGACCAGGCACGCTACCACCATCATTATGGGTTCATAAGTTTTATTTCACTTTGCGTGGGTGTGCACACACCTAGTATATACATGTATATCTAAAGTAAGAAACTACCAATCAGAAACACATGCCACCATGTATGGTGCACACTTTCAATTACTTTTCATCTAACCCTCTAATACATAAGGCCTTATAGTTGATGAAGTGCATCACTTTGGGGGATAACGTAAAAGTGGAAGAGATAGTGGCTCATTTATATGATGATACCATTTCGATGGGCGTTCCAACGAACTCCTATGTTTAGAAATTGATAAGGATTTCCTAGATCATTCCCGTCTAAGGAAAAGGAAAAAGGCAAGATGGTATACCTGATTGATGATGAAGAGGTCAAAGATTTTAACATGGAATACATAGAGGGTGAGCACGAGGTCATGGATATAGAATATGAGTAGGCACATGTATACCAATTTCCACTAAAGATGAAGAAGGTGAATAATGGGACAGATGGCGCACCTAAGGAGGTGATCATTAGTGATTATTAGTTGGAAGTAGAAGTTTTAAATATAGTTAAATTGTTTAGCAAATTCTAATGTATCTTTTTAGAGGATACCATGAGCTAAAGGGTGTCCATCCATCACTAGGAGAGATGAAGCTAAAGTGAAAAGAAGTCGTGTGACTAATGTGTAAAATACCTTACAGAATGAATCAAAATTTACACATCAATCTAAAGGGGATGAGATCAACAAGATGTTGAAGATAGGTATCATTGAGCCAATTGAAGAATCGAATGAATCATCCCCATGTTCATAAGTAGAAAAAAAAGATTGAAGGATAAGGATATGTGTGGATTACATGGTATTAAATGCTTCTTGTGTAATTGATATATTCCCTACACCATTCACTAAGGATATTCTTGAGGGTGTAGCAAGGCACGAGATATATTCTTTCACAAATGGTTTCTATCGATATCATCAAGTTCGGATTACACATAGAGATTAGGCCAAGAAATTTTTTTCCATAGAATGGGGTTTCTTTGCATATGCCCTTTGGTCTAAATAATGGAATAGAAATATTTTCGTGCATTGTTGTGCAAGCTTTTCAGGACTTCATCCATAAATTTCTCTAAGTGTATCTCGATGATCGGAAAACATATGTTTTGTTCAAGGATCATTATGACTACTTGAGGTTGATGTTTCAAAGGTGTAGGCAACTTAGTACCTCCTTGAACATTAAAAAGTAAATTTTGATGACACCATTCAACAAATTGTTGGGGCATATCATATGTAAAGAGGGTCTTCTAGATGATATGATAAAGATAACAATTATATTGGGATTGGAAGAGGAAACTAACCAAAGTGAAGTACACAAATTTATTGGACATACGTGATAATATAGAAACTTCATTAAGGTCTATGAAAATATAGATGTGCCAATTGCCTGAAGAACTGTTGAAGGCCAAAGAAAAATTTTATTGGAAAGATGCACAACAAAATGTGTTTAAACTGTTAAAGGAAACATTGACCACCGTGCCTATAATTTATTTCATAACATGGAGTTTACCTTTTCATGTCCATGTGGATGCATAAAACATTGCAATTGGAGCTGTTTTACCTAACCTAGAGAAGGAAATCATAATAATCCCATTCATTTTACAAGCGGAAGCTAACACCATTAGAACAAAATTACGCAACCACTAAGCAAGAGGATTTATCGATGGTGTACGCACTTCATAAATTTAGTAAGTACCATCTTGAAACTCCTTTCATATTTTATAGTGATCATATAACACTCAATTATTTGGTTAACAAACTAGTATTACAAGGTTACATATGTAGGTGGATTCTCTTGTTCCAGTAATTTGAATTTTCAAAGGATAGTGAAGTCAAGAAAGAGTAAAATGGGACCTGACCATATTTCACACATTAATTATGGTAAGGAAGTGTAAAGTTTAGAAGACACATTGCCAAATTCTCAATTGTTCAGGTTGCAACACATGCCAATGGATCTAGAGGATATAACAATGTTTTTACACATAAACATTATGCGTATGAGAACTATGGAGAAGAAACAACTATCTATATCCTTTTTCACCTTATCTCATTGGTTGGAGAAGATATATATAAGGTGGATAGAGATGAGATATTGTTCATGTGTATTTTAGAACATGATCTCTAAGCAATTATGGAAGAGGCACATGTTGTCATTTCTTGTGGACATTATGTTGGAGAAGTTGTTGTGTGCAAGATACTCCTTGCAAGACTATGGTGGGAAACACTTTAAAAATATGAAAAGGAGTTTGTTAAGGATTTTTACCATTTCAAAATAATTATAAAGCCATGACAAAGATATGAGATGCCACTACACCCCATAACATCTGTAAAACCTTATAAAAGTGGGCAATAGATATTGTTGGACCAATCCCGCTGCAGAAGGGTGACAAACATGCATGTGGTACATCATTAATTTTATTGATTACTTGACATGGTGGGAAAATTTTTGCTTACCAAGGACTATACCACTGCTACAACTACATGTTTCTTATGGGAGAACATTATGATCATGTATGACTAACCATTGAGCCTTAAAAGTGATAGAGGAACTCATTTTATTAATGAAATAATCAAAATATTGTTATCAAAGTTTATGGTAGCTCATCATAAGACCACTCCCTATCACCCATAGGCTAATGACACCATAGAAGCATTTACTAAAATCTTAGGCTAGACCTTGACTAAGATTTGTGATGTTGGAAGAAAGGATTGGGATGATAAAGTATCATACGTAATTTAGGAATACAAAACCATATATATGAGTTTGAAAAAGGCCACACCCTTTCAATTGGTATTCAACACAAAAACAATATTACCATTTGAGTTCATGTTACCATCCTTTCTTATTACATATGCAAGATGACATATAGATGAATACATAATATAAGATCACATTGAAAAGTTATCGCAAGTGGATGAATGATGCACAATTGATCCATGGATCTAGAAGATAGAGAATGCATGACAAAAGGCTTGGAATGACAAACACATTAGCAACAATTCTTTCACAAGTGGGGTGATTAACACTTATTTATGATTCTAAGTTTATGTGCCACTCAAGAAAGATAAAATTTCATTGGTTGGGACCATTCATAGTGACCCATTACAATGCAGACTCACATGGAGGAGCTGGACTTTGAATTGAATAGAGATGCTTTGGTAAGCTATAAAGGAGAAAAACCCATTAAAATCCCTTCCAATTTTGGTTTCAACACAACTATTAGACACATAGGTAATTAATTCCTTGGTAAATATGGCCATGAGGATGCATACGAAATATCAATAAAGGGTCCACATCATGCTAGAAAATTGTGAAGATGTGAGTAAGAAGAATAAAAATATAGCCTCAAGATTGAATAAGGTGAAGAAGAGTTTGGCCAATGTGAATAATAAGGTAGGTGAATTAATTTCCCACATCACACATTTATGTCTTGAAGTACTCATGACGGCAAGCTTCATAAGAACATGACAATTGATAACTTGGAAGAGCTAGTCAACATGTTATTAATAAGGTTCAATAGAGGAAATGAATAGATGATGAAGGAACTAGTGATGGAGAATCAAGAAAATATTAATAAAATAATAAAATATTATGAAGCGATTGGCATGGAAGTGAAGGGAGCTTTGTATAAAGCCAAGAATATCTTCATCATATTTGAGGATACCTCAATTATTGATGCACACCTTACAGAGAGAAAATAAAAAAAAAAGATTCCTAAAGGCCTATTTGCATATAGGAGACAAGGAAATGAACACAAATTTTTTACAAGAGGTGGAGGAGATAAGCAAAACTATCAAGGCTAAATGTGACAAAGTGGAGGTAATACTCGAACAAATCAGTAGGCTATGTTGATGAAGGAATTATATGTCCCGGAAGAGATGGCATCCGAATGTAACATCATTTTTAAAGAATTAAAAGAGAAGGTGGGAGGAAACACCCTGAGATCATACCAAACATTATAGAATCACTACTAGGAAGTTCAGATAGGGCACTTGAGGAATAGAAAAGACTAAAAGCAGCTGAAAACACAAAATTCCCTGGAGCTCCTACGTAGATACCATGAGCCTATTTTTGGTCACGCAAGGACATATATTTTTCAAACATTATTTTATTCATAAATTATTTTGGGTATTACCCACATTATTTCAGCCAGAAATTGTTATTCTTTTATTCTTTGATTCATGTATTTTCAAGGATAGACAATATTCCTAGTGTGGGGTAATGTTGGACCAAGGAAATTATTAAGTATGAGAAATGAACTAAGGATGAAGGATGCATAAAAGGATGCATGTGGAAGGATGAATTATTTTCAAAGGTTGCAATAGTGTGCAAATGGATGTACAAAATATGGAAGAAACACACGCGAAGGGTTGTGCACATGCACAACATAGTGAATAGTTAGTTTAATTTCTAAGGAAGGCTAAAAATAGGAAAAACCACAGGTTGACATGATTTCCAAGGAAAAATAAAAAATAGGCATGGATCATGCATGGAAGAGGAAGATCCATTTATAGAACATGCAGGGGCTAAGAATAGGAAAAAAATATTGTTGGAGAAATAATTTTTCATGTGGGAAATTTTTTGGTTTTTCGCCATGATCCACGAGGTTAGGCCCCTATTTCTTGTGTATGGGGAGGTACCCATTATTGAATTTAAACTAACCTAAATTTTTGGTGGCTATTAGGCTGGGGATCACATAAGAACACTCCACTAAACCTGCGGCAAAGTGTTTGTATGAAGTACAACGAATGAAATTTTAGTGAAGGAAAAGGGGAGTAGGAGAAATAAGGAGAGAGGGGGCTAATATTGTAAATATGCACTAATTTTTTTCAAAAACATTAATCGAGTAGTTCCACATTCAATTATAAGAATACAAAAATGATAACAAAAATGATATCAACAAACTAAATACACAAAGTTCCATTAATTTGTTCATCTAAAGTAAAAACCTTTCCTTGGTTGTTCAAGATCACTATGCTTGTAAAGCTAAGAAATAGAGAGAGAGAATAGAGGAAAACATTAAAAATGGAATAAATGAAACTCTTATTTCTTTTGTAGTGGTGATACAAATCTCAACATCATACAACAATCCTCAATTACTAACCCTTTGGAATAGAGAAGACATTGCAATTTATAGCTTTACAAGGTGAATCTTCATCTTCCCCGTGTGACTTTTCAACTTAAATTGAAATCCTCAATGAAGAAAAATAACTTTATGTGACTTAGGTAAATTTTAATGACTTTCTTCTCAATGAAGAAATAGAATTATAAAGAGATAAAAAGAGAAGAAATTGAGAAGAGAAGATAGAGAGAGAGAGAGAGAGATGAATCTCCAAGTCTGAATGAAGAAGGATGAAGAAGGATGAAGAAGCTCTAATCATGAAGGAAATCAACTCTTGTGATGAACCAGTGAAATTATCCAATGTAGTGATGAAATATTTATCCTTAAAGTTTTTCTTCACCATGAGAAACTTCCTCTTGAATGATCAACCATTATATTCCATCGATACACTAAGTGAAGAATTAAGAAGCACTTGATCAATAGACCACCGTAGACAATGAAGGATGTATTCACCCACTTAAAAAAACCATGAAAAAACACCATAAATTATTGAAAAATTATGCATATGATGATAAATTTAAATAATTCCCCACAAAATGCAACCATGATGATCATTTTATATTGAGAACATTGATGGCCAAAATTGGGAACCAAGGAGCTTCCTTTTGCATGGGTCACAATTCATCCTCCAATCCTTTTTAATCATGAATTTTTCCTTACCATTTGCATGAGGATAATTTTAGAGAGATATTAACCACTTAGTGATAGGTGGAGGTTTGAAAATTCTTCTGAATTTTACTTTTTCATTTCGAGACACCTTATATTCACCGCATCCGAGAAGACAAGGATTTGTTTGCAAACTAAAGATTTGACCTCCGTGAAATCTTGAATCAGAAAGGAAAGAAGAGGCATAGAATATGTGACCATCATGAGTTAATATTGATCATTTAATATTTTTAGCAAGTTATACATGTATGTTCATTCTTATAAATTTTGCCTATCTTGTCAATTTTGCCAATGTTGAGCATTTTGCACTTGAAGGAATGGCTTGAGGTATCGGAAGTCATATTTTCTTCAGAATTACTATTTTTAGTAAGATATGTGGTAGATACTTACTAAAAATATAAATTTTTCTTCTAGGTTTCGGATTGGAATGAAACCAATTATAGAAGTTTCCATTTTTCATTTCAAGGTTTTGCTTCAATTTTTGAGAGATTCAAATCGTCAGGTTTTTATAAATATGAGAAAAGGTGGTTTTTGGATGGAAAATTAAAATGGTTGTAAAAATAAAGTATTACATCAATGGGGGGAATGAAAAAACTCTCCTTAAAGGAATTTCCATAATGAATCCATGGTTAAAATTTGGTGGCAAACGGAGTTCTAAACATGAGTTATGAGTAAAACTAGATTTGGAAGTTTAGGGCACAAAAGGAGCTTTTAAATTTTTGAATGTTATAACAAGATTTAAATTCACCTTTAGTGGCTTACAAGGAAGTGAATTTATGTTTTCAAGTTTTTTTAATTTTATGATTTTTTAGAATCATGGGTGAGGTAATTTATATGGTGGAGGTTAAAGTGGAGAATACACATTAGAGAATGAAGGAGTAGAGACATGGAGAAGTGGGGAATGGAAGTGCCATTACACTTGGGCACCTTTTCCAGGTGAAATTTCACCTCAAATATGCACCAATTGTGTATTGTGATGATAAAATGGTTCCATAGGCATGATTAGGGGGAAATATGGCATGCACATGCACATTTACAAGACTTTGTTATGTTCTTAAGTTGATATGGCATGTGGCCCTTTTGGGGAAATTTTTGGGTTTAATTTCAGCTCATAAGTGGTCCCAAGGTTTAAGAGAAGTTTAAAAGGTGCCTATGAGGGAAAAATGGGACTCGTCATCTCTTAAAACACTTAACAAGTCATAAAGTGCACTTTTTAAGCCTCCATCATATGTTTTTGAGTTTGGAAATGGACCAATAAGAGTGACATTCACTTTTTAGATGTAATTTCACTGAAAATTTTCTCCAAGGGTGCAAGATAAC